>JARHVA010003851.1:1287500-1332500 GCA_037957365.1 Torreya grandis
CTCAGATACCCATGATGCTTGACCTATCTATTTTTTCACTAGGAGCACTTTCTACCTTGGATACCCACCAAAAAATAGACATCATTTAGAAGACCTGATAGGAATAACCTGATAAACTATGCCTAGCACTATGGCTTAGTTATCCTATCACTTGTTTTTCTAGCACTAACCCTTATTTTTACCAACTATGGTAACCTATTCAAATGTGTGATCTCAACTATCACACCTTTTTATCTCACTTTGTGTGCTTGTTTGTGCTTTAGTACCGAACTTATCACCCACCTTAATGACATCCGCCTTCATCATCACCTTCACCCACCTTATCAAACACAAATTTGACTTTATTTTACCTCATCAAATCCTAGTTTGAGGGGGAACACCTCTTTCTATACTCAGGGCAATCACACCTTCAACTAGAAATCCATTTTTGTTTTTTATTTTGTTGATTCAAAGCCACATAACAAAAAGAGGCAAAATATAGACATCAAAAATCCACATACCATGATTCTAAATTTTAAAATTCCCCTAGACTACCTTAGGACCGCTTTGGGACTAATCAAACCCTTTGACCCCTAACCAAGCCTAACCCACAACTAATTTGTTAAAATTAGCTTAATTAACCTTTTACCCATGTTGACCCTTCACTCTTGACCATCGATGGTCAGGATGACTTATGATGGTCACTTTGATCATCAATGATCAATGTGAAACTTATTACACACCTAACATGCAAGCCACCTGCCTTAATTTTATAAAAATAGCTCATCTAAATCCATGTGCAAGTCATTTTATGAGAGAGTTAAAATTAGGAAGCCTAGTTCATGTCTTATTGTAAATCTCTTGCCTTGCCTATAAGAAAAGAGGAGTAAGAAGGTAAATCCATCTGTAATTGTTATCAAGAGTTTGTGCATCTAAAATTCTCTTTTGTTTTTAGGTGAGTCATCATCAACAATCTAGTGAACTAGCTACTATGTCAGAGATCCAACCTATCATCGTAACTCTACCAAAGCACCAAGTGCCATTACTTTTTTATAATCATGCTAGAATCCATCAATGAGTTAAGCACCTCAAACACCCACCTGATCAAATTTTTTCAAGATAAGTAATTGATTTTTAGTGTTCAATTACTTTATTTGATTTTTATACTCAACCCAACTCTTGGATCTCACTTTGTGATACTATCAATTAGCCATTTACCAACCTAGATCTATAAACAATAATCACTGATGGTTATTCTAACCATTTATGGTCTATCCAACTACCGACGATCACCTTAATCATCGGTGATCACATTAACTACTGATGGTCATTATGGTAGGAAATTCTAGAAACCTAATTTCACCTACCTACCACCAACCAAATCTAATTTTCTATGTCCCTACCTATTCATAGACCTTTACCTAATTTTTTGAAGTAGACCCTAATCACCTAGCACTAGTATTAATTAACTTATCATTATTTTAATCATTTATAGTCTTTTTCCTAGCAAGCACTCTTGTGTTCAATTTAATTACATTTTGATTATTGATGCAAACACTTTATATTATATTTTATAAACTTAATTATTTAAAATGTGTGGATTGATAACCCATGAGGAATCTCTTACTTCTAAGATCTAGCTAGCGCTAGGCAATCCACCCAGCTATCTATCTAACAAACAAACTTACTTTAGTGTTGTCTTATTTGTAGGTCATCCTCTTGAGACAAATAGGAGATCTTCACAATAATATAATTCAATTCATGCACAATCAAATAGGTTTTTCAACAATACCCATATTTAGTTTCTTCTTCTCCCTTTCTGAAATATATTCTAAAATTCACTAAAACAAGTATAATTTCTAAGCTTACATCTTCCTCTATGGAATTTTGTTGACTATATTATGATCTAAAATGGAATATTATACTTATTTTTTCAATTTTTCCAATTTTATGTACTTAAAACACTTTTTCTTATTTTCTTTTAAAATTCATAAAAATTAGCATAATAATGAAAAACTAGATTTTAAATTGAGTGAAACATATCAAGTAATTGAAAAAATGAATAAAAATGCAAACCAAATTTCTTATCAAAGTTTACCCTTTAAGGGGTTACATCTTTGGGTCCAAAAAAACACTAGAACCAATCTACTAGATGGTGAAATTTACACTTTGAATACATTATTTACACCCAAATTATGACTTTGGTTTACAAAAATAACCTCTGCTCTACCTTTAAGAAGTCTCTGTAATAATCTCCTATATGGGAGTTGCTTTTCCTTGATTGTTTATTACTTGTTCTTCTTTCAAAAGAGAGCTCCCACACCAAAAACTTGGAATCAATTTAAAATTTAATCTCATGGGCTTATATAGTGGTCTCAAGGCCTAAAATTATGGGTTTAAGCCTTATCACTTCATTCTATACATTGGGAATCATATCCCCTCTTCCATTCCATTGTTTTAAGGCTTGGATAATGCTCCCATGAATTTTGGGTGGGATTTAATCCCACATTTGTTGGGGTAAAGATAAAATGGCTTTAAAATCCATTTCTCAAGCCTTATGAAGTGATCAAGGAAGACCATGTGGAATTGGGTGCCAAAATTATGTGGACTTCATGTGATAGGTGTATGATGTGTCCTCCATGGACTATATGGAAGCTACGTGGATTTTAGTGCCATGTTAACATAATCATTGTACCCTATTTTCTTTAACAAGTCATAGATTTTACATTGATTTATGTTTAGCCCCATTCAAAATGCATTAAATTTATCTCTGTGAGCTCTTTCATGTTGGGATGTTTTCAATTGGGTTATAGACCATTTGATCAAATCAGTGTGGGGATCATCATAGATCAGCTTATCAAGCCTCTAGGCCACTTTATATTTTATGAAAAATAAAATTTCTATGTAACACATCCTCAAAGAAGGGTTTGTGTAGAAATAGACCTAGCCAAAGACCTCAAAGAGTCCATTGAGATTAAAGTAGGTAATAATCATTTCACATAGTGTGTGTTTTATATCAACCTCCTAAAAACTTAATTTTGATGTTAGGATTTAGACCATATGATTATATAATGACCTGTAATGGTCCCCACTCTTATTCTTAGAAAAAGATGGGCTTGATTTAAAACCCCATAATTATGATGGGTGGACAACAGTATCTAATAGGAATAATAATGTATTTTGTGGAAGTGCTAAAACCTAGCCAGTTATTTATTATCCCATAGGGGGTTAATCTCATCCGTCTCTATTGGTAAAGTCCCTACACCCATGCAAGTCAAATCCTAATTTCTTATATCTTGTTTTCATCAAATGACCACCCATTTTGATTCCTCTTCATCTCCCACTCCTATGGATCCATCTTCATAACCCCTTTAGGTGTGAATGACTCAGATTTAGAGCTTGGTCTTATGATCCTCAACTATAAATATATTATGTGGAAATATCTTAGTCCCTCACCCTTTATAGATGATGATTATGTGACAAACAAAAGGCACCCTTTCAAACTTGGAGACTATGCCCTTCTTGGTTCAACTTTTAATCAGTTTCTAGCCCTCTCAAGTCTTATAGAGGGAAATGATATGAACCTTGATGATTATAAATGATAGTTTATTCTTGGAATGTTAGAGGGAATTGGTCTAACATGTCAGTATATAGTCATGAATAGTTGTCATCATTTTTCCAAAATGAAAATATTATGCATGCAAGAAGTCAAAATTTCTAATTTCTTGATTCAATCTATTTATTGCTCACACTATTTATGATAGGGCCCTTTATCAGGCTACCTATCATGATCCTATCCATGGAAGGGTTGTCACCTTTTTGACACGTAAGTCATCTTAAAATATTATTTACTAGGGTTTTTACCACACCCATCATGTGGTCTAGACTCTTTTTGAATTTGGTAATTGCATCATTGGCCTTATTAAGTTATATGCCTCTAATGATGTTGTGTAATGCACCTTGTTTTGGATATGATTGGCAAACTCTCTTCTAAATGTGTATTGGATTTTGTATGGTGACGTACAGATGATTGAGTCCATTAAAGACAAATAATGATGTCTCCCCATGAGATGGTGTATAGGGGAATGGGAGGCATGGTTTTACATGCAAAATAAACTTGGATTTTTTCATCCCAACCACCATAGGAGGAGAGAATTAAATTTTCCTTAGCTCACATGGTCTAATTTTTTGTCAAGGAGAAGATCGAGTTCTTAATCATCTTGACCATGTTTTGATAGCATAATAATACCTTTTTTCTTTGCTCTTGTTCATAATCGACCTATTTCTATGATCCCAAACACTTTCTTATCTGACCATCACCCTATTTGGTTTTACATTGAGTGGACTATCCCCCAAGTTAAATCCCATAATTCTTAGTTTTATGCTATTAATAACATATCAAACATGAGTATAATATTGATCATATCATTAGAATTTATAACTTGGCTCCTAGACCCATAGGGGATATTGGTTGGATTAAGTGGTGGGTTGATGCAATAGCCCACACTACCTCTTTTCTCTAGATTTATGAAAAATAAGTGGATCTCTTTAGGTAGTGTATTAATCATGATACAAACCATGAATACTTTAGGGTTTCACAAGAGTTGGAATTCATACCTTTAATCCCTCATTTGTAATCTCAATTTTCTATGTGGAGACATAAGTTTTAGTTGGATTAGGCTTACAAGGCTAGAAGAGTGAAAATTAGAGCATAAATGCATTGGTCAAAATTTGAAGACAAAGTGACCAAATTATTTTTATCTCTCCTTCAATCAAGATAAGATAAAAACAAAATTAAATCAATTATATGTGTTTTATACAGGTTTAAAAAATGAGTTGACATATCACAAGCTTTTATGCACCACTATCATAGAGTGTTTGTTGTACAACCCTCCTCCCCTACTCGTGAAGCTATTATCTTTCTCATTACCTTAAAGTGGTCCCCTGTAACCTCTTAAAAATGTAGATAATTGCCTATGATAGGCCACTTAACCTCAGTGACCTTAAGGAGGCCATCATGTAGATGGAATCCAATAAGTCCCGAAGATTTGATGGGTTTCCCTATGAATATTATTAAACCATCTAGGATATAGTTGAACCTGATATTTATAGTCCACTCTAAAGCTATTTTGATAACCTCTTTAGGACATATCAATAATCAAGGTAACATCAAATTCATTCCTAAGGTTGGTGAACCTGAGGTAAGTACCAACTACAGGCCCATCACTTTTCTTAATGTATCTTACAGAATCATAGTTAAAGCTTTAGCCCTTTGAATCAAGCATCTGCTTCCCTTAATTATGAGAAGTGAACAAATAAGGTTTATTCAACATAGATACATTTTGGATAATATTATTTTTTATAAGAAGGTATGGAATGGGACAATTTATCCAAATAGAAGGAATTATTCATCAAGATTGATTTTGAGAAAGCTTATGGTTAGATTGAATGGCCTTTTATTATAACTATGTTTCAGGCTCTTAGATTTGATCCCAAGTTTATTCACATTATTAATATGTTGTTTTAGGATGTTTGTTCTTATATTAATATAAATGGATATAAATCCAATCACTTTGAGCTTCATATATATATATATATATATATATATATTATAAAGGTGTGTCCCCATGTGCCTTCTCTTTATGTTCTGGCTATTGAGGGCTTCAACTATATTTTGGATAGTTATGATTTTAGGGGTTTGGTATATGGTATTTTTCTCCCTAAATCAAAACAATTGTTGATTAATGTCCATTTTTTGATGATTATTTTGGATTGTAAATCCATGTTTTTTAATTTTGGAGCAGTTCATCTCTTTCTTCTGGGTCACTCCATAGCTACACAGTTCATTAGCACCTTTCATTGGATCCCCTTTTGGTTCTTTTTTCTTCAGACCCCCTTTTTCAATTTTTCCAAGGTCTTAGAATTTTTTCACCTTCAACACATGGCATTATCATGCTTTACCTCACCAAATAAGTCCTAAACTACTCCAAAGAAGTACCCACATGATGCATCTCATCTCCTCACTTACTCAGGAGCAGTGTTGGTTTGTCAGTTTTTAAAAGAACACCATTGGATGATAATGTGGGTCCCCACTTTTGAGAAAATATTTTAAAAAACTTTAATCTTAGCTCAAATTGTAATTTATTTACTATTCAGGGAACCAAGGTCATTGAGTGCAACGTAGATGAGACATCTCTGAGAGCAAATGTCTGGTACCACCTTGTTTCTCCCAAGTGTAGTGGCCATAACAAAATGATGTAGTTACACCATATATAGGATAAATATGCCGATTGCACTTATAAGCTCAAGATCTCATTTTAGTTGTAATGGCTCATAATGGTTGTAGAGAGGAAATATTTAGGTGTCTCTTCTTTTGATGTTCACCTCACCTATTTATTCATAGCTTGTATCTTTTGTAAAGGGCTTCTGGAGATCAATTTTTTTTTTGCATTCTCATTTCTATGAACAACCATTGTAATAGATTAGGGTAGTAGCAGTTAACATTTTTTTTGTTCTTTAACCTTAGCAAGTGCACCTTATGGATGCTAGTAGATGTTTTGTATGTTCCCTTCATGGCCTTCTATATTTTTTTCTCCATCCACCAATGAAGAGGATGCAATGTTTTGTGTTAACTTATAGTAGAAAATTATATATGTGTGTTATTTCTATTATTTTGCTTCTATAGTGTATATCTTTGCTTACGTTGTAGATCTTAATTCATGCTTTAGGATCCTTTATAGTGTATAGTGATAAGGATTTATGTTATTTTATGAAAGTATAGGTAAATGTTTTAAATCTCTCGATACATCGACGTACACTATATTTTATTTCTATGTTATTCATTTCTTTTATTCTATCCCTTTTCACCCCAAAATTAGAAGAGATGGCTTCTAAAATCCTAGAGGTTGCTCTACAGACTACACTTAGTCCCACATCTATAAATCTTCCCATAGAGCTTATCTAAAAATAAAGAAAGATTTTTAGGTGTCAATAATTCTATTTTTTGGCATGCTTGATTGGACCAATCTAATAGTTAGATTGACTAGAATCGATACACATCTACGAGTCATAGGCCCATAACAAAGTTTTAGACTAAAAATAATTTGAATTTTCTAACACTGCCTTTGGGAGCTTCTCCCTACCAAAGAGCTTTAGGGTTTTTGGCTATGTAATAAAAAAAACAAATGACATATCCAAGCCCATAAAAAAACTTTATGTCATGGGATAATAGTAGCCTACTTATCCCTCTGACACCCCCATCCATTTGGGATCTGATCCCCATAAATGCTCTAAAGGTGATTCCCAAGTTTTTAGGAGAAGATTTCAAGACAATAACTGAACACCTCCAAGATGTGACTAATGTGTGCACTATGCACTATGTCAAAACATAGAATGTATCCTTAAGGCCACTAGTGGCCTCCTTTAAAGGATGAGATCTTGACTAGGACTAGTCTTTACTAGCTAACTCAATTAGGGCCTGGGATGACCTGGGTAGTAAATTCTTTGAGCATTTCAATGAGAAGTTATATTGACCATCCCTTATAAAATAATTGATAACCATCAAGAGAAGGTCGTAAGAGGCCATGGTTAACTTTAATACTAGGTTTAAAAAGACCTAGCAAAGGATCCCATTAGTGACTTAACCACCCACAGGTATGGAAATTATTTTCTATCTCAAGGCCTTCAAGTCAAACATTGTAGTTAGGATCCAGTGACTTGGAGGTCAAATATCATTGGATGCATATGATATTATAGTAAGATCTGAGAATAACTTGATAGATGTAGGGAGACTACCTCCTTAGCCATTGATGTTGATGTTCCCTAAAATATCTATGCCCCTGTAAGAAGATATCTTGAGCACCTCAAGAACCTTACCTCCTATTTATGTGTACCTACCCCCTCAGGCAAGTAAATATATTGCATCATTATTGGCTACCAAAATGAATGATATGAAGAGTATTCTAAGAAAATTCTCTAATAAGGTCATTAATCTTAAGAGGTATCAATTTGTGTCTTTGAATCCCTCTTACAACAACTATCAAGAAAGAAGGCCACCTTACTATTAGAACAAATATCAGAAGAGTCAAATACCAAATAACTAGGCTTTGCATCATCAAGTGCCAAACCATAGGATACAACCCATTAATCAAATGGTCATAATCCTTGACCCCTTGCACATAGTGTCACCAAACATGAATAGAGAGCTAGTGGCTAATCAAAATAACTTGGTGGATGATTCCAATAAATGGTGTTTCTCCTAAAATGAACTCCATGGACCCCAAAATTATCCAAGGGTCAACTTACAATAGAAGATCACTGAGCAAAGGTGATAAGGGAATGCCCCAAACTTAGCCTATACATACCAATCCCTAGGACTCAATAATGCCATGATAATGGCATAAATGTAGGTCATGTCGTTAGAGCAGGAGGAAGAAATAGTCTTAGACCATGTGATTTTCTCCTAAATTTAAGGTGAGAATGTGGTCTTTGTGAATGAAGTGACATGTATAGAGCCCTATAGGTTTAATCAGACTATTATACACACTCCAAAAAAAGATTGGATAAAATCCCTGAGGCTTTTGTGAGGCCTAGAGTAACCTTTGAAAAGATTCCAGTACCACAACCTCTACTTATGGTTTACCTAAGATGGATAAAAGTGGTACAGAGTAAGACAAAATACCCTGAGGTCCCACATTCAAAGTCATACAACATGGTTGAGAAGCTGAAGAAGATTCTAGCTAATGTCTCATTTTGGGATGTCCTATCCATTCTTGAATAAAAGACTCTACTAAATGAAGCTTTAAAGGTGGAGAGACCCATGCAAATCAAACCAGCCACATAACCTTAAAAAGGAAAGGGAATATAATTCAGTGTAAGCATGAAAACCTAAACACACTCCATATTCATCAACACCAAGGAAGGGGTAAGCAAGATAAATCAAACCCCATTTTATTTGAATTTTATTTTGGGTAAAATGTTTCTATATAATTCCATGATCGAATCAAGTGCAAGCACCATGGTGATGCCCAAATAGATAGTTGAAGCACTACAATTGAAACATGAACATTTGAATAGATGGTTAATATAGCTAGATAGGAAAAAGGTTCAAACCCTTGGGGTCATTTGATCCCTCCCCCTCACATTATATTCTTATCCCAACATCACTGTACCTCAAAATATTTTGGTGATAGACATCTCACCTATGTTTAAACTATACCTATCAAGGGATTTTACCACTAATATTAGTGGTTTCCTATCATTAGACTAGTCTCACTTGATTCTATGGACCAATATGGGTCAAATCTGATGGTTATATCTAAACCTCTTCACTTAGAACATCTAATGGATTAATTAATGACAAAATTAAAATCAATTCACACCTCCTTCTTAAAGACAAAGATGCACTACATGGAAATTCTCAAAGAAGAAAAGATAACTGATAATAAAGGCCCTAAAGAAGAGGCCCCAATTAATGAATTCATTGAGAATGACCCATTTATGAGATTTAATGCCATAGGCTTTGGAACTTATGTTATCCATAATGAATACCAAGTCATTGCAGAGGTTATAAATAAAAAATGAGGCTAGAGTGAAAATCTTGCAGGTTATTTTGAATTCTAGACTTTGTATTTTGATGGTACAAAATGCAAGACTGGCTCTAGAGCCGATGTCTAGTAGATGTCACCCTTAGGAAAAGAGACCCTCTAAGCCTTTAAATTACAATTTTACTATACAAATAATGAGGTTGAATATGAGGCCCTAGTCCATGGTCTCGGTCTCATCAAGGGAATGGACATTAAGCGGTTGAGGGTATTCAATGATTTAGAATTAGTGGTGAAATAGGTAAGAGGGGTAGTAGATGTAAAGAATGTGTGTATGAGATCTTACCACCACCACATATGAGATATAATTAAATATTTCAAATCCTTAAATATTTAGATCATCCCAAAAATCATGAATTTAGAGGCTGATAGGATAGTAATGGTGGGCTCACAATTTGACCTAGTAACATACTTGCTCACTAATGAGAAAGTAGTGTGGGTAATCATTAGACCTACCATCCCAAATAATGATCAATATTGGTAAGTGTTTGAGAATGATGCTCAGATTGCAATGTTCCTTTATCAAATGTGTGAGTTCATGGAGCAACTACATCTAAAGATTGAGGAATCCTACAAGGACCAAATTATACAATTAAAAAGAAACAAGCTCCTAAAGGGTCTCATCACCTTGGAGAATCTCTTCAATTTTGATGATGTAAGGAAGGAAAAACATAATTTCATTATGAAAAAATGTGATTATTATGAGCTCGATGTTGGGGGAGGAAGAAAATTGAAGGTCAAAGAGGCAGTTCTTTAAAGAGACAAGGATGGGTTAGTATCCTTTTGTGATAAATATGAAGGCGTCGTCACATGGACTTATGATGAACTGAAGGGATATTTCAATACACTATAGATTTTACATAAGGAGATAAGCTTGTTAGGAAAAAATAAAGGCCAATCAACCCAAATATTGAGTCCTGAATGGCTTAGAAGCTGATGAGGCTAATTTATTCAAAGATCATATACCCAATCAAGCATTTGACTTGGGTTTCCAGTCTAGTTCTTATGAAAAAAAAGAGTAGAGAAATATGATTATGCATGGATTTATGATATCAAAAAAAGGCATCCCTAAAAGACCATTACCCTCTCCCCTCCATGGAGCAAATCCTCCAAATGATAGCAAAAGTAGAGATGTTTTCATTGCTAGGTGGTTTCTCTAGGTACAACCAAGTATGGGTGAAAGAGGATGATCAATATAAACCACTTTCACCACAAAATGGGGAACCTTTGCATATGTGAAGAAGCCTTTTGGCCATTCTAATGCTAGGGTGGCATTTCAATGAGCAATGGATGTATATTTAAAAGGGATGATTAATGAGATCATCCTTATCTATGTAGATGATCTCACTATATTTTCTATGAAGAAAGAATACCACTTTGACCACTTGGAAAAAGTCTTCTATAGGTGCCAAGAGTTTGGGGTGTCCTTAAACCTCAAGAAGTCTGTCTTCAATGTTCCCCAGGGGAAGTTGCTTGGTATCTAAAGATGGGATCACTATTGATCCAGAGAGGATAAATGCCATTAGAGACTTGGCCCTACTAGTAAACAAGAAAGTGGTCCAATCTTTCCTTACAAAGATCAATTTCATTAGTAGATTCATATTAGACTTTGATGGATTGGTTAGGCTAATCACCCTGATGCTAAATAAATACTAGGATTTTAAGTGGAAACCTGAAGGGAGATAAGCATTTGAAGAAATCAAAATTTGAATATCCACTACACCTATACTTGTTAGCCCTAACTTTTTAAAGAATTTCATTATGTATATCTATGGGAATGAGCATAGCCTCACGACTGTGCTAACTCAAAAGGAAGAGGAAGGAAGATAAGAACACTCAATCACATTCTACTTTATAATGTTATGTGGGTATGAAACCAAATACAACTTCATAGAGAGATAATACTTCACCATTGTCAAGGGCCTTAATAAGTTCAGGCACCTAGTGATAGGTAATAAGATAATGGTGTATGTAACACACTCTAGTGTCTATGAGTACATCATGGAAGGAGAGATTATAGAGAAGAGGGATAACTAGATCATAAAGATCCTAGAATATGATGTAGAGTTTAGGTTGAAAAAATTAATTAGAGGATGAGGAATCTGTGAGTACCTAAATCAATACATAGACATCCTAATGGACAATCAAGACACACCCAAAATAACCCTAGTGAACCAATTTGAAATAGATGGGTCTTGAGTGACTGAAAAATTTGACTTCATGTAGATCATTAGGTATCTTGATGACCTCCCTATACATAAAATATATTTTTATAGGCTACAAGGGTCTAGTTACATGCTAGTCTAAGGGGTCCTATTCAAAATAAATTTTTATGGAGATCTCCTCTGATGTATGGATAATCCCCAAGTGGAGAAAATTCTCCAAGATATATACTTTTTTCCCCTTGATGGTCACTTCTCATCTAAAACCACCATGATGAAGGTCATGTATGTTAGGTATTATTAGGCAACCATGTTCACAGACTACCACCAAACAGTCAAGAAGTGCCAAAAGTGTCAATTCTTCACTGAGAAGAGGAAAAACTTAGGTATGCATCTCAATTTTATCATGAATGATGATCCATTTACACCATGGGGATTAGACTTTATCAAGATGATCAACCAAGTGTCTAGCATAATCCATAAGTAGATATTGATGGCCAATGACTACTTCACCCAGTGGATCGAAGTGATCCCACTAAAGAAGGTGATCGAAAATGTGATTCTCAGTTTCTTATAAGAACTTGTCATGAGGTTTAGCCCACCTAAAATGGTCATTTGTGATAACACAAAGGCCTTCTTAAAATCCAAGATCTTTGAATTTGCACTAAAAAATGGCATATTCTTGAAGACTTCCTCCAATTATTACCCATAAAGGAATGGGTTGGTAGATCTTACAAATAAAAATATGATTAGGTTGATCAAGAGGATGAGGGATGACAATTAGAGGGAGTAGAACTTGCATGTAAAGATGTCCCTATGGGCTGATCGCATCACTCCTATTTTTTTTTTTAAACTTCACCATATGAACTTGTATACAAGAAGGAAGTGACTATGCCAATATCATTATAAATACTTGCACGACAGTCTTAAAGGTGGTTTAAATTGGAGAGAATTGAGCAATAGAAGTTTGGATTTCCAAATTACTCAAAATCCAAGAGATAAGGGAGCAGGTAAGTGATGCAAAGATCATCTGTTAGTAAGCAGTGAAATGATGTTTCAATAAGAAGTTATTAGACCTCAATTTTAAACTAGGAAAAATGGTTCTCAAATATGACCAAGGAGCTACATAACTGAGATAACATGTGAAGTTTGACTCCCTTTGGAGATGAATATTTCACATTATTAGCTACTAATAGGGGAGTGATTTTAAATTACAATACTAAGAGGGAAACATATTAGAGATCCCCATCAATGGGATCAATTTAAAGCATTTTAACTAACTTGCCCATCTTCCCCCTGTACATAATTAGTTAGTTTCCCTTTCTATTGTGTGGTCCATTTTCTTTATTTTTCACTTCCCCTTATTGTTTCCTTTTCTAAATGAGTACTGCTAGCATAAGTGGTCATTCTAGTTGCCATGCATCCTCTCCCTAATTCTCTCAAATCTCTAAAAAAACATTCTCCAAAAGATCAATATCTACCCACCTTACTTGACATTAATATCATACACCCCATCATGCACAAATTCCCATAATGATGATTGTAAATATCTAATATATGGCTCTCCAGTTATATGTGTCACCCTTTTTATTTATGAGGGCACCCCTTTCTCAAGTTTCCCATGATGGGCACACCTAGCTGTGGCACTAGTGCATAAATATCCCTTCTCTCCTTTTGAGCCAAACACTTGACACTTTGTGATTTTAAAATGAGCATTGTGTAATTGAGAAGAGAATAAAGAGAGATTTTAGGATGAATGAGGTAGTAACTGTCAATTAAGTAAAGAAGGGTTATCAAAGTAGATACAAATATGGAGGCCTCTACATCCTCATCTAGCAGTGGCAGACATCCATCAAAGCTAAGAACCCATAGTTCAAGTAGCAGAGGAGATCCTCCCTTCAAGTACATAATGGACAAAGCCTATGATTTATCTCTTGCTCAAGTGAAGGGGAAGGTTCCATATACCAAGAAGGTGACTAGGGGACCCTACATAGACCAAAATTTGGTAACTAATTTCATGGATGGTATATTTGACCTGAAGTTGGATCAAAACCCCAATAATATGAGAGAAGGTGCCTACACTTCAATTCTTGATAGGGTGAGCAAGAAAGATTATAATGCCTTTGGATGTAGATTATGGGAAATTATGATGACATAATACATGGTGACCCAAGTACACCCATGCCCTAACATTATTGCTATATACATAGGAATATATGACACTGACACTAAAATGATCACTTGTAATACCCATTTAAGGGTAAAAATTAGTGAATATAGTATTAGAGAGATGCTATGACTTCATTATGACTCCAAGGCCACCATTTGTAGCATTAAGAGACTTCAACTCATCTGGTATTCCTAAGTCAATGATAAGGCACATTTACTTGGGAATTTCCTCAATTATGAGGTCACCGAGATGCCTCCTCTACCCATTCCCTAATTGACCTTCTCCAAAAAACATCTAAAAGACACTTTTCCTATGATAGCCTTCATCTTAGGCATGGATGGTGATTTCAACATCTATGACTTTTAGCTAGGGAAACTTTTCCTTTTGACATCAAAAGAAAAGGGGTAGGATTTAAGGATGAAATTTGCTGAAACCATTGCTTCCACCATGAGGAATGATCTAGAGAATTTCTCAGTAATGAGTACCTTATGGTACTCATCCTTCCTCATTCACCTAATATTACACCAACATTCCCATTTCTTTTCTAGGTATCTCTAGCTTAACACATCCGATACTAAGGTTTTTGCCCATGTAGTGGCCCATATCACTGTGTGGATTCACATCCTATCAAAGATAAGGGACTACTATGAGTTATCAAAATGGTTCATAGTTCTAGTTCTCATGGGATTTAGTTAAACAACCATAAATTCAAGGATGATGAACTATTAACAAACCTAGCTCTCAAGAAACAAAATCCCAACTAGTTCTGGGGAGCCCACTTTTCTTTTATATGAGTACATGGTTTCAAAAGAGAACCCTTCTAGCTTCCCTGCACATTCATAGATAGAAACTTAGCCCTTGAGTTGGCTCAACTTCATGTAATAGACTTTGTCTATGGGACTAATAAGAAGAAAAAGGGTGTATATGATGTCCCATTCTCAAGGGATGACATCATAGTGAAAAAAGGCATCAAGGGCACCTCCTCATAGCCAAGTTAGTAGAATATGGCCTTGTTTTGATAAATAATCAATGGGACTATGATATGATAGGATACATATCCAATTTGAAGACTACCAGTACTTCCAAGCATCAAATTTGGCCCTACTTAGAGCAAAAGAAGTCACTTATAAAGGGCGTTCCCCAAAATCATGTGGACCTAATTCATATGTCAAAAGACACCCTTAAACCATGGGAGTCTTTTTATGCCAAGGTCTAAAAATATGACCCAACCCAAAAATTATCAAAGAGGATGAAGGGCCAGATATTCCAATTAACATGGAACATGAAGAAGAAAGATGCCTTCATCAAATAAAAATTTGAAATTGACAAGCCAGCCAAGGGATTGTATGATGAGGACCAAGATGAAAAGCTCAAAAATCTCTAGGATGAGTTTCACCCAAACGAGGTTGAGTATGAGGAAAAATTGACTCCTAATATTGAAATAGGAGGGGATGAAGAGGAATAATAAAACACTCCCATGGAAGAGACATGGGACATTCCCCTAGAGGAAGAAGTAGAAGAAGTGGAGGTAGTGGCCACCCAAAAACCTTCAATGTTGCTTCCTCCTATTCTTTCCTATCCCTCAACCGCACAATAATAGTAAGATCCCTCTAGGCACCTTGTGCTTGGGTAATCCCATCTCAAGCATACTGAGGCACCCATTTACACCCTCTTCTAAATTCCCCCTAGAAGAAGATCCACTTCATATATCCCTTAATTTCCATCTCTACTTCCGTTTCCACTACCCCATCCCCCTCTATAACTCTAATATAGGTTGTAACATAATCTACTATCTAGCTAAGCACTTCAACTCCCTTTGTCACTTCATCATCTACCCTGGTAGTCCCACTACATGTTGCAACACCTTACATTACTCAACCTGGTACCACATTAGCCCTTGTCTTCTCCTTATTCACTCAACCTATCATCAGGCTTGACCCCTTTTCTTCTACTATACCTATCTCCTCCCACATGTATTTCCTCACTCCCCTACCTTTATTTTCTACATCCTCCTCCCTTGTGATGTAATCCCAATTCACCCCACCCCATAGGATCCCACCTTTCTCCCCTTCAAACCTTTCATTCACTCACTTTCATGGGGGTAGGTTCTATTACTTTTTAGCAAAAATTATCTATTCCATTTGCACTTCCATAGGGGATCCCATTTATGGGAGATATCTTTCAAGTATCAAACCATTTAAAGTAATAGGTGGATGTATTAAAGATATTTCAAAAGGCCTAAGTGGAAAATAAAAGGATAAAAGAAGCCAAGGCTGATGCCTAGGCTCACATGCAGTCATTTTATAACCTTATTCAACAATCTCTTATGGTTTACCACTTGACTCCCAAGGTAGTCAAGCCCCTTGAATAGATATAACTAGGGGACTATGCATCCAAACTATCATCCTTAACCTCAGTCAAGCCTGACCCATTAACAAGGTTGAGCTTATGGAGGAGATGCAAAAGTCCATGATAATGAACTATGTTAAGGTGACCCATCAACTAGAGAAGACCAAGCTGGATCTATCAAAAGTAAAGGCTATGGTCAAATGACTCAATGTTGAGGTTAAGGCTAAAGATACCAACCTAAATAAGGTATAACTAGAGATAAAAGGCAATATCCCAAATAAAATATTCTAAGTGGAAGTTGATTCATGTATATCCATCGAGACAATGCTATAGGGGTAAGAGATAGAGCTAGATTAGATTCCCTAGAAGCTCTATGATGCAAATTGGTCATATCAACTTTTTTAGAGCCAAGCATAGCAAGACTCCTTGATTAAGGAATAGGAGATTGAAAAGTTGAAAAATGACCTTGCTACTCATCCATAAGCCACTGATATCCTTCCCATAATCTAACAGCTATATAGATCCTATTGAGAACAGATCAAGACCACAATGGCAAACCTAAAGACAACACTAACCTTCATTGTAGATGCACAAAAGATGTCCTCTTAGGTAAGCACATCTTTTGATCAGGTGATTGATTTCATTTCCCCAAAGGTCTTAGAGTCACATATCCTTATTCAAAATCTATAAAACACTTCTCTCAAAACATTAATGGCATTAGGGGTGACTGATCAAAGGTAGGTAACAATGAAGGTGAATGAGTTTTTGAGCTACAATAAGGAAATAAATAAGTAAAAGGCATTAATACCCTAGATCAAGTGGTATAAGAGAGGTGGGGACATATAAAAAATTTGGTCCTATTAGGACTTCCCTCCCCTTTTTTGGTATATAACAACATTCTCCTTGAGGACTAGATCAAGACAATATTTAAACAAAAGTAGGATGACCAAACCATCTTTATGGATCTCGATCAAGTGCCTAATGCCTCTGAGGTGGAATTTTTTTTCACCCACTCACCCAATTAGAGTTTCAACATTGGTGATATTTGAGGGTTTGGGAAACATATCCTTCAAGGAGATGATATATTTGGATAGATCTTTTGAAGCCCTCAACAAGAAGACCTAGTTGAAGGAGGAAGAATGGGTGCCTTTGTAAGTATCCCTTCAAAAGTTGTAGATTCTTGCACTTTCCTCCCATTTTTTTAGTTTTATTTTGACTAGTCAAAGTGTTAGAGATTTTGAGTTATCCCTTCCATAGGTAGATGCCCTTGTGAGTCACCAAGAATTATGGATTGAAAATCCATCTTTTTCACTTTTAGAGCAGTTCATCTCTTTCTTCGAGATCACTTGGTAGCTACATGGTTCCTTGGTACCTTCCATTGGATCCCCTTTCGGTTATTATTTATTTAGGCCCCCTTTCTCAAATTTTCTAAGGTCCCAACCTTCATCTACATTTGACACATGGCATTCCAGCACTCAGCCTCACCAAAAAAGTCCCCAATTACTCTAAAAAAGTGCTCACATGATGCATATTATCTCCTTGCTTGCTCAATATTAGTGTTGGTTAATTATTTTTTAAAGGAGAACCATTAGATGACAATGTGGGTCACCCACTTTTAAGCATATATTTTTAGAAAATTTAAGATTAACCTAAATTGTAATCCATCTACTATTCAAGGAACCAATGCCATTGAGCACAACATAGATGGGATGTCTCTGGGAGCATATGCGTGGTACCACCTCACTTCTCCAAAGCATAGTGGCCATAAAAGAATGATGTAATTGCACCATATCTATGATTAGGATGCCAATTCCACTCATGAGCTTGAGACCTCTTTTTAGTTGTAATGACATCATCGTGGTCACAAAGAAGGAATATCTAGGTGTCTCTTCTTCTAACATTCAACTTCCTTATTTATTTAGAGCTCATTTATTTTGTAAAGGGTTAGTAGAAATCATTTTGTTTTTTGCATTCTCATTTTTATGAACAACCATTTTAATAGATTAGGATAGTAGCAGTTAATATTTTTTCTATTCTACAACCTTAACAGGTGCACCTTACAGATGTTAGTGGATGCTTTGTATGTTCGCTTTGTGGCCTTTTATATTATGTTCCCTATCCACCAATGAAGAGGATGTGATGTCATATGTTAACTTGGAGTAGAAAATTATTTATGTGTGCTATATCTATTCTTCTACCTCTATAGTGTATATATTTGCTTACATTGTAGATCTTAATTCATGCTTCAGGCTCCTTTATGGTCTATAATGCTAAAGATTTATGTTATTTTATGTAATTATAGGTAAATATTTAAAATATCTTGGAACTTTGCCTTAGACTATATTTGCTTTCCATGTTATTCATTTCTTTATTCTATCCCTTTTTACCCCCAAACTAGAAGAAGATCCAGCTTCTAAAATCCTAGAGGTTACTCTATAAACTGCACTCAGTCCCATATATGTGAAGATTCCCATAGAAACTGTCTAAACTTGAAGTGAGAGTTTTAGGCATCAATAATTCCTTATTCACTCTTCAATAAGATGAAGACTCTGTTAGGTATGCTATGGAGTGATTTGACATTTTTTACCTTACCTCTAGGTCTTATCTAATGGTAGAAGACTTAATGTTATTTTTAGTCCCTTTCACCCAAACCTCCTTAGTTGGAGGGGTATAAGTGGAAATGGATCCTACTTAGGGTTTAGTTTAAATTATTAAGCATTCAATTTGATTTTAGTGCCTCAACTATATAGTTTTAGTGCTATTGGTTTAAATATTTAAGAAATAAATCACCTTCAGATCACCAAAACATTGACTCTGACTAGGAAGTTCTAGGTATGTTTTAAAGTGCTCACTGCTACTCATATTTACTACTCATCTTGTTGGTATAATTCCAATGCCTCTTATGAAACTCTAGAAAATATTTTGAGAGAATTTATCTAGGCCAATTTTGAGGTGCATCATAGTTTTCACCAAGTCTCTTGGGCCATTTGTTGTTTCCTTAAAGAAACTGATGGACTTGGGCTCATTGATATTTAGCTTCAAGGGTTTGCTCTTAGTGTTAAATGGATCTTGAGAAGATTGGAAAGGGACAAGGCCTAGAAAATCCTATAGACACATTATATCTCTCAAAGTTGACTGTAAACAAATTACCTAGATGATTAATAATAATAAAATTATATATGGAAAAATTAAGAGTATAACAAGTAGATACACAATAATAATTGGCTAAAGAGAAGAAAACTTGAATATTATGACTGAGCCACTTTAAAGGGGAAACCTCCATAAAAATCAAGTAAGATTAGAATTCATAATATGATGATCAAAGACTAACCACTACCTCTTATATATACTCTACTTATCCATAGTTATTCCATAAGCTAACCATATGAAGATCATCAAGAAATATAGTAAGCTAATATGAAGTTGTGTAAGCCATAAGTCAGCCACACTTATCCCTAGATGCACTATAGGTTAAGGGCATAACATTGCTCATTTGGTAGAAAGGCCTGGAAAGGGATTGGTTTGCATATGATTCTCATCACTCCTATGTTAGTTGAGATAAGGGAAATTTTGTCATGAAAAGTATTTAGAAGGCTTGGGAAAATCTCAAAACTCACCTCATCTGGATGGGGGAAGGGTTTATAAATGGTCTTTCTATCAATTCTCATTTTTGGTCTCCCACATTGATTTTCCATAATGTCCCTTTTACCATGGTCCCTTAGGTCAAAATATTGAGACTATTTCAAAAAGGTATTCACATAATTGGAGACCTCTTTTGTAAGGTCACTCAGGATTGGATTCCTTGGAATATGATAAAGGATAAATTCAATCTAAATAAGGAAGATGCCAAATCCATTTATTAATTGTAGAGTTCTATACTTGAAGAGTACTTACACAAAATTGGAGTTTCCTCTCTTACACCATGGTGGAAGGACTAATCATGGCCTATAGCTACATTGCTATGCCACTATTCCCCTAGGCTAGGTTATAATATTTTGGCCCCTTAGCTTATTAATATTGAAACACTCAATCATCAGTGGTTTCTCAAATCTCTCCATCATGTTTTAGATCAGATGTTTGAAAATGTTTGGGTGGCTTGTATTGAGCCTAAAATAGCCCATTTCCTTTCGTGTATTATCTACCAAGGTCTTCCTATGTGGGACTAGATAAAAAACATGGGGATTTCAAATCTTACTTACCCAGCCTATCACTACCCATAATCCATTAAGAACATCTTTTGGTTTTTCCCTCATGCCTAGTCTGCCTGGAGATGGATTCATACCCTCTTCAAACCCTTCAAACCTAAAATGTTCACTTGGAATATGGCTCTCTTGGGGAATCCACACTATTTCTTGTAGGATATAACAAATTCTAGTAGATTTTCCATATTGATATTCTTTTTTAGATTTGGAAAACTAGAAATAAAGCATGTTTAGTAATGAAGATATATAAAAACACTATTCTATAACTAATAAAGTTGTTTTTATTGCTAATGTTACCCTTCAAATTCAGATTCAAATAAATAAGGTTCATCTTAAGCTCCACCATCTGTATATCCTCCTAGACCATTAGGGGAATGCTCCATGTGTTGTCAACAATGAGCCTCCTCATCCCCATCCCCACCATTACCCCCTAAAATCATGGAAGTGGGGCACAACATCATCGATATCATATTTGGTGGTCTCAAAGCTAGATGAGTGTATTTTATTGCTCTCAGTGGCCATCTCTTCTTGGAGGATTTGATAAGGGCAATAGAGATAGTGGTGGTGCTAGTGGGGTTAGAGTCCCCTTCTATAGGATAAGTTATCACAACTGGTGTTGGCCATTTATCATTCTATATAGGATTCTAATCAATATAATGATACTAAAATTAACTAGAAACCTAATGGTTGGGACCCCATCTTGGTTAATGAATATCCTCCAGCTCAAGGGGGTGGGGGGAACCTTCAGGATCCTCCACCTCTTCTACCTCCACCTACTACCATGTTCACTACTATTGCTTAATGGACTCATTATTTTTGCCTTTATCTTTATCTTTTTTGATCTATGTGCACTTTAGTTAGTTTAACTATGGTTTGTTTGGCCATGTGGTTTCCTTTTTTTGACATTTAACTTCCCAACACTTGTTTTAACCTAGTTTGGTTATTTTTGGGTGTGACTTTTCTACCCATTTTTTAAATCTTTTTATACTGGTGAAATTTAAATGATTTTATATCAAAAATTAATAGTATATTCAACATCCTTGAAGGTATTCATGATATAAATAAATGAATTTAGATGTGTATATATAGAAAGAGTGGTATTTGTATTCATATAAAATGCAAAAAATGGTAATTTGAGCATGGCTAATGACACCCAACCCTTAGGTCCCTCTTGCTTATTCTCATGACTCTCATAGGCATCTTTTCATTGATTCCCAATCATTTTTAGCTTTACAGACTTGATCCTAGCTAAGTTAGATACCTTTTTCCATGACTAACCCATCCCACTAGGTCCCATCACCTTAGGATAGTAGCGCCACACTTGGACTATAGCACTGGTGCCACTCCTATCTTCCTTTAGTGCTCCTATCTAAGTACATTTTTGACCCTAATGGTCAGTTTCTTCTGGTTCCCCATCCTTTTCCTTATCGGCCTAACATGAGTAAATTAAACCCATGACTGATAGATCCCTATAAAATACCATTCAAAGATCATTTTGAAAGGGTTGGAAAATATGACTAAGCAACCAAGAATATAAGTAATACTACCCAAGAAATCTTCCCTATTCTCTGCATTTATTTAGCTAATATACTTACAAGCTTATTAAAATCCTTACAAAAATCCCTAGCCACCTCATGTATATCCAATTTATCATTTTTCATATTCATACACTCAATTTCACAAAGCACATCAAGTGGGAGAACTACATATGGCTTAATCCCTCTTCAGAGTATTGGTATGTAGGCAACGTACCCACACAAGGGGTGTGGATACATGTTCAGTGAATATTAAACTTAATAACCCCCCCTCTTTCTCAAAATTGGTCAAAGAATAATGGAGTATAGGGTTTGAAGATAAAATATACTCTATAAGGAGTTATACATACTTTTAGCTATTAAAACTTCATGAACAAGGTTACATAGACCTAACAAATAAAACCCAAAAAGCTTAGATCCTCAAGACAATAGTGGTAGAGGTAGAATACAAAAGGGATGTCACTCCTATCTAATTTTGGTGCTCCTATAAAATCATAAAATGAAGTTAAAATCTCAATTTTTGATAGTGTCCCAGTTATACACAGTGAATCTCAAGCCCTATCTCAATCGTATCAGCTAGTTTCCAGCTAAATCTTATTTTCTCTATCTTATTACTATTTTTAGAAAGGTCAAAATTTTAATGTAATTTACACAAATTAGTAGCTTAATTATTTCATATTTATTTATCAATTTTACTACTCATACTCTTTAACTAAACTAGGAATAAAACCCCAATATTCTCAAAATAGTTAAATCATTTGGTGAACTTGACTTACTTTGTTTGCACATAAAAACCCTAGAAACCTTAGGGTAAATTTCTTACTGATTTTTATTATATTTTTTTGATTTTTTACCTACATAATAAAATCATAATTAGCATTAAATTTAAAATTTTGTAGTAATTTTAAAATAATTTTCTTTCAAACCCTAGTTATCCATACTAGGTCCAAGTATTTTTCAATAATTTTTTAATTTTTTACTACCATATTAAAATCATAAATTAATTTTAAATTTAAAAATTCAATAATAATTTTCAAAAACATTTATTTTTCAAAACCCCAGTTGCATCTTCTAAGTCTCTTTAAATCATAAATTTTCCAATAAAATTCTAATTTTTTACTTGCATATCTAACTCAAAAATTCACTTTAAATGTCAAAATTCAATAGTAAGTTTAAAAAAAAAAAAAAAATTCAAAACCTTAGTTGAATATACTAGATCCCATTGCTTCGTGAGGTATCACCTTACATGTTTATGAGTTTCGTATACTTTTTATGCAATTTATAGTTAACTATTTTTAGGACTTTACATTTCCTATATTTAGTAATTTCATTTTATAGCACTTTATCTATGACAAATTATTACAAAAAAATCAATCAAATCTCAAATTATTTTCCTATTTTAATAATGAACCAATATACTGATTTTGATGAAAGGGATAAGAGGGAACTTCAAGAAATCTTAACTAAACACCCTGACATGCAAGATGACATGCTTAAAATACTACAAAAAGAACAAAAAAGAGTGAACAATGATCAATCTTCCCAAACCACATAGCAACTAGTTACAAATGACACTATGGGGGAAACTATCTCAACAACCCCCTATAGCATTAGAACCTATCTCTATGCCACCAGCTATAACTAGTACATATTTATCTCCTAATGTGGTATCCCTTGTGTAAGAGATAAAATCTCTTCAATCTAAGGTGCTACATTTTGAGCAAGGTGCCTCTAGACCTATACAGGCTTTGGATTATTTTGATTTATTACATACACTATTATTGACATATCACATTGCATCTATACCCTTACCAAGAGGTTTTGTTCAACCTAAGCTTACTCTATATGATGGCAAGGGTGATCTAGAGACACATTTAAGATCCTTTCACATAGCATGCTTAGACTATGTACCCAATGACTAGTTACTTACCAAGCTATTCTCATGAAGCCTAAAGGATTATGATTTACAATGGTTATATAGCCTACTAAATTAGTTGATCAATGCAATAAATCTTTTAGTTGACATGTTCGTAGCTCATTTCAACATTAACATTGGTGATAAGGTTTCATATGCCCAAATTGCACAACAAAAACAAAAGTCCAATGAGCATCTCATAGATTATGTTCTTCAATATAAGACTATTTTGGCTAAGATGACTAGCCCCATGGCTGATCAAGAGTTGTAAGATATCTTCAAACAGAGTCTTCTACTAGCTTTACATGAATCAATTATGTTTAAAATATTCTCTTCCTTCACTGAATTATGTCACACACTAAAAGAAAGAGAAGTAAAATTAATTTCAATAGGAAAAATCAAGTACACAAGTAACTCAAAAATAACAAAAAAGAGTAACAAAAAAGTCCCATACAAAGTCAAGGTCAATGATAACAAGAGTCAAAATCAACCAATTGTTAATGCAGCTTCTGATTGCAATCAGTGAGTGGTTTTATTATCACCTCCTTGATGAACCTTCACTAATTTACCAGTTTCTCCATCTAGAGTTTTATAGTAGCTATTAGAATGTAATATCATATCTCCCCCTCCTATTTAATAAATTTATCCAATAAAGCCTCTTCCATGGGGATATGATCAACATGTATTTTTTGATTTTCACAGGGCACTAAGCCATACAAAAAACATATGCATTAGTTTGAGACATAAGATATAGGATTTGATAGATGGAAATCATATTGATCTTGGTAATTTAGTTGAGCCTCCTTAGGAAAAGCAAACACAAGATAAAGCTTTGAAAATATTCTTAGATCCTTTTTTTTAGTATTATAAACAAGAGACAAAGTACATATTAAGGGTTAACCATGCATATCATGCACATCTGCCATTAGATACACACAAGGTACCTTCAGTTGAGACACATCCTTTGAGAAATATGATTGGTATATATAGTTCTAGTTCCAACTAGAACTTCAATCTCCTTCTCAGAGTATGAAATTATCGAGGATGATTGAAATTATCATGCAATTTTTATTAGAGCTTACATTCATAATCATCCTATTCATAGTGTTCTCATAGATAATGGATCTAGTGCGAACATGTGCACTATGACATTATTATAGCATTTAGGATATTTAGAGCAAGATATTACCTCAATATACATAGTTATTAGAATATTTAGTGGGCACATATAGAGTTCATTAGGTGACATTTTACTTCCTCTATAGGTTGGTCCAACACACATGGCCACACCATTCACTATAGTTCCTAATTCAAGATTTTTGATATGTTACTTGGTCAACCATGGATTTAGAAACTTTAAGTAGTACCTTATATAGTTAATAGATGCATGAAATTCATTCATGTTAATCAAGTTGTTATAGTTGGTGGAGTTCCATGTAAGTTACCACTCCCCACTTCAGAGCTATCTTCTACTTTGCAATCACCAGTTTTAGTTCAACCTCCCATTCTAGTGTCTCCACTAGTTATAGTCCCTCCTCCAGTTTTGATTTAGACATAGTTGAGGCATCCATCACTAGCATAAAGAGTCTATACACCTCCACAGCTTCAAGATTTTGGACATCTTTCAGCTATAGTGTTCACACCTAGGGCAATATCATTGAGATCTCATGCATCTACTCATAGAACACATGTTTAGAGAGCTTATCCTACTACTAGATGGGTCCCTAAGATCCCTAAAGTTAATTACACTTCTTAGAATTATAGGAGGACCCCACACTTAGTTTTTACTTTAGATATTTTAGAGCATTTATAGTATATATAGCTTTCAGAGCCATAGTCTTAACACTCCCATCATGTTTCATGATCACGCATGATTCCTCTCTTTGATATAAGACACCATGATAGGGAGTCACCCATGAGACTCATCAGTTAGTATCAACTCTTTTTAACCTTATTTTAATATATATTATCTTCAAATTATTGAACATAGTCTTCTTATGATTGAATTTACATAGCTCAAAATCTTAAAAATACAAAAATAATACATTTCAAAAATTCCAAAAACATTCAAATATATCAAAATTACAAAATCATTCAAATATGTCAAAACAACAAAAAAATTTCAATTGTATGCATCATCCATGTTTTACATTTTTATTATCATGCTAGACTTACATTTATTATTCTATGCTATTGTTTGTCAATTTCTCTACATTACCATGCTTCACTTGATCTTATTTGAGTGTTTGTAGTGACATCCAGATCCTTGATTTATTCAATCCACCTATTGAGGGGGCATCCTAATTATACATCAAGACATACATCGATATACATACCCATTGGGGGCATATTCTACATGACTACACCATGTAGGTTATGTCATTCCTACAACACAGACTCTAGTTATCATGTTAATGCACATTACTTACTAGCTTACATAGATTACTATATCAACATCTCACTAATATATAGAACTTGTGTATTTTCTATAATATACCTAGTCTTTTACTAACATGTATTGAATACTTTCACATTATTTATTTGATTAGTTAGATGTGATTGTATTTACAACATTTACATGCTTTCTCTTCTTGCTTTGTGTAGCTAGATGTGATTGCATTTCTCAGTTCTTGATTATCTCTTTTATGTTCATTAGGACATTTGTAAATTTATTTTGCTTTTATTAATGTGTGTGCCTCAGGAAATTTACCAATGTCCTTTATCTGTACTCTTCTATGTGATTGTGGCCATCGTGTTAACCTTTGCTTATTTCAATTGTATACGTATGTGGAATTTGAACATGCCTTGTATGCTTGATTTCATATTTGAGTGACATGTGTCCATGTCCTTTATTTTATTGTACCCTTATCCACTCTTATACACTTCTTGATTCTTGCCTTATGTGTTTGTTGCTTGTTTACTTCTCATTATTTGTAATGCCATGATCCACATCATGTATTATCTTGATTTCTTGGATGCCATGATGGACATCATGCTCCATCCCTCTATGACAACTAACAACTAAAAACTAAAAATTAACTAGACTTATAGTTCCAATTTAGTACATTTCACATGCTATTAGATTATTATATCTATCTAGGCATACCCCTATTGATCTAACAATCTCTTAATACAAACCATGCTATATGTTGAGATATATTTTTTATTATCATTTATATATCATGTATCTTTATAGCATAACATACTAGAAAGGATATTTATTCTAAGGGAAATCATTGCAAGGTCTTCATTCCTACCCTTAAAAGAGGGGGAAATAAAAAAGGAGTTCTATCACAAAGAGTAGAGCTCTTAATATTCAATAAAGTAGTATTTAGAACACTTAAAATAACTAGACATTAAACTCGGTAGAACAGACTAGGTAGACAATAAAAATGTTAGAATAGTCATCAAATTTGGTCTAATACAATAGCACCAAGATTGTAATATAGTGTTGGTTCCACTACTATCTATTTTCAACACTCCTATCTAAACAACAAAAAAACTAGACTTTCTAAAAGCAAGAAGAAAAGTAAGTTCAACTATAGTTTTTCATAGTCAGATTATTTCAAAATCAATAGTTTTTAGTAAACTTTTGCTTAGAGAATCCGGATATAGGGGAATCATGCACGGCATGATGGATCTCACTTCTAATTTTAGATATGGTAGTTGGTATAACTTCCAAATAAGAATCCATGTTTTAGATACTAGTGATTGGGGGCAATGTGCATGACATATTTATTTTCTTTTCTTTTGTTTCTAAGTTTAGTATTACCTATAAATTTTTAGTATTTGAATGTATATTCTATTTTTAGGTGGTTGACATCATTTTAGAGTGGATTTCATATAAGCCTAACTTCCACATTTTGGAGTGTATTCTATATAATCCTAGTGCACTAGTTTTATAGTGGCTTTTATACAAGCTTAAGCTCCATATTTTGGAGTGACCAAGAGTGGCCCAGTTTCTAGCATACATTCAGATATCCACACTAACATTGTCAGATCATAGTACATTCATGGGCTTTAGGAGCCATCTCATATGACACACATACATATTAGTATCAGTTCATAGTTTCAATTCATAGGGCAATGATGGAGCCAACAGACTAGCTAGCCTTTATATTCTTGAGCCACATATTCAGAGGGATTAGACACATAATCTAAACATTGTCTAACACATGCATGATCACATAGATTCACTTAGTCAGTGAAAATGGAGCCACAGGGCTAGTCTTTACATTCTTGAGTCACTCTTAAGGAATTGAGCACTTAGCTCTGTTTACAATATTATTCTTGGTAAAACATCATCCAACATTACTCAACATCATAAAACATCATGCAACATCATAATAGGTTTTATATTGGTATACATACCTGGTGAGGTGTATTCATTCCTTTCTCTTCCCCTCTCTCTCTTACCTATCTTTTGTACTTTATTATTTTAGATATAGTGTATCTAGTAAGAACTGATCTACTCTTTGTTTTTCTTATAGATTTATATTACACAATATGCTCTCTCTATGCACACCCAATATCACATAGCTTTATGAGCTTCATCCTTGTAGGTATGTTTAGGTATGATTTCTATTTTTCCTTTATCCTATTATTTTACTTTGTTTCATAACTAGAGTAAAGGGGGGCAAATGTAGTCATATAAAATGCAAAAATCAATAACTTAAGCATGGCTAATGACACCCAACCCTTAGGTCCCTCTTGCTTGCTCTCATGACCCTCATAAGCATCTTTTCACTGATTCCTAGTCATTTTTAGCCTTTTAGACTTGATCCAAATTGATCCATACCCATTTTTCCATGATTAATCCATGCCCCCAAGGCTTGTTAGCTTAGGATAATAGCATCACACTTGGATTATAACACTGATGCCACTCATATCCTCTTTTGGTGCTCCTATCCAAGTGTATTTTTAGCCCCAATGGTCAATTTATTTTAGTTCCCCATCCTTCTGCTTATCAACCTAACATGAGTACATTCAACCCATGACCAATAGATCCCTATAAAATACCATTAAAATATCATTTGGAAAGGGTTGGCAAATATCACTAAGATAACAAGAATACAAGCAAGACTACTCAAGCAACCTTCCCTATTATCTGCATTTAGCCAACCAATATACTTACAATCTTATTCAAATACTTACACCAATCCCTAAATACCTCAATTAAATATAGTTTATCATTTTACATATTCATACACTAAATTTCACAAATCACATCAAGTGGGAGAACTACATATAGCTTGATCCCTCTTTAGAGTATTGGTATGTAGGCAACGTGCCTACACAAGGGGTGTAGATACATGTTCAGTGAATCTTACACAAATTAAGCCCCCCTTTTTTTTTAATTTTTCAAACACTAATGGAGTATATTGTTTTAAGATAAAATATACTCTACAAGGAGTTATACAGACTTCCAACTGTCAAAACTTCATGGATAGGGTTACACAGACCTGATGAATAAAAATAAAAAAAGTTCAAATCCTCAGGACAAAAATAATGGAGGTAGGCTATAGTGTTGGTACCACTTATATCCAATTTAGGCATTACTATCCAATCATAAAATGAAGGTTAGACCCTAGTTTGTGATAGTGTCCCAATTTTGCACAGTGAATCTTAGGCCCTGTCTCAGCCAAGTAGCTAGTTTCTAGCTAAGTCTTATTTTATCCATCTTATTACTATTTTTAAAAAGGTAAAAATTGTAATATAATTTACAAAAATAAGTATCTTAATTTTTATATATTTATTTACTAATTTTACTACTCATACCCTTTAACTAAATTAGGAATAAAACCCCAATATTCCCAAAATAGTTAAATCAATATCTCACAATATGGCATATAATATACCTTTGTAAGTTAGTGATTTATTTAATATATTTAGAATATAAATTTTAATTGGAATATTATATATTTATTCAATGAGATCATACTCCTTGGGTTGATAAACTTTTCTTAGAGGAGGTTGAGGAGGAACATTGTGAGTAGTAGGATTGGGTTAGGGAGGTAAATATGGTCACCCTCTTCTAGTTTAAATAACAAGGACATGGGGATATATTATGAGTATTGGATGAATAATAGGAATAAAATAACTAATATAAGTATGTTGAGGGTGAGGAGGAAGCACATAATATTATGCACATGGTCTTTAGCATTTAATTTTGATAAGAAGTAATTCAAATTGGATATTATGACAATAGGTATTGACAACATGTGTGAGCTTCAGAGATGGCATGTAATGAATTTATCCATAATAAGTAGGCTCTTATTTATAACCAAGACCTCTTTTCTCAATATTATGTGAACTATTCACATAATCTTTCACCTAAATGGTTTCAAAATTCTCTTGTGATGATTGTGATTTTTTAGGAGAATTATTAGAGGATGTAATATTTCAACAATAAGAATTGAAAAGTCCTCAAGGATCTATATTATTCATTTTTCTCTTGATTTTATTTTTGTTTTATCCATGCTATTACATAATGAATAACATGTTAAAAGGGTAATTACATAATATTATGTATAATATGAAAAATAACTTCATTCATTAATCCCATTATGAATACAATTTAATAAAAATCAAACAATGTTAGTGACTATGAATAATATACAAGCAAAAAATCAAGGTATAAAGGTGATCTAGGAAAGGGTTTGAATGATTCTGTGGGCTCTCAAATATTTTTTTTTTCATTGATTAGTGTCATCCTAATGTTTCATATCACTAACTACATAATAAAAATTATGCCTATAACCTACTAACCCTCTTTTAGAGGGTGTAATGAGAGTAACTTCCTTAGGCGATATACTCCTCTTAGGTACACTACAAATCAAATAGCTAAAATAGGATTTATATGGTATAAACAAGATATCCTAGGTGTTTCTGATATATCATGAGGTATGCTGAAAATAAACTCCATGTTTAATGTTGTATAATGGCTATGAGTATTGGGTTAAACCCATCATACCATGATGTCTATAAAACAAATCACTATGTATCGCTTCATGATAGTCACTAATTAATTTTTAAAATGTTAGAACACAATTTATAAAATCAATAAAAATAATAAAAATATTTTTGTATATAGATATCAACAAATTTTAACCCGAGGTAAAAAGAAAGAAATTTTGTGTAATATTTTATTTCAGGTGATAAGACAAAACTATTTAGTGTATGATTAAATCTAGGGTCAAATAAGTTAAATCATTATGTTTTGAATTTATATCCAAATTTTAAGGCCATTTTATTTTAACGTTAGGAATTTATATAAATTTGGATGAAATCCTAAGATGAAAATCAAGAAAATAACAAGCAATGTTCTTAAAATAACCCGTTCACCAAAATGTTTAATCTATTTTGAATTGAAACTAATCAAATGAATAGATCTAAACTATTGAAATTAAAATATATTAATATATAATAGAATAATTTTTTTATATAATTGGAGATTAGATATAAATAGTAAATATTTCTATAGATATTCAAACCTTACTAAAACATATCTTATGTTTATTATGTAGACTAATTGTGATTGAAAACTACTTGAAATAACCTATAAACTATGTTGTGTCTAAAATAAAGAATTTATACTCTAATTGGAAAATTATATAGGAGGATATGGGTGAAACATGGAATTGTCTAATAAATGTGGCCATGTCTTGATTAACTATGTGTCTCATTTTTTGATCTGGGCATGTGTGACTATTTACAAGGGTATGCTAATTAATTTTGTGTGGTGATATGCCATGCAAAAGACCTAAAAAACACAAACCCTAGTTATCATTAAATTAACACAATATAAATCAAATTACAAAATGAGGAATAACATTAGGGGAATAGTTGAGCTACCCTTAGAAAAACTTGTGCAATCTAAGTGCTACCTACATAGCCAAAATGGGCCTCAAACTGATGTAGTTTTCCCTCCTATGGTGAGTGTCTGATGCATGATTATGAAATGGTATGAATGTAGCTATGAAATTGATTTAAATTATTTAAAATTTATACCCTTTACCTAAAATAAAATAAATTTAAACTTGGCATATGGCTATTAGAATGTAACAAAATTGGAATTGGAATTGATAGTGCTCTTTTATTTATTATGTAGTAATTTGAAATCAACTTGCTATGTGTTTTCAAGTTGGTGCCTTGATTAAATTTTATAAGGGAATATTTTGAATATTCTCACCATCTAAATTTATAAAAAACATGGAATATCCATTATGATATGTCTAAATTTAAAAAAGTGACTGTTGGAGTGGAGGGGATAATGTCGCGCTAGTGGATAAAGCTATAGTGTAGCCCTATTTGACCTATGGTAGTCCTATTACAAAAGGATAAAAACTATTGGAAAAGGTTTTATTGGAACTTTTATGATAAATAGGTATGAATGAATCTAAATAGGGATGTTTATATGATAGTTTTAGTGTTTGAAAGACAATAGAGGATCTTATATACATTCTGAGTTAGCAAAATGGTGAATAGACAAAGTAAGGTAAGGATATCAATATTAAAAAAAATCATGATTAAATTCATGTGTCTAAAATGGGTATATAATAGGCTTATGAATTTCAAAAACATATCCAAATTGGTATAGCTATTTAGATTGATACAATTATTCAAAAGGTACAATTAGTCAAATTGATTCAATTCTTAAAATTGGAATAGATTATGACATAGATTCATACACATAATGACATGCCATGATAAACATGGAAAAAAATGACATATAATACTATATACATTAAATATTTATACATATTGGGGCATATTTCATATGGATTACATGATTCAAAGTCGTGATACTAGTTTAGATTATCAATTCGGTTCATATATAGGATATATACACACATTCAAACATGATAAGGGGAATATGCCATGCATATGCACTCATTTTACATTAAAAAATTTTACATATTTTTAAGATATTCACATATTCAAATGAATTTTGGGCATATACAATGCATACAAACTCATTTTCAAATATCATGAGATACATGTTCTCATATTTAGCATATATCACTTATAGATGCATATCATTATATATCATGTTGGCACTAATTATATCATATTAGGTAGAATGAACACAAATAATGTTGTTAAAAATATATTTTATAGTTAACACCTATTCATGGGGCATGAAGATTATTCATGTACATACATACTATCATAGTTTATAGTTGACATTGACTCATGGGGCATGGACATTGTTCATGTACATATACACCATTAAAACTTATTATATGGAACTGATGCATGGGGAATGATTATTTAATGTATATATACACAAATTTATATTTTCCCATGTTATCATGTGAGCACTATTATAGTTGTTTATTTTCAAACATATTCAATGGTACCTCAAAGTGAACAACCTAGAATCTATAAGTCTGTCTACAACATTTGATTCATATTTATTGAAGTAATATAATTGAGGTTAAAAAATGGCCTTTGAATTATTTATAATGAGCTCAAAATGTGTCTCCCACCTTACCATCTTAGGGTACATGACTAGTTATATGAGTGGTGTAGTTGAGGTTCAACAACACGTAAAGGCCCTAACACCATTCAACGAGTCCAATACCGGATTTATCCTTTAAATAAATTTAAAATTAGAAAAATAACTATTTTTTTTAGGTTTAATTATTCTCAATGGTATACACACTCCTCAAAAATGCTTGAAATCTTGTCCACTTCCCTGGCTAGGAAATGAACAAGATTAAAAGCACCCTTCTCCATTAATTAGCTTAGTTGGTGATCCATGGTATCTCTATTTATTTATCACATGAGAATAATTTGTGAAAAACATATAACCACACACATATATGTGAATTTATTATTTTAATATATATTTTATTTATTAGCATGACTATACTTCTATTTTAACAACAATCTATTTGATTATATACATCACTTTTTTAGGAATAAATGGACACTTTGGAACATTGGGACAACAAAAGATGCAATTTAAATATTTTTAATGTAGGTTTGCATTATATTTACCCTTTAAAATAGTTTTTTTTTTCCAATAAAATGATATAATATTGTAGGGCATTTGTAGATAGCCAAATTTTTGTACAAGTCTTGTTTACACCATGTTTCTTTGTGAATTTGCATGTACATGCTCTTAGTTACGAATAGGGAACTTATTGGTACATTTTTATTTATTCATTTTTTTCAAATGTGTGATACTCCATTTTATTTCTTTCAAAACCATTTATTGTATCATAGGGATCCTTGATTTTGTTTCAGTTAACTCTAAGACTTTATAAGCTTTTGGATTATTCTATCAATTATAAAACTTACCAACTAATGGTAGCAATTGGAAATGGAGAAATTATCCTAAATTAATTTTTGATATCATTTGGGCATGTTTCCATTTTATACCTTTGGTAGTACTAGTTTATATTTTATTATAATTTTGAAATAATGTGGTGATTAACCCTAATTTAGGTAAATTAAATAATATGATAGAAAAAGTTGTAAATCAATTTTTAATAAGTAGAATGAAAGAAAAATATTGAAAACAAAAAATGTTGGAAGAAAAATGACTGAGTGGGGGGTGAATCAGTCTTCAAAACTTTCTTATCAATTTCACTTTAAGTAATTATGAGCCATTCAAGCAAACATATAGATCTAGCAAACATAAAAACATATCACATATGTGGGAAACCCTCAATGGGAAGAAAACCAAATAATATATTCAAATATAATACAAACACCAAATTTATTGAAGCACCAAATTCATATGGAGTACCAAGCCCAACTAGCTAAACACCAACTCAACTAGGATTTAGCAAGCACCAACTTGTAAGGAGGCACCCACCCCCTGGATGACTCAGCACCAACTCCTCCACATAAAACCTTTGATCACATTTTTAACAACTTTTTTCTTATAAAATAGATGATGATCACCTTCTTTATCTCTTCTCTCTCTTCTATCCCTCTCAAATTATCTTCTAGGTCTATTTGCTTAACTAACACTCTCTTTACTTGATTAGGTCATATGAACTTGATATCCATTTATAGAAACACTTTTATATCATAATAAATGATCATATACACTCCTATTATGGTCTAAAAGACATCTTTTTTCTCAATACTATGCTTTTTCATTCACATACACACTCATGCAATAATATGCCTAAAACTACCTTGTATATACCTCTTGGTTAGACATGTAAAATTTCACACTTCAATCATGCTTAAAATATGTGTTACAAAAATTTTCATAAATTTATCAATAATTACCATAGGTCATCCATAACATAAAATACCAAAACCTCTTTTTAGGCCTTAAGGAAATCTAATTCAATTCAACCTTCAATAGCACACGTTACCCTTTGATCTTCTTGGAACACTTACAAACTCCACACATGGTAGTAAAACGTCATATTCAAATAAAATATATCCATAATAATCTCATATTATGTCCATGACACCTTTTATCTCCAATCACCACTTGAAGCACATCAGTTCATAATTAGGTCTGTAAATGTACAAAAAGTTTATCTTAAATTACAAGAGATTAAACATAATAAGATAAAAAAATGGTAATAAATAATATATAAATAAAATAAATTACCTCATGATCATCACCATATAATTTATACTTCACTAATTAGAGCAAAAGGACTCAAACACTTCTCTATAAATAGCCCACTCAAATCTACCAGAACACTCCAAAACCCAATCATGAACAACTTGATCTTCAATACCTGAAGGAATACTTAAAATGATAAATGATAATTTAAAAATATGATTTAACATATATATACAAATATTAGATACAAAAATCATAAGGTTTAATGTCAAATATTGGTCTTTCAGACCAATCTTTTGACCATACTACACATAGCAGACCAGAACCAAACAAGCCATTTTGGCTTCAATGTTTCAACTAATTTAACTAAATTATAATAATTAAAATTTTTTTATCACAACTTTAAATTCACAAAAAAAAAACCATATGAATTATACACATCAAATCATATTGTAGAGCCTAAAAATCATCATTGCAACTTACCCAAAACTGTTAATTTGCCTTAAAGCACAATCATGGTGACAATGACCTTCAACACTTTTATGACCATTTACAAAGACTTATGATGAATTTTGATGATCTTATGAGATCATTATAAAATTATTATATATAAATATAATAAGTTAAAATATGAATATTGGTCTTTTAGACTAATCTCATAACCCTGTATCTTATTGTCTCATCTGAGCTAGACATGTCAACTTGTGAGAAACTTTTTCAATATAATCATTGACCTCCAAAAATTGTACCAAAAATTAACATGTATTAAAATTATTTATAAATATACTCATTCAATTTTATTCATCACTATCTCATGATAGCACATCCCTAAACATCTTCTCACTGTTGCTCGGATTTCTCACAGTTTCCACCATTAGGCCTATTATCAATTGGTCAACTTGGATTATCGGTTTATCACACATGAGGGATATAAAATATCCAAAAACCACCATGGACATAAAATAAAAGTCTCAACATTATCTATCAAATTATTTTCATACACTTTTACTTGATCAACTTTGACTGCTATAATAAATCTTTGAGAAATGTGCACTTTCTTGTAGGGTTTACTCACGCTCCTAACAAGTAAATCATATCTAGAGGTGACTAGTAGAGTTTAATAAAATATCCAATAGTTTATATAGTCATTTTAGATAATTTTAGGCTATTTTTATCAACATCTTAAACATTAGGTCCTTATTAGGGTTTTAAGAGGGTTTAAACTGATTTTCATTCTTAACAATCATTCATAGAACATAGCCCATTACTCCAAAGGAAAATGCATATAATTTTGATCTAGGATCCTTCCCCATTTATCATGAATATATTAATATCCAATGCAGACTTTTTATGATCTAATGAGCACAATAAAAACCTTTTGGGGTAGAGAACCCTTCATTTTATGTGCTCGATACACCTTAGAACACATTTTATTGCCTTATCCTTCCATCTTTGACCTAAAACTTCATGAGAAAACTTTAAAAAACATAAATTACCTATTAAAATTCTTATATAATCCCATACACCTTGAAATCTAATCATGATCCATCATTAGGCCACACACACTCTCTCTCTATCTTTGCTTACTTAGACCTTGACCTACAAATCACATTAGGCCTTAAAACTGACCTTCGTGCCTCTTTCCATGTTATTTACACCACTCTAACATAATAAATAAACCTAATACATGATTAAACACTATCATACATCCTCTATGTGTCTTGAAAATAGATATATTCTAGGTAGGGTCTAGGAGTGGTCTAGGTGTAGACTTGATTTGAAGGTCCTACCAATGTAGGCTCACCCTAATATTATCATGAGTGATCCAAAACCTCATATACATGCTCATTAAATATCATATAGTCATTCTACATATGTACATTAATCTCACCAAACCATCATGCTCTTTCATGCACAAGACTAGGCATCTTATGCACATACCTTCTCAAGACACTACTAAGCTCAAGCACTTGACAACCTAATAACTGATCTTGAAAAACTCTTTGATGATTTTATACATTTATCAAATGCCTTAAATTATCCTCAAACAATTTCATACCTCTACACATACCTCTTCATGCTCACCATTCACATGCTCATGATATAACTATACTTGTTATGACTAGGCTTCTTAAGGCACCTTGTACTCTAGGACTAGTACTCAAAAATGCTTACCTAAATGATGCTATAAAATAATAAAATTCATAATAAAAAAATTTCACACCACTAAAACAAACTTGAAAATAACCAACATAAGAATCATTAGGTTACCTTCAAATTCTCTCTCAATAGAAGAGACATTAGGTTTCCTTCAAATTCTCTCTTATCACATGGCTTCTTCAAAGACCACTCACCATGCATCTTTAATAGATGCACCTTGACATCAATGAAATCAACCTTGATTTCAATGACAACACTTCTCAACAAACTCCCCCTTTGTCATTGATGGCAAAACATTCTTCAATATAATCACTCTCATCTTCCCCTAATTGGTCAAACTCCCTTCTTGAAATTTATCCCCCTTTGACATTAATGACAAAAGGTCATACACACTACACCTTATAGAACCACTCATTGTCCCTCTCTAAAAAACATTCTTAGAAACTTGTAAAAGAACTCATAGGTACTAAGCTCTCCCTTTGTCTTCATAACTTGGGCTCACCAAAAGAATCAACAGAGTACTCAAACCATCTACAACATAAGTTATGCTCAACTATCAAATACTAAAAACATATAACTTGATTTGCTTACCTATTTTATGCTTATAAAAAACTACATTTAGATATTATGAACAACCTAAATAGCTCCCCCTCAAACCAAACATCTACTAAGATTCTACTAACTTGAAGTGTGTCTCTAGGAAACCTAATGGAGCCACCCCTTTCATAGGGCACTAGAATACCATAAACTCAAGATATTCTAAGATCTCTATGCTCTCACAAGACTAAATATCTTTCAATATTTTTTAAGGCTTGATTTTTACTTTAGGCTTGAACTTTTCATCATCCATGTGATTAAAAATATGAGTAGATAATGAACATTCCTAAATTGATTTTTCATCTAAAGTATGTTCTACCACAATAAACAATCCACTTGAGCTTGTAGACTAATCATGACTCATCTTTACTATCTTTGGTTTCCATACTTTCATTTGACATATCTCTTGCATTATAAGAGCTTCAGACCTCTTCTTTTGACTTGATGTCCTCCTACCTCTATTAGGGCATAATTTTGCAATGTGTCCTACATTATGACAGTTGTAGTAAACAAATTTATACATACCTATTGACTAATGATTAATTTCATAATCTTAGCATATTCATTTTTAGAGGGTCTTCTACACTCTCTTTCTCTATGGCTAAATTGATTGCATGTATAACAATAACCATTGAATAAATCATCATACCTTATAGCGTTATATTATTTGATTGGTCTTTTCATGTTGACCTTCTTATATTCTTTATCTTTCTTATTGACTTTAGTTGCCTCCTTTTCATCTTATTTCAAGCTAAGACCTGTCTTATCACTTGTAGGCTTTTGACTACTCATGATGTCATTTAGAGCCTCGATGTTTTTTTTAACTTCAAAAAGGTCTCCAACTTACTATATGCTTAATCCAACTCATCTTTTAAGGATTCCATCTCAATTACATACCTAGTACATTCTTCCTCTTTAGATTTTAAGCTAGCAATGACTATTTCCATCTATGCTTCAATATGATTGATGATATCCTCATACTCCTTAGATGTGTTAGTCTCTCCTCAAAAAAACCAATCTGCTCTTCATAATCCTTAACTAATGATCTTAGCTTGTGATTATTCCTTCTTTGGAACTTTAATTCCTTTAGAGCACTCACCAATTCTGCCTTAAGGTTCACCTCAACCTCTTCTTCATCTTATTCTTCATCATCCATAAGGTCTTTCCCTTTTGAGCAACACTCACTATCTATTTCTATAACCATGAATAAGGTTTCATTATCATGTTCATGTTCATTACTGTCATTATCACTATAATAAGTGCTTATGTCACTTACATCAGATGAGTTATTCTCTTCTTTAGAATAGAAACTTTTCTTGTTCTTAAATGACCCTTTCTTACCTTCAAACTTCCTAAAATCTTTCTTGTTTTTTTTAATATTATAGACCTTAATATCATCTCCATGATTTTCATAACTTTATTCATCATACTTAGTTTTATCCTTGTTACAAAACTTGGATGCAAAGTGGCCATTCTTACCATAATTAAAACATTTGAAAAGAAACTTACCCTTGTACTTACCAAAGCCAAACCTTAATTTCCTTTCAAACATGGCTATTGGTTGATCATCATCAATATATAAGCATTCCTCATCCTTTACCTTCTTGGATTTTGACTTATTCTCAACTTTGAATGTTATTTCCTTTTTTTGAGGCCTTTCTTAATTTGTTCTCATCTCATAGGTAGTCAAGATTTAATTAAGTCCATCCATTTCAATCTTGTCCAAATATTACATCTCTTCTACTACAGATACCTTGGAATCAAACTTAGGAGTTAGTGATCTCAATACCTTTTGAACAAATTTAGACTCTTTCACTTCTTTTCCTAATCCTCTAATGATATTGACAACTTCATCAACCTTCAATAGGTAAGATGCAATAGTTTCATCTTCATTCATCTTCAATTTTAAACTATCTTTGGTGAGTCTGAAACTTGCCCATATTTACCTTTATGTCTCCTTCATAGATATTATTTAATTTTTCCCATATCACCTTGGTTAACTCATAGTGCATCAACTTCTCAAATTATGCCTCTAATAGGCCACATAGAATGACATTCATTGCCTTAAAATTTCTTTCACTTTATTTCTTACTTATTACATCATTTGGTAGTATAGGAGGTGGAGTGTATCCATCCAAAACATAATTCCATATGTCATGGCCTATTTATTTTAGATATTTATTCATTTTAATTCTCTAAAAAGCATAATTAGTTCTATTGAATAATAGAGACTTACTGGTAGAGAAACCACCTTGAGCTTGTTGACTAGCCATCCTTCCTTATAAGATATCTTATAGGATATTAAGCCTACTTCAAAAGCCTTGCACTGATACCAAATGTTGGAAGAAAAATGATTGAGAGTTGGGGGTGAGTTAGTCTTCAAAATTTTCTTATCAATTTCACTTTAAGCAATCATGAACCATTCAAGTAAGCATATAGATCTAGTAAACATAAGCACCTATCCACATAAGTAAGAAACATAAGAACACATAAAATATGTGGAAAAACCTCAAGGGTAATAAAATCCACTGATATATTCAAATGGATTACAGTCCTATAATACAAACACTAAATTCAGTGAAGCACGAACCCCAACTAGCTAAGCATCAACTTAGCTAGGCTTTAACAAGCACCAAATTGCAAGGAGGAACCAACCCCCTAGATGACTCAATACCAAATCAGCCACCTAAAACATTTTATCACCTTAAAAACACCTTGTTTCTCAGACAATAGATGATGATCACCTTCTTCGGCTCTTCTCTCTCTTCTATCCCTCTCCAACTATCTTCTAGGTTTCTTCACTTAACTATCCTTATTCTTGACTTGATTAGGTAATATGACTTTGATATCCATATTAAAACATACTATTATATCATCATTATTGATAATATAAACTCCTTTAATGGTCTATAATACCTCCTTCTGCTCAACACTATGATTTTTCATTTCCATACACATGCACACACTAATAGGCCTAAAATTACCTTGTATATATACAAGCCTCTTGCTCATATACCTCTTGGTCAGAAATATACAATTTCACACTTTAATAAACCTTAAATTAGGTTTAAAAAAATGTTTCATTCATGAATAAATCATTACCATAGGTCATCCATACCATAAAAATCCAAAACCTCTTTTTAGGCCTTAAGGAGACCTAATTCAATTCGGCCTTCATTAGCACACGTTACCCTTTGATCTCCTTGGAATGCTTCCAAAATAAAAAAATGGAAGTAAAAATTCATATTAAAATCAAATATATCCATAATAATCTCATATTATGTCCATGACACCTTTTATATCCAATCACCACTTGAAGCACACCATTAATATTGTTCATAATTAAGGCTCTAAACCTACAAAAAAACTATCTTGAACTACAAGAAATTTAACATAAAAAAATTAAAAAACATGGAAAAAAACATATATACATATAATAAAATACCTCATGATCATCACCACATGATTTAGACTTCACTAGTTAGAGAAAAAGAACACAAACACTTCTCTACAAATAGCCCACTTAAAACTGTTAGGACACTCCAATACCCAATCATGAACAACTTGATCTTAAATACTTGAAATAATACTTCCCATGATAAATGATACTTTAAAAAATATCATTTTACATATCTATACCAATATTAGATACAAAAATCATAGTGTCTAATGTCAAATACTAGCCTTGTAGACCAATCTTTTGACCTTACTACACATAGTTAGACCAAAACCAAACAAGCCATTTTGGCTTCAATGTTTTAGCCACTTTCATTGACTTCCAATCTTTCCAAAAACATGATAACTAATTTTAAAGTCACAAAAAAAAGAAAAAACTTATTTATTAATCACATAAACTAAGAGTATTGATCCTAAAACTCATCATTTCCACTTGCTTACCCAGAACTGTCAGTTTACCTTAAAGCATAGTCATGGTGACAATGACCTTGAACACTTGTATGAACATTTCCAAAGACTTATGATGCATGTGGATGGTATTATGAGATCATTATACTTGATAAATAAATCCATTTTGAACCCTTTAAGTTCACTTTTAGTTTATAATGGATACTGAATAATGGCTTTTAAATAAATGATCAAAAACTAATTTAAAGTGTTTAGAAATTGGATTAAAATTGAATATGAATGACTGTGTATTCATTCCTTCCAATTACACCTTCAAATGATCATTATCCATTTAATTTATTTATATTAAGTGTTGTGTGTAATTAAAACTTGCATCAACATTTTAATAATTGAATAAAATTTGTGGAAAGAGCTACATGCAAAACAATATAAACACAAACCCCAGAATTGTTTATGGAGTTTTCTCAAATAGGCTACATCTCTGGGTTCTTTTGAACCATTAAAATAATTAAATTACTATAAGTACATCAAATAACCCATAAAAATAATTAATGTAACTTTAAAAACATACAATAATGTGCTTTCAGACCTTTGAATAATTCTGGCAATGATTAGTAAACTATCCTCCACCTTCTTATAGCACTTGCATGGTCATCTCCCTTAGTTCTCCATCAAAAGTGACTGAAATTACTACCCAAATGATGTAAAATTAACTCCAATTGATAAAAAAATAACACCATTAGAATCATCTCTAAGTTTTGGACATATCTTTAGAAGACCTTAAAGTTTGAAAATGCTCTTATAATGGCCTAAATGGCCATTTTCCACAAATTGGCCTGTGTATAATAAAACACAACCAAACTACTCATATGCTTTACAAATGACACCTAATTCACTTACATAGCCTTCCCAAACCCATGGAATACATGGGTAAGATTTATCAAAATGCTTAAAATAAAAGGTAAGGGATAAAACCCCTTCCCATGCCTTTGTTTGTGGGATGAAGCTTGTCCCATATTCTAATGCATTTCATATCTTACACACACACACACACACACACACACACACACACACACACACACACACACACACACACACACACACACACACACACACACACACACACACACACACATATACAAACACACACACTTTTCTCCATGTTTAAAGCCACATATTCCATGTTTCCACATACCACATGGAGTTGGTTATAAAATGGGTAGTTTAAAACCATAATTCTAGGGGTTTTTAAAGTTAAATGTCCCCATTTACATTTTTCAAACTTTTTAATGTTTATTTACTAGATTTGACCCATTGACCCATGATGTTGACTTTTGACTAACTTTGACTAGCCATATCTTGCACTTAAGAACTCCATTTTTCAAACTAAAAAATGCATCAAAAAGATGTTAATGATATCTATGTTGTGTGAATGGTTTAGAAACATTCCATGACCATCAATTTTTATATTTTTACCAACTTTGACTATGTGTTGACCAAACTTTGACCAATGGCACTAGGAACATATGATGTCTAAATTACATGTTCCAATATGTGTTGGAAAGATATATGAATGCTCATAAGTACTATATAGGTTAAAGAATTGTTCAAGATTAAAATTAACCTTTGGATCACACGTCCCCACTAGGAAGGCTTTTTGTCCACAAAAATCTGATACTAGATTTGGTACTCCATATTGTCTCATGAAGATATCTATAGTGGACTCTATGGCCTCCAAAATTGCTACTCCACAACTAGACAAGTTATACTAATTATACTGAATGCTAGTCAATTCCAAAGATACATTGATGGGTCTTCTCAACTTGCTCAAATTCTAAAACTACACCTATAACACTTGGAATCACTAAAAGGTGGGAAGAAGGGTGATATGAGTATCACCGATAATGCTAATATCTTTCTCTAAAATGATCACACCTTTTTAATGAATCCTATGCTACTACATGACCTCCAATAGCCTCTATATAGAATGGGGGTTCATAATGTGTGTTGGATGACCTCCTTTATTACATGACCTCAAAGACCTCTACACAGAAAAGTCAAAATTAGCATATAATGATCTTCTCTGTTTCATGGCCTCAAAGAGCCCCTACATAGAAATGAGATTCATATAACTTCTATTAATGCCCTCCTCTATTAAACAGCCTCAAAGAGCCTCTACACAGAGATGCATGTGGATATCTACCTCTTGAGTCTCCTAAACTACTCTCTGCATAATACCAATATACAAAAAAAAGAATATAGCATACTAGATTATTATAAATATTGAAATGACAAAAAAATTCACAATAAATGGATCAATATAAATAGACATAAAACACCTTCCAAAGAGGCAATGTCTAACTGAACCCGTGTGAATTGTTCACTATTGCAACTCAAAAGTAGGTTAGTATGAAATAGATGACCAAATGTCAAACAATAAGTGATGTCCTCTGACCCTTACAAAAATTACCAACTCTATAAAATATCACTAAAATGATCAATATGAAATAGACAACTAAATGCCAAATAATAGGTAGTGTGTACTGATCCTATGAAATTGTCAATTAGAAAAAAAATATCATTACAAAATACCCCAAACTATCTACATAAATATCACATCTGCAATTGATGAAACTACCAATAACTATAAAAGATATCCAAGTACAACTTACATACCAATTTTTTAGTGTAATAGACATGTTGAGCATGCCTCATACAACCTGCATATACTATTGTCAAATCAAAATGGAATCTATCTACCATAAATGTGAGAAGACAATCTAATTATGATAAACCTATCACTCAAATCTTCCCTATAGGTGACTCCACAAAATAATTTTCAAAGCAAAAAATATATATGGGAAAAATCTCCTTTCATCATAAAATAGGAATCCCATAAAATGTGCTCTAAAAAATTACA
>JARHVA010003851.1:1340000-1775000 GCA_037957365.1 Torreya grandis
GGCATATATCACTAATAATGTTAAAACTTTGACATCAATGAAAATATTTCCAACAATCTCTCCCTTTGTCATTGATGACAACCTCAAACTGAAACTACCACATCCTGAAACCTACACATACTACCATCTGAAAAACATACAGTAACTCCCCCTTACTATAGCAACCTGTATCTATTCTATGTACCTATTTCTACACCTATACCTATTATTCTCCCCCTTTGACATCAATGGAAAAGGGCCTACCTGAAGCTAACACTTAGCTCCCCCTCAATTGATGTTGAACCTCAATGGAAAGAAGTAAAAGAAATTACTCCCAACTTCTCTCGTAGATACTTAAATGTGTCTTTTGGTAGTTTATTTGTGAAAATATCTATAATCTACTCTGTAGTACTGATATACTCCATCTTAACCTATTGATCTGCAACCTACTCTCTCAAGAAGTGATATCTAATGGGAATATGTTTTGTTCTTGAATGCATCACTAGATTCTTCAAAATATTTATAGCACTTGTGTTATCACAAAAAATAGAAATAGGTTCATCATACTTTACCTTGATATCTTCCAAAGTTTTCTTCATCCAAAGCACTTGAGTACAACACAATACTACTACAATAAATTTTGCTTCAGCTGTAGAAAGTGATATTGAATTCTACTTCTTGCTTAGCCATGATACTAAGCTATCACCAAGGAAGAAAGGTCCTCCACTTGTAATCTTTCTATCATCTAAGCATCCTATCCAATCTAAATCTATATAAGAAACCAAAGTGAAATCTCTACCTATGGGATACCATAATCCATAATCTAATGTCCCCTTGATATATCTGAATATTCTCTTCACCAACTGAACATGACTATCTTTTGGAGATGACTGATATCTTGCAACCATACCTACTTCATGCATGATATCTGGCCTCAATGCTGTCAAATATAGAAGACTACAAATCATAGATCTATACAAAGATTTCTCTATAATAGGTGAATCTTCATCCTTGCTCACCTTATTTCCTATACACATTGGTGTGCCAACTGGTGTACAATCCTCAAAACCAAATTTCTTCAACATTTCCTTGGCATATTTACTTTGAGATATGAAAATTATTTTATCTAACTGAAATATTTGCAACCCTAAGAAAAATGACAATTCTCCAAGCATAGACATCTCAAATTCTTTTTGCATATTATCAGAAAATTATTTTGTCATCTTTTCATTATTTCCTCCAAAAATTATATCATCAACATCTACCACAATAATCAATTGATGCTCACCTTTTATTTTGATGTAGAGATTATTATAAGTAAATCCTATCTTGAAACCTTGATCCTACAGGTACTTATCAAGTCTTACATACCAAGCTCTGGGAGATTGTTTCAATCCATACAATGCTTTCTTCAATATGCATACATGGATACTAATATTTGAGAGAATAAATCCCTTAGGCTGCTCAATATAGACCACTTTTTCAAGATTCTTCAGGTAGGCATATTTGACATCCATCTGAAACACTTTGAAAATTTTAAACACTGTATACGCAAGAAACATTATAATAACCTCTAACCTTTCCACTAGTGTAAAAGTTTCTTCAAAATCTATTCCCTCAATCTGAGCATATACTTTACATACTAATATTGCTTTATTTTTGGTCACTTCTCCATTTTCATTAAACTTATTTCTATAAACCCATTTTGTTCCTATCACATTGTGATCTTTTGGTCTAGCCACTAATTCTCAAGTATCATTATTTTCTATTTGATTTAATTCTTCATCTATAGCCTTAACCCAATTCTTATCATGTCTAGCTTATGAAAAAGTTCTACGCTGAATTTGGATAATAGAGAAAAATTAACTTGCTTAGATTCACTTACCATCATTCTTTGGTGTGAATTCCTTCATTTATGTCCCTGATGATGTCACTTTCATTATGATTTCTATGAACATATTTGGAAGGAGTTTTGGTGCCTTTTTTCTCCTTTTTCTCATCTTCATCTAATTCTTCAAAACCTTCCTCTTCAATGATTTCAAGAATGTCTATTGGATCATTGATTCTTTGTGTTCCATCTTCTTCTATCCTGACACTTGCAATTTCAATAATTTTCTTGTTTCTTTTATTATAAAATTTATAAGATTTAATTTTTCAAGAATAACAAAGAAATATACCTTCATCTGCTCTGGATTCAAACTTACCAAGTTTTTCATCTGTTCTCTTTATGAAGCATCTGCTGCCAAAAACTCTAAAATAATCAACTATTGATGGTTTGTCTTTCCATAGCTCATAAGGAGTCTTGTCACTATTGAATCTTAATAATGATCTATTATGAATATGTACTAATATAGCAACTACCTCTCTCCAATATATATTTTCTATCTTAGATTCATTTAGCATTGCCCTCACCATCCCCTAAACTATTCTATTTTTTCATTCAACTACTCCATTTTGATGTGGAGTTCTAGCTGCTGAATAATGTCTCTTTATTCCATGGTCTTCATAAAACTCAATAAATTGATCTGACATGAATTCTCCTCCTTGATCTAATCTTAGACACTTAATATTCAAATTGGTTTCATTCTCAACTAATGCTTTGAAATGTCTAAAAACTTCTAATTTTTTTCTTTAAAAACATTACCCAAGTCATACATAAAAAATCATCAATAATCAACATGAAATACTTCTCACATTGAGTAATTTGAGTTCTCATAGGTCCACACAGACTAGTGTGAACAAGCTCTAGCATCTGAGTAGTTGAGTACTCTTTTGTTTTGAACCACCTTCTACCCTATTTCCCATGCTGACAAGGTTCACAAAGCATGTCAGATGGATTTTTAATCTTTGGAAGATTTTTGACTGCTTGATTATTACTGATGTTGACAAGATTGTCAAAATTTATGTGCCCCATTCTCCTGTGCCATAGCCAATTTTATTCAATATGGCTCAAGCAACATTTTTTACCTTTGATGTCTGATAGCATATACGAATTATTACCTATTCTCTGAGCATCTGCAACCAACATATCTGAATCTTTTCTTCTAATTTCACAACCTTCTACATAAAATTTTAGTGTGTGCCCCTGATCACATATTTGACTTACACTCAAAAGATTATACATAAGACCTTCTACATACAAAACATTTTTAGTTTTAGTTCTACCATTATCCAAACTTAATGTACCTTTTCCAACAATTATGGCAATAGTATTGTCTCTAAATTTTACTATGTCACCACTAATCTTATTCAAGTTTATGAACTTGCTCTTGTCTTTTGTCATGTGCCTTGAACATCCACTATCAATGAACCATGGATTTTCTTCATTTATTTCATGCAAAGCAGTCTGCACCAACATAGAGTTTTTAGGTTGTTTCTTTTACCATTAACCTGTCTGAACTTTCTTCTTGATGAATGGAGCCTTAAAACTCTAGTCCTTCTTGACTGACTCAAACACACTTCTACATTACCAGGCTATATGTCTAAAGTTATTTCACTTGTAACATATTATGGCCTCTTCATTAAAGCTTGATAGAGGAGCAAAAGAGTTGTAGCTTCTGCTTGACTCTGCATGACTTTTCTTCTTATTTATGAAACCTATTATCTCTTTTTTTACATTCTAATTTATTATGACCATATCCATTACAATAAAAATAATAACCATAAAAATAAGAACTATTTTTGAATCTCTGACCTGATTACCTTTTGTAACTCTGTTCCCTCTAGCCTTCTTTGTTTGAGATGTCCTCTGTATTTTTAACTTCTTCCTTTTTTATTTCTTCTTTTGTAAGAGCTTTAACATATCTCTTTCCTTTTTCCTTGTCTATGAAATTAGTGACCTCTTTTTTTTTTCAAATCCAATACCTATCTTATTTGACATTGATATTTGATTTTCTAATATCTTATTCAACATATTAGTGCTATTCTCAAATTTTGAATTATTGACTGCTCTATCATTAATTGTGCCATTTATTTTCTCAAGATTTGCTTTTAAACAATAAATTTAAATAACATAACTTTCACATTTTTTACTTACTATTTTTAATTATGTCATTATATCTTCTTCATTCTTCTTGGCTTCTTCAAAGTGTGCTTGTAGATCTTCAATTATTTCCTTTGTCCTTTTCATTTTTCTTGATCTGGAGCTTTAATCTTCAATTCTTCTTTTCAAGAGATTTTAACTCTTCTAAGGCACAAATGAATTCTCCTTCTAGATTAACTTCAACTTCATCCTATTCTTCTCCTTGATCATCTGGAATTTTACTTACAGAGGCATCTTCATGTTTGGCCATGAATATAATCTCTTCTTCTTCTGAGTCACTGACTCCACTATCTTCGATTGAGCTAGGATCTTTAGAATACAAACTCTTCTTCTCAAATCCTTTCTTAAATTTGACTTTGAAATTCTTCTTGTATGTAGACTTTCCTTCTTCATTGTCATCATTACCCTTATTTGGGCATTTAGCTAAAAAATGTCCAATATTTTCACAATTAAAACATTTAAAAGTTAATTTTCCTTGATATTTACATATGCACTTTTTTGGCTTGCAAATGAATAGAGCTCCATTTTCATCTTCAAAATCGCTAGAATTATCACTTGATTCTTGAATTTTAGCCTTCTCTTTCTTTTATGTCTTGAAATCCACATCTCTCTTTAAAGGTTTATCTTATTCAGTCCACATCTCATATGCCGTAAGAATACCACGAATCTCATCTATCTTTAGCTTGGATAAATTCTTCATCTCTTCAATTGCTAAAACTTTCACATCATATCTCAATGGTAGAGATCTCAAAACCTTTTGAACCATATTCAACTCTTCTAAATTTTATCCAAGACTTTGAATATGATTGACTATTTGATCAACCTGCAAGAGATAACTTGCTATATTTTCTTCTTCTTCCATCTTCAAACTCTCAAACTATCTTCTAAAAGTTTGAAGCTTAACTTGTTGAACCTTTCCATCACCTTTGTAAATATTCTCAAGTTTTACCCAAGCTTCATGAGCATATTTACATTGCATAACTTTAACAATTTTTGATTCACATAAACCATATAAAATAGTATTTAAATCTTTAGCATTATTTTCACTTACCTTCTTTTTTACTAGAGTAGTTACAAGTGTCTGTGGCTCTTCATATTCCTCCACCACTACTTGCCTTATGTTGAATCCAAGAGCCATCAAATAAGTCTTCATCCTTATGGTCCAAAAAACATAATTCATCCCATCAAACAAAGGTATCTTATTTATATGAAATCCTTCATGTGATCCAACCATCGTGCTTTCTCGATCTTCCTTCAAGCTGTAAAACTTTTTCAAAAGGAACCTACTCTGATACCAATTGTTAAGCATGAAATATACTGAGAGAGGGGGGGTGAGTAAATATATTATATATCTTTTGCTTAATCTTATTTCTTTTCTTAAACCACTCAATCATACATTCAAGATATGCAATAAAACTAAAATAATAATTTGCACCACATGAGAGAGAGAGAGAGAGAGAGAGAGAGAGAGACCAAATTTTTATGTGGAAACCCAAAGTGGGAAAAACTATGGAGAACAATCTCAAGTATATGAATGAGCACCAACTCAAAATACAAAGTTCGCAAGCACCAAGCTGCAGGAGCACCAACCCCTTTGCCAAGCACCAACACAACAACTATTTGTGAGCACCAACCCATAGGAGCACCAACCCCTTAAAAATTTTGTGAGCACCAACCCACAAGAGCACCAACCCCTCTTGTGTATAAAACACAACTATCTCTCAATGTTGCTTACTCCATAAATGATAGAACTCTACAATATCTCCTACTTTTCTCTCTTTGAAAAAAATAAAAACCATGCACTCTCTTACATATTATAAATGGATTTTTAAGCCTTTATTTATATATTTCTAAATGACCTTTGGCATTCACCCTTTTTTACCCTTCAATCCTCATGTAAAATGGTGCCAAAATTGCATGACCCTTCATATCCTTGCATTTGAAAAGTCAATGGTGACCCTTCATAAGCAAAATCATCCTTTCCTCTTTTGTCTTTATCTTGGTGACTTTTCATATTCCTTAAAGTGTCTCTTCATGGAAAAATGTGCCATACTTCTTTTGTCTTCACATGGTGACTCTTGGAATTCCTCAAGATGACTCTTCAAGAGAAAATGCATCTCATTCCTCTTTCGTCTTTTACCCCGTGAATCTTTGACTTCTCCATGGGCCCTCTTTTGACTTATATGCAACCAAAAATATATTCATTAATATTAAATAAATATTAACACACATTATCTAAGATATGAATATTAGAAACACCATTAAATGTAATGGGGCCTCTATCACCAATAATGCTAGACCTTTGACATCAATCACAATATTCACAACACTTGATATTATAATGAGTTATCCAACACCTCATATATATTCTCAAGTAGCCTCATATAGTCACTCATACCTATGTGAATTCATCTAACAAAACCACCATACTCCATTCACAAGACTAGGCATCATATGCACATACCATCTCAAGACACTACTAGGCTCAAGCACTTGACAACTTGAAAACTGATCTTGAAACATTCTTTTTTGATTCTATACCTTTCTCACATGTCTTACATACTCCTCAAACAATGTCATACCTCTGAACACACCTCTTCATTTTTACCATACACATGCTCATTCTATGACTATGCTTATTATGACTAGGCTTCTTAAGACACCTTGTAATCAAGGACTAATACTCAGACATGCTTACCTTAATGATGCTATCAAATAATAACATTCATTAGAAAAAACTCTCACATCATTTCAACAACCTTAACAAAAACCAATAAAAGAATCATTAGGTTGCCTTCAAATTCTTTCTTAATAGAAGAGACATTAGGTTACCTTCAAATTCTTTCTTGTCACATGGCTTCCTCAAAGACCACTCATCATGCATCTTCATTAGATGTCATGTCCCTTTTTCAGTTGACATGTTCAGAGTGATGGTTAGCCTATTATGCGACCCTCGTAGGCTGATAAGATGGATAGAGGGTCATGGTGGATCTTGGCTTGGCTTTGATTAGCAGAATTTCTATAGTTGGTTTTCATTTGGGCTCTTTTAGATAGCATGATCATGTGCGGAATCACTCCCTAGTTTTCCAGCTTCAGACGGTTCGTGGATCCGACATGTATTGAGGGAGATATTAATATTTGATTGATTTAATCAAATATTAATTATTTAGTCTAATTTTAATTTAGAAACCCTAATTCTAATTTAAGAAAACCCTAATTAGGGCAAGCATATCTTTTTGAGGGTATAAGGGTTTTTCATGGGAGAGAGTTGAATCATTATGAATTGATTATTGATTTTGATATTGAAGAATTCTTCTATGAAGACTGAGCCAAGGGTTCCAGGATTCCATTTGCATTAGAGAACGTCCACTCTTCAGTGTGTGTGATTCAGAGGTTGTGAGATACTAGTCGATCTATTGCCAGTTCGAGGGATAGCTTCATACAAAAGTTATCATAGTATTTCAGGTATTTTGAGAGATAACTTCACATAGAAGTTATCATAGTATTTCAGGTATTTATTTCATAAGCTGTGATTTAAATAATTATCTAGATTAGATCTTTTGTATTAGTGCCATATTTCTTCAAATCTGGTATCTAGCATAGAGGCCACAACATATTATCATGATTCTATATGGAATCTGTACCGATCTGTGCAATTCCATATAATTCTATATCAGGTCGTATGGAGCCGCAGACAACTCAGAGACCAACATCAACAGTCCAGAGACTAACATCGGTCGACTTCATACCAATGACGACAGAGCAGATCGACTAACTGAGACTGACATCGGTAGTATATCAACTGACGATGGCAATATAATTGATGTCGACGACTGTGTTTTGACATAGAAACTCGAGCCATTCCAAATTCAAGGTTTATTTCTAGATTTGTAAAAGCCTAGGTTTTTAAGATAGAATATTTCATATTATTTTATTTATATGACAGAGACTCAATTTTGTAATCATCTAGAAGAACAATAAGATCATTGATTACTCAATTGATAGATTATATTGTGGTTTATTTATTTATCTAGAATTATTTTTCAAAATCACAATTTGTTCTTATTTCATACAAGAAAATCAGAATACAAAGATAAGCAATTCAGAGCTTTTGTCTTGCTATATTCCCTATTTGGTTGGGGATATTATAGTGGTATTAGAGCCTTTGTTCTGCCATCCTGTTGGGTAGTTTGGGTAGATTGATATGTACAGTGATAGCTCTGATACAGTGGTATCAAAGCTTTATCCTACTATCCTAAGGGTTTATAGATCTTATGCAGCCATAAGAGTTGGGACCACATAGGTACAACACACGCAGTAGAGCCTTGCTTGAGGGCACTCAAGTTTTAGAACAATAGCCAATCACCATGAGTGACAGGCGTGAAGGTAGCCCACCCAGGGGCCATCGACGTAATGATGAATAGGATACTAGAGAAGTCTATCGTGAGATGACACAGGCACTACAGGCACTTACTACTATGGTAAGGAGGATGATCCCACCTGATAAATAGAATGGGGAACAAGGAGATAACAAGAGTGCTACTGTTAATCAGATACCATAGCTAACCCATTCAAGGACTGCTGATAGACCTACACGTCCTACATTTGTTTAGGAGGAACCAGAGGCTCTAGTAGAGGAGGAGACAGGAGATTCCTTATTTGCAGATGTTTTCATGGATTCAAATGATGAGTGGGACTTATTAGCTCCTCATGTTTGGGAGAGGATGTCCTTTGATCATTTTGTTAATCTGAGGAGAGAGCACTACAGATTAGTTAGACAGGAGAGGAGGCCTAGAGGTCAACTCAGTGAGTTGAAGAAGGCTACTAGCAAGCTTTCTTTGACTACTTTTGATGATAGCGGCAAGATGACAGCTCAAGCTTGGGTTCATAAGCTTGACACATTCTTGGCATTGAGGCCAATGATAGAGATAGAGGCCATCAAATATGCCACTTTGCACTTGGATGGAGTAGCACATGATTGGTGGTACCATGGTATGGTAACACTTCAGCATAACCAGGTGACAGAGTACCAGGACTTCGTGGATAGATTGGTTGAGAGGTTTGACAGGAAAGATCCCAAGGTTTACTTTCGAGATCTGGCATAGTTGAAACAAACAGGTAACTTGGAGTCCTTCATTGGTGAGTTTTAGCGATTGGTAGTCATGGTGCCAAATATTTCAGAGCGTAGATTGGTAGTTCTCTTCATGGAGGGATTGACCGAACCATTGAGAGGTTGGATCAAAGCCTTTGATCCTCCTTCATTACAGATAGCTATGAAGAAGGCCCATAGTATGGAGATGGCATCCCCATCCAATAAATCTAACTCAGGAGGTACTCCATCCAAGGACTCTAAGGGCTTCAATAATAATAGAGAGACCAGATTTTAACATAGATAAATCAGGTGTTAAGAATGATTCGAAGGCAAATCTAGCAGCACCACCTTTAAATCGAGAGGCTCTTAACAATCTATGCAAGAAGAATCTTTGCTTCTATTACAAAGGTCCCTATGATGCCAATCACAATTGTCCTTTGAGGCCTAAGGGCAAGGCTAATCGAGTGATGTGGGCTTATTATGAGGATTCAGATTCAGAGGATTCCAAATAGCAGGATAGTTCTGAAGAGGTAGAGGCTTCAGAGCCTAAGGCAGAGGCAGAGTTAGAGCTTCACATACAGGAGGCACGCCTATCCAGCATTCAGTCGGATGATTCATTCAGACTCTGTGGAGTATTGGCAAGACAGAGGGTCATCACCCTTCTTGAACAGGAGCCACACATAATTTTATAGATGCTAGATTTGTGGAGAAGCGTGGACTCACTACTAAATATTTCAAAGGCATTAGAGTTAAGGTAGCTGATGGTCACACTCTTAGGTGTGAGCATATGATTAGAGACCTCCCATTGCACTTGAACAACTATGAGTTCAAGGCTGATTATTATGTGGTGAACATGGGGGATATAGACTTAGTCTTGGGTATGAAGTGGATTCATTCATTTGAGGAAGTTACTCTTCATCTCAAGGACATGGAGGTTCATTTTGATGTTGATGGGAAGACACATATTCTTAAGGCAATACGGGGCAGTAGCTTCAAACATATGTTTTTTCATCAGATGGAGAGACTCATACCACACGATCTGGGAGAGTGCACTGCTGAGTGCACATTGGCACCAATACAAGAGAGACATGTGGATGAGCCTTGTCTTGAGGTGAGTTCAGTTTAGGAGTTAGCACATGTGGTAAGGACTCAGCTTTCTATTACAGTCGGGTCACAGGTTGATGATGATATGAGTATGTCTAGAATTCACATTCCAGATTCTGATATTATTCAGGTAAGGAGTTTACTTGAGTTGCCGGTTGATTTTCATTTATGGATTGGATGTTGGGATTCTTATCTTAGTACTAGGGATGATGTGACGCCATTGGGTGAGAGTTGTGATGGACATGGCATAGAGTTTGTATTGATTGATAGCAGTGGAGATCTTGACTATATTTAGGATCTAGGTGGATTGATTGGTTTATAATTCAGTGATTGCTTGAGGGCAAGCAATTTCAGGAGGAGTGGATTGTCATGTCCCCTTTTTAGTTGACATGTTCAGAGTGATGGTTAGCCTATTATGCGACCCTCGTAGGCTAATAAGATGGATAGAGGGTCATGGTGGAGCTTGGCTTGGCTTCGATTAGCAGAATTTCTATAGTTGGTTTTCATTTAGGCTCTTTCAGACAGCATGATCATGTGCGGAATCACTCCTTAGTTTTCCAGCTTCAGACGGTTCATGGATCTGACATGTATTGAGGGAGATATTAATATTTGATTGATTTAATCAAATATTAATTATTTGGTCTAATTTTAATTTAGAAACCCTAATTCTAATTTAAGAAAACCCTAATTAGGGCAAGCATATCTTTTTGAGGGTATAAGGGTTTCTCATGGGAGAGAGTTGAATCATTATGAATTGATTATTGATTTTGATATTGAAGAATTCTTCTGTGAAGACTGAGCCAAGGGTTCCAAGATTCCATTTGCATTGGAGAACGTCCACTCTTCAGTGTGTGCGATTCAGAGGTTGTGAGATACCAGCCGATCTATTGCCAGTTCGAGGGATAGCTTCATATAGAAGTTATCACAGTATTTTAGGTATTTTGAGAGATAACTTCACATAGAAGTTATCACAGTATTTCAGGTATTTATTTCATAATTTGTGATTTAAATAATTATCCAGATTATATATTTTGTATTAGTGCCATATTTCTTCAGATCTGGTATCCAGCATAGAGGCCACAGCATATTATCATGATTCTATATGAAATTTGTACCGATCCATGCAATTCTATACAATTCTGTATCAGGTCATACAGAGCCACAGGCAACTCAGAGACTGACATCGGCAGTCTAGAGACTGACATCAGTCAACTTCATACCGATGATGGTAGAGCAGATCGACTAACTGAGACCGACGTTGGCAATATATCGACCAACGATGGCAATATAACCGATGTTGATGACTGTGTTTTGACATAGAAACTCGAGCCATTCTAGATTTAGGGTTTATTTCCAGATTTGCAAAATCCCAAGTTTTTAAGATAGAATATTTCATATTATTTTATTTGTATGACAGAGACTCAATTTTGTAATCGTCTAGAAGAACAATAAGATCATTGATTACTCAGTTGATAGATTATATTGTGGTTTATTTATTTATCTAGAATTATTTCACAAAATCGCAATTTGTTCTTATTTCATACAAGAAAATTAGAATACAAAGATAAGCAATTCAGAGCTTTTGTCTTGCTATATTCCCTATTTGGTTGGGGATATTACATTAGATATACCTTGAAATCAATGACAACATTTATTAACTCAAAATATAATTGAATTAAATAATATTAAATATAAAAAAATGAAAGACTTAGTTTTTAAATATTTAAGATGTGATTATGAAACTAAAAGATAGTTACAAGTGACTAACAAGAACTAATTTTGATAATGCATAGGGACTAAGACTAAAATTGGTAAATCACATGATTTTCTAAAATGGGATAAGATCAAATATAACTATAGTTTTGAGTTGGTCAATTATTTTCTCTACTAAAAAATAGTGAAAATAGGGTACGATCATTTATGGAAAATCAAATCACACTCATGTGTAAAAATTTAACCTTTTGATGTACATGAAAGACCTATAGATGACTTCTTCAAAGGGATTATAATAGATAAAAACCTAAAAATAGGAAAAGGGGGATTGTGATGGAATGATCTAACCTTAATCACCCCTATGATGATTTATTACTACCTATGTATCCAATAATTTGAAGAGGGAAAGCAAGCTCACATATTTATCCCATTTAGAGTGCTTTGTGGAATTATGCTCCTTTGACTATAAGTATGCATCTAGAGATGGATTGAATAGTTGATAATTATTTTATTTGACTTGGGTAAAATAGGATCTTGACTTGGGTAAGGACTACTTCAAATGATTAGAATTAGAATTGGGAAGAATAGGGAAGCTTTTCTCAACATGCAATAGTGTAAGTATGCCCTTGTATTTCAATTTAAAAGTGGTAGAATAGGTGACTTAGATGTGCATTTATATCAATCCAAAATGGGAAAATTCACACTACCTATCATAAACATATATACCAACCTATAAGGGAGGGTTTAAATGTGAAAAGTGATAGTTAGAGGGGTTAATATGGGATCAACCCATATGGGATAAAAACATATACCACCATTATCCCATAATAGACATGTTTGTCCTTCAGTGAAACATGTGAATTTTGGGTCCAGGGATGTTCGTATAGATGCTTATAGGGGTTTTTATCAATTTTGAACATTTATGTAGGCATAAACTCATAACTTAGAAAGGAATAGGTCCATATAGGTGCTTAAGACAATGAGGTGTCAAAATAGGTCTAGATTAAGTTCTAAAGTCAATTAAAGTGAAATAGGCCCAAAAGTGAGATTATAAGGTATTCATGACCAAATTTGAGTGACTACAATTTCATTATCCTTGAGTCAAATTTTACACGTAATTAGTTCCCAAATTTAAAATTAAGATCTATATTATAATAATCCCCTTGAAGGCATTCAAGATCAAGAGTTCATTATTAAAAATCTTACATATAAATTACACATTAGTATTATCTCATCACTCATTAAAAAAATTGTAGTACACTAAAGTCAATTTCTATTCTTCATGTTTGTATCAAGGTTGGGCCTAGGCAAAATAACATCTAGACTTACATCCACATGAATTAACATACATTCACATTAAATGGATAAATACATGTATTTTTATCCCTATTTAGATTATTTGTAATGTATACAATACTCTATTAGTTGATGGGGAGTGGTTGAGGTCAACCCAATCCAAAATACTAACCCCTTTGTAGGTTTATTTGACAAAAGGTGAAAGAGTTGGGGTTTTGACAAAGGACAAAAATAAAAATTGTTTTTTTCAAGTCTAAAAGTGATTAAAGACATAAAATTATTTTAAAAGATCAGGTACATTGGTCTCAGTGAAAATAATTGGTCTCTGACCTCCAAGATGATTTCATTAGGTTTGGAACATAGTGACCTACAATATCATCTAGATCCTAATGGTTATCTCCTACATAGGTATGATAGATGATTATTGATATGATATAATAGATAATCAAAATAAATCATATATAGTAGATATGAACAAAATCATAGAATAAAAAAATAAAAACAAGCTAAAAGTTTTTTATCCCTTGATTGAATCACCTTGTCTATATTTAGTATGTGCTTTAAATAAACAATAACATTCAAATTTATATGGTTATAATTATACATTGTGAAATATGAATACTCTAAGTTTTATGTTTGTTTGGGGGTAACATTAATAAAAAATAGGGTAAATTAGTAGCTATAAAAAATATGACATATGGATTATAAATTTTAAGGGAGTATTACTTGTAATAGATTATACAATGAAGTTGGTAGCATCGTTTTCAAAAAATAAAAAACAACAATGCCAAGTAGTATTAATTATATTTCTTGGAAATGGACACTAAAGAAAAATAATGTTTAAGATGATGTAACCCCACATTACCATACAAAAATTCAACCTTCCAATTAAATATTACCATTTATGCACATTTTTTTCAATTATTTTGTAAGAAATAAAAATCTTAAAATTTGTAAAAAAAATATTATTCAAATAATTATAGATAGATTGTGTTTACCCATGAATAATATAAAAATCCTTAGTACCATGGGATCTCTTGGATTACAAAATATTTTGCTGCACAAAATAAAGAATGGGCCTAATGGTTTGTTGGTATCTAAAAATCCTCCAAGTGACATAATTTTTAAAGTTTGGCTATGATTTTTCCCACAAAAAATAAAAAATGAATCTACTAATGAAAATATGGTCTCAAAAAATTCTTAATTCTTGTGACTGTGTGTGGATGGTTGAGTATTGACTACTCTTTTTATTTTAAGTAGTCACTCCCCCTTTGCATGCAATTTTGAAATCACTCAAGATCACTACAAACTCACTTGTAGGTATCAAGTCACCTTCTCATTACAATGAAAAGAGTGACATGGACTATGTGCATATTTCATCCTTCAAAATTTGGATGTTATAGCTTTAGTGATCTATGATTTTGTGGCTTGGGTAACATTTTTCAATCATAACTGTCCACTTGCCATAATCTTGTAGCCTTAATGTCACAAAGATTACAAAGTGTCTCTTTCACTTTTGATGTTCACTTTATTTTTAATGGACACATTAGATCCTTAAATTATATTCTACATTTTATTAGGTTCAAGTGACTTTTGTATTCACATCGGTCATGACCACATGTTGAAATTTTGTGTAGCATGTCCTTTCTAAGCTCCAAGTCTTCATCATTTATTTCCTTTACCATTCCCACTTAACATGATACATGTGGTAGCATCTAATTTTTCCACAGTCATGGAGTCATAGAATGAATTCAAGGTGTGAATGTTTTTTTATAGTTCTTTGATCCATTATATTTTCACCTTTGATTTATATTTATTGAATTATGCATGCTAATAAATCACACTTAAAATTTACCACTAATGCAAAACACCTACTTCGCATTTCAATATTTTCCACTAATGCCCCATATTAATATTTTTTTTCATTATGAATTGATGTTAGGTGACTACCAATAGAATATTCTCATAATTTTATCACCGTGGCTTTATCTATCTTTGAATTTTAGTCTTGGTCACTTTTGATAATTTTGATCATCCACGTGTCTCAATCATGCATCCTTATGGTCACAGGGTCATGCTTTTACATATTTCACCTTTTCCCTTAAAATTTATCATATGGACTACACAAATCCATTAAATTATTATATGTATATGAATATTTTATCTCCTTTACATATTTCATAATCATATGATGACATCTTGTGAATTAAGTCTTCATAGGATCCAAGTATTTATTTACCTTTGGACTTTATTTTTTCCATAAAAAATAAAACATGTACATAACATTGATTTATTCATAATTATTGGTTCACAAAGTTTTTCAATATTCTAATAGATTTTTGTGGAGTTCACAGATGCATTTGAACATTGGTCTTCACCTTATATCTATTAATATCCACACCTTTACTTGTAGGTTCACATATCTCTTGTGGTCACGTATTTAAATCTTACATGGTGTGACATTTATAAAGTCCAAATACTTTTCATCATTATTCCTTTATTGTGTTCGTTTAGTGTAATAAATTTGTCCATTTCTCATTACTTCACAATCATGAGATTATAGAATGCCTTTAAGATTCCAAATACATTTGTTCATAGTCTTCAGATTTGTTGGAGTTTTTAAAAATTTAATAGTGCCTATATATCAATCAAACAAGACATGGTACAATGTTAATAATACCAAAAAATTCACATCCCACAAGCATAATCACACCGAAGGCAAAGACACCTCAGATTTGTTGGACTTTAAGTTTCATTATATATTATTTTTATGTTTTTATATTTTATTTTTTATTTTATCATGTTTTCTCAAAGTGTTATGAATGGAAACCTTTCATTGTATCACATTCATGGGGTCATTAAGGGTATTGAAGCATCTAAATGCATTTTTTCACGGTTTGTGGATCCGTTGAGTCTTTATTTCACTTTATATTTACTCACATCTGCATATTTACTACACACAACACATAAAGCCATTGACATGATAATTTGAATTTAAATAATATGTGAACATTAATTTAAATAACTTGTGGTATCAAGAGGACATGTGGTGGTTAGAACATAGTCACGGGGCCACAATGCTATGAAAACACAACATTATTCATCGAAATGAAAATATGCCTCTACAAATGTGTTCATTTAAGAAACTTATTTCAAATTATGGTGAGGTTTGCTTGATATGAGGGTCACAAGGAGCATAAAGTGTGCAATTTTTAAACCTTATATAATTGTGTATGTGGTTGTAATGAATCAGTAAGTGATGTGTAATATGCATATTATTCAGTCTTATAAATTTAGATGTTATAATTTTAGTGATATATCATCCATGTGTCATAATATCATAACATTGATTTCATGGAGGTCACAGAGTGCCTCTCTCACTTTTGATATTCAATTTCTTCTCAATGGATATTTATATTATTAAATCATTTATATTTGCTTAGGTTTGCATGTCTATCATGGATGGATGTTGAGATCTTATGTGACGAGACCTTGTTGAGATCCAAGTACTCATCATCATTTTACCTTTATTATGTTCATTTAGAGTAATACATATGGCCATTTATCATTTTATATTAGTCATGGGATCATAATATTACTTCAATCTTATAAATATATTTTTTCATAGTCCATGGATCCATTGGAGTTTAGGTTTCACTATTTTATTTTTATGTCTATGGATTTACTTTTCCCTTTATCATGTTCACTCAATGTGTAACACATAAAAAAAAATCATTATGTTGCAATCATAGGGCCATGGAAGGACTTCCAGCATTAAAATGCATTTTTTCATAGTATGTAGATCCATTAAGTTTTTATTTCACTTTATATATCCTCACATCTACAAGTTTTCCTAGACACAACACATAAAGACTTTGAAATTAAATAATAAACACACATGGAATTAAATAACCTGCAATATCAAGAGGACATATGTTGGTCAAAACACATTCACATGGTGTCAGTGTTCTCAAAACATAACTTTACTCATTGAAATGAAAAGAGGCATTTTTGGATGCCTTATTTTATGAAACTTATTTCAAAACTATGATCAATCTTGTTGATACGAGGGTCAAAAGGGGAATAAATTATTTAGTTTTTAAACCTTGGGTAAATGTGTATATGTTATGGAAATAATGTGTGACCTATTGAATTTGAATATACCAATGTGTCCATGATTAATTCAAAATTTCACAAGGTTACATATAATTTTATTGTGTGGCCAATTAATCTAACCACAATCTAGACTAGATTTCCAATGTGAATCAAAATACCAATGATGAAAATAAAACAAAATTATAAGAGATAAGTTTTAATGTATACTCTTTTATCTTCTAATTTAATTCATATTTTTAATGTTCCAAAATTGAGACAATAGGGATTTTTCCAATTAAATTTGTATCTCAATTCAGGATAAAATGGGGTCTCTACTTCTAAAAGAAGTGGGGGCATTTTGGTCCCAAAAATATTATCTCATGACAATAAATGGACATAAAAATTAATGTCATAATTAATTTTTTATTCATTGGAATTACAACCCATTCCCCACTAACCTTGGTTTCCATTATAACAACTTTGACAGGATTTGACATCTCATGACCTTGTCTAGTTGTCCATTATTATTTTAAAATAAGTATTATTAGTGTGTGTTTTGAACTTATTTTCATTGTCCCACCTTTGTATTATATATAAATGGATCTAAGCTAACATAAAACACTAATACCTATAAACATTTAACTAGACCTAAAACATATGTAAAATAGTAAAAAATTCTGACTTATTTATTTCCACCCTTAGAAAAATAGAGACATGTAAGGTTTGAATTTGTCTAATACATGGGAGTGATTAGAAGATAAACATCAATGTATGATAGTGAAAAATATGCTCATTGTTAATTATAAAATAACTCAGAAAACTCATGAATATCTAATAAGGATTTCCAAAGTGTGGCATTTAAAACATCCATGGACTATCTAGAGCATCAAATTAAAAAACGGGAAAAAATATCATGTATGAAAATTTTGAATTGAATATTGTGTTCACTTAATTTGGACCTCCAAAAACCCCACTTTAAATTTTGCATCTTTGCTGAAATCAATGACAAAATACAACTAGCATACCTATCTTAGATAAATCTATAGGTATGCTAGTAGCATTTGTGCATTTTACGTATGTATTTAACATATAATAAGAAGTTTTTCATGAAATTTTAAAAATATAATGTACATCACATTAAATCATCCAAATGTCTAATATAAATTACATTAAATCACCCAAAACTATAATATACGTAAACTAAAATTATTAAACTAAATAATTATAACTAATTAATACTCATCAAAATGTTCCATACACATCAAATAAATTGTCAAATAATGAATAAGTAAATTAAATATATGATAAGTACATGAAATTATTTATCCTCTAAGAGTTTCAATCTCTCTTCCTTAGCTTTCCATTTAGAAAGTTTTATTTTCATCTTTTCATAGTGCTCATATGTAAATGGATGTAACATTATTAGTCCTTCTCAAGACATTACACGGGATATAGCCATAACTTTTAATCATGTTATTTATTTTTGACCTATATAAATTGTGGATATTGAAAGAGTCAAACCTTGTGATTTGTGTATTGTTAGTGCCCAAGCCAACCGTAAGGGTAGTTATTTTGTGCATTCCTTTGTATTGATGTAATTGGAATTGTATATAGAGTTTTATCTTTAAATGGTATTCTTGAGTAATTTTTAAACTCAACCATAACATATGTCGATAGTTATTGTGAGGTAATCCCATGTTAAAAATAACATATGTCTAATTCATGGTAGTGATCAAAAGATAAACATCAATGTCTGATAATGAAAAATAGTGCTCATTATTAATTATAAAATAACTCAGAAAAATCATGAATATCTAATAAAGGTGTCCAAAGTGTGGTATTTAAAGCATCCATGGACTATCTAGAGCATCAAGTTAAAAAATGGGAAAAAATATCATGTATGAAAAATTTGAATTGAAGATTGTGTTCACTTAATTTGGACCTCCAAAAGCCCCACATTAAATTTTGTATCTTTGCTCAAATAAATGAGAAAATAAAACTAGCATACCTATCTTAGATAAATCTATTTAAAATACACTGAGATATGTCATTTTTGAGGTGCCTATTCCACTTATGTCATAAATATAATATAAATATGTGCCTACAAAATTATATCTCTCAACATATTTTACATAGATTTATCTAAGATAGGTATGCTAGTAGCATTTGTACATTTTATATATTTATTTAACATATAATAAGAATTTTTTTATGAAATTTTAAAAATATAATGCACATCACATTAAATCATCCAAATGTCCAATATAAATTACATTAAATTACCCAAAAATATAATATACGTAAACAAAAATTATTAAACTAAATAATTATAACTATTTAATACTCATCAAAATTTTCCATACACATCAAATAAAATGTCAAATAATGAATAAGTAAATGAAATATATGATAAGTACATGAAATTATTTATCCTCTAAGAGTTTCAATCTATCTTCCTTAGCTTTCTGTTCAGAAAGTTTTTTTTACTATTTTTCATATTTTCATAGTGCTCATATGTAAATGGTTGTAATATTATTAGTCCTTCTCAAGACATTACATGGGATATAGCCACAAATTCTAATCATGTTATTTATTTTTGACCTCTATAAATTATGGATTTTGAAAGAGTCAAACCTTTTGATTTTTGTATTGTTAGTGCCCAAGCCAACTGTAAGGGTAGTTATTTTGTGCATCCCTTTGTATTGATGTAATTGGAATTGTATATAGAGTTTTATTTTCAAATGGTATTCTTGAGTAATTATTAAACTCAACAATAACATATGTTGATAGTTATTGTGAGGCACTCCCATGTTAAAAATACCATATGTCTAATTCATGGAAGTGATCAGAAGATAAATATCAATGTCTGATACTAAAAAATAGTGCTCATTGTTAATTATAAAATAACTCAGAAAACTCATGAATATCTATTAAGGATGTCCAAAGTGTGGTATTTAAAGCATCCATGGACTATCTAAAGCGTCAAATTCAAAAATAGGAAAAAATATCATGTATGAAAAATTTGAATTGAAGATTCTGTTCACTGAATTTAGACCTCCAAAATTCCCACTATAAATTTTGCATCTTTGCTCAAATCAATGAGAAAGTAAAACTAACATACCTATCTTAGATAAATCTATGTAAAATACACTGAGATATGTCATTTTAGAGGTGCCTATTCCACTTATGTCATAAATATAATATAAATATGTGCCTCAAAAATGATATCTCTAAATATATTCTACATAGATTTATCTAAGATAGGTATGCTAGTAGCATCTCTGCATTTTACGTATTTATTTAACAAATAATAAGAAGTTTTTCATGAAATTTTAAAAATATAATGGACATCACATTAAAACATCCAAATGTCCAATATAAATTACATTAAATCACCCAAAACTATAATATATGTAAACTAAAATTATTAAACTAAATAATTATAACTATTTAATACTCATCAAAATGTTCTATACACATCAAATAAAATGTCAAATAATGAATAAGTAAATGAAATCTATGATAAGTACATGAAATTATTTATCCTCTAGGAGTTTCAATCTCTCTTCCTTAGGTTTTCATTTGGAAAACTTTTTTTTTTCTATTTTTCATCTTTTCATAGTGTTCATATGTAAATGGCAGCAATATTATTAGTCCTTCTGAGGACATTATATGGGATATAGCCACAAATTCTAATCATGTTATTTATTTTTGACCTATATAAATTATGGATTTTAAAAGAGCCAAACCTTGTGATTTGTGTATTGTTAGTGCCCAAGCCAACCGTAAGAGTAGTTTATTTTTGACCTATATAAATTATGGATTTTAAAAGAGTCAAACCTTGTGATTTGTGTATTGTTAGTGCCCAAGCCAACCGTAAGAGTGGTTATTTTGTGCATCCCTTTGTATTGATGTAATTGGAATTGTATATGGAGTTTTATCTTCAAATGGTATTCCTGAGTAATTTTTTAACTCAACCATAACAAATGTTGATAGTTCTTGTGAGGCACTCCCATGTTAAAAATAACATATGTCTAATTCATGGGAGTGATCAGAAGATAAACATCAATGTCTGATAGTGAAAAATAGTGGTCATTGTTAATTATAAAATAACTCAAAAACTCATGAATATCTAATAAGGATGTCCAAAGCGTGGTATTTAAAGCATCAATGGACTATCTAGACTGTCAAATTCAAAAATGGGAAAAAATACCATGTATGAAAAATTTGAATTGAAGATTGTTTTCACTTAATTTGGACCTCTAAAAGCCCCACTTTAAATTTTGTATTTTTGCATAAATCAATTTGAAAATAAAACTAGCATACCTATCTTAGATAAATCTATATAAAATACAGTGAGATATTCCATATTTGAGATGCCTATTCTACTTATGTCATAAATATAATATAAATATGTGCTTAAAAAATGATATCTCTAAACATATTTTACATAGATTTATCTAAGATATGTATGCTAGTAGCATCTGTGTATTTTACGTATTTATTTAACATATAATAAGAAGTTTTTCATGAAATTTTAAAAATATAATGTATCTCACATTAAATCATCCAAATGTCCAATATAAATTACATTAAATCACCCAAAACTATAATATACGTAAACTAAAATTATTAAACTAAATAATTATAACTATTTAATACTCATCAAAATGTTCCATACACATCAAATAAAATGTCAAATAATGAATAAGTAAATGATATCTATGATAAGTACAGGAAATTATTTATCCTCTAAGAGTTTCAATCTCTCTTCCTTAGATTTCCATTTGGAATGTTTTTTTTCTATTTTTCATCTTTTCATAGTGCTCATATGTAAATGGTGGTAATATTATTAGTCCTTCTAAGGACATTACACATGATATAGCAACAAATTATAATCATGTTATTTCTTTTCTACCTATATAAATTGTGGATTTTGAAAGAGTCAAACCTTGTGATTTGTGTATTGTTAGTACCCAAGCCAACCGTAAGGGTAGTTATTTTATGCATCCCTTTGTATTAATCTAATTGGAATTGTATATGGAGTTTTATCTTCAAATGGTATTTGTGAGTAATTTTTAAACTCAACCATAACATATGTCTATAGATCTTGTGAGGCACTCCCATGTTAAAAATAACATATGTCTAATTCATGGGAGTGATCAAAAGATAAACATCAATGTCTGATAGTGAAAAATAGTGCTCATTATTAATTATAAAATAACTTATAAAACTCATTAATATATAATAAGGATGTCAAAATTGTGGTATTTAAAGCATCCATGGACTATCTCGAGCATCAAATTCAAACATGGGAAAAAAATATAAAAAATTTGAATTGAAGATTGTGTTCACTTAATTTGGACCTCTAAAAGCCCCACTATAGATTTTGCATCTTTGCTCAAATCAATGAGAAAATAAAACTAGCATACCTATCTTGTGATCTAGAGTTCAGTTCAGAAAAAGTTTCCAAGTCATGATGAAAATAATTTCACAGTGTAGAGCTCATTGAGAGCTTTCTGTTACTTTCACAGTTTGAAAAATGGACACCGTATGAAAACATTATAGGCCGTTGAAGTTCTGATGTGATAGGTAAAAATGTGGTGTCGCAAGATGACGTGGTGAAATGTGGACATGCCAAGTGGTCCAATCAGGTGGTGACACATGGTAGTCAATGGGTGTCCAAAAATTTGGGTGATTTTTGACTTTGACAGTGTGTATGGATAATGCATTGTATTTGAATTATAAGTTTTTAAACACTTTGTAATTATTTCCTTGGTAATATTTTAAACTTACCAAGTGAACCCCATATGCCACATGGGAGAAAACACCCACTTGCCATGCCATCCAACACATTTTCAAGTCATAGCTTGAGAATGGGTTATGTAACTCGAGACTACATACCATGTATTATGCCATGAGAAATGCTGAGTTGCCTCGAGATGGGAGATTAGACCAAGCCTTTTGTCGTTCCACATTATATGCCGAGTCATAAGAACTCAAGAATGATGCCAATTAACAAATGCACCAAGTTGGTCCTTGAACCAATGTACCATGCTAAACTTGGCATGCCAACCAACTACCATGCTAAGTTAGGTGCCTTGAGCCCACCAAAAAGGGGCGTTGGTAGATTCAAAGGACATCACCAACTCATTTAAAGCAACAAAGCCATTTCCCATTTGCTAATATGGAATAATAAGATAGCCCAAGCGCCCAAAAAGGAAGGGATAAGACTTGAACTTGTGACCCACCATGTAAAAGTGATAAGCCTTGACCGCTTATGCTACAAACTTCCAATTTTTTAAAAAGGAGCGAACTTGTATTTAAAGGTAGCTTCTGGCTGACTGTGTCTGGAAATATAGACCAATTTGCTATAATTGATCATTTTGGAGCCCTTAGAGGCTGAATCAAAGCTCAGAGTAAACTACAAACTTGTTTAGAATTTTGATATGCTTTGTGCAGATATTCATTTGACCATTTTCGAGAATTGGTGATGCCATTTTGATCTATATAAGTTACCAATTTTGATTTGGAGAAGCCTCTACATGTGATTCAAGAAGGTGAAGGATGTGCTGAGTCAGTCAAGGTCTTTCGAAGGTCTGAAACACTATTTTTTGCAGAGAGATATGATATTTTGTTGTTTTAGGTATTATTTTGGCTTGCAAATTTAACAACAATTAATGGATCGATTCGATAAGAACCTAGGGATGTAGGAATTCTGAACCCCGTAAACAATTTTTGTGTTTTGATCGTTGAATTCATTTTTGCATTAGTTTTAGTTAATATTCATATTTTTAATTAGAATGCAAAATTTAATGAATTGACCATTTACAAGAAATTGGATAAAATTAGGAATTTGAAAAATCTAACGGTTTCAATGGATAATTGGTGTGAACTTTCATTTCACCTTTATTTCAGTTTTGAAAATTGATTTGGATTAGATTTTAATTAGATTTAATCATTCCAACATCTTAAAAGTTGATAAATTTCCACTTCCAATTTAGTTTAAATTTTGGAATTGAGAACTTAAGAGATCTTGGTAAACATTTATATAAAGTAGTGAAGTTTCTACTAGTGTTTACGGATCAAATTTTGGTATCAGAGCAGTTAGAATGCAGGGTTTACTTGTAGTTGTGTGTTGACAGTTGCTTCCAAAATAGTTGGATTATTGGTTTACTGATTGATTATATTGCAGTGTGCAGTGTGGAATTAGGCATTTTCAAGAAACCATGGGCAAGTTGTCACAGATTGAGGCCATCAAAGATGAAAACGCATTCTTGAGATGCCAAAAATTTGCACTTGAATTGCAAGTGGCAAAGTTAAAATCAGAGATTGAATCCAAGGATGAGCTCTTGATTAGATTGCAATGTGGTGAGTGTGAAAAGGTAAAGCCTTCAACTTTAGATGTAGAGACTATGACTGAGTGCACTGTAAGTTTTTCACCACAAGAATCTTCATCTTCTTCTACCATTTCAGATTCAAATTCTAGTAATATTATTTTTGGTGATTTCAAAAGATACACTAAGGGCATAGAATCTAAATTGTTTTTTAAAATGGGTTATAATAGAGAAGGACTTGGTAGAGATATCCAAGGTATATCTAACCCAATTCAAGTTGAGCATAGACCTCTTCATGCAGGTTTGGGTTATACTAGTGTGCAGGTGGATGATGGAGAAGTTTCTTCCATGGCTAAAGGAAGATGAGCTTCCAATAGCGAAGGTTCTAGGACACTAGTTCAAAAGTGTAAAGGTAAAAGAGGCATTCAAATTCCACCTCCTAATTCTTACACTAAATCTTTTGATCCAATTGATACTTTTAAGAAGTTTGGATATAATGTACAGAAGATAATGCAATCATTTCCATGCAATTTTTGTGGGATGAGTAACCATAGTGCTAAGACTTGTTAGAAATGAAATGCTTTGTTTAAGTAAATTGCATGTTTGAAAGACCATTCTCATGTTAATTTGGGAATTTGAAAAAGGGGACCCTCACCTAAGAAGGATGTTTGCACTCATTGTAAAGTGAGTGGACATAGGATTGATAGATGTTTTAAGCTTCATTCATATTCACATTCAAGTAATGTTAAAACTAAGATTATTTACAAACCTCTCACTAAGGTTAATGAAGCTAATTCAATCCATAATGTAGTTGACAATACAACCCAGGATAAAGTAAAACCTACAAGTGAAAATCCATTTAAGAGGTCAAGTCAACAATTTTTTCAATTACATATGGCAAATCCCAAATTGATAAAGTATGCAATTGATAATGAATCCATAGAGACAATCAATTTCACTAGGAAGAAATAATTGGTTAAGTGGATTATCACTACATTATTTTTGCAAAGCATGGTAAGAATTCACCTAAGGGAATGAACAAGCTTTGATAGATGTAGATTAGAGTTGGTGGGAAAACTTCAAGACATGTTTACCATATGAATTTTTTCAATTATCACTTTTTGATAACTCTAAGTTTTTTATCCTCAGAATATACTGTATGGGTAGTCTAATAATAGATAAGACAGTAACTCATTTGAAACAATTGGGGATATATTAGAGTGATGTTGTGAGTTGTTTCCTTACAACATTTGATAGTTAGACTGCTATTTTGAATGTATCTATTTTGGCACAGAGATGTTTAGATGCATTTTTAAGACACTATGGGCATGTTTGGATGTTAGGCAATATACACTTTGTGTTGTTTGCATTTGCTTAGCATATAAGTTCCATACCAGTGCATTGTATTGCAACATGTTTGTAACATTTATTGTATGTTTTCAGCATTAACAAACTTGTTTTACAGTTACATTGGGAATTGTTTTAATTTATTGACAGTTCACCACTTTACAGGATGTGACATGGGCAGACAGTTTTGGTATGTTGTGATTAGTTTATTGGTAGTTACAGATTCCTTTACTCATGCCATGTTGTAAGAATTTTTAGTTGAGTTGAGAATCATTTATTTTTCCAATGTTTATTCTTTCTATGATTGGGTTCTGTTTGATGTAATGCAGTAGACTAGTTATCAATTTGAGGAGATAGTAGACTTTTGGAGACCAAAAGCCCCTTTTGTAGGGAGGTTTGATCTAGAGTTCAGTTTGGAGAAAGTTTCCAAGTCATGATGAAAACAATTTAATAGTGTAGAGCTCATTGAGATCTTTACAACACTTTTCACGGTTTGTAAAATGGACACCGTATGCAAAAGTTATAGGCCGCTGAAGTTCTGATGCAATAGGTAAAAATGTGGTGTCGCAAGATGACGTGATGCAATGTGGACATGCCAAGTGGTCCAATCAGGTGGTGACACATGGAATTCAATGGGTGTCCAAAAATTTGGGTGATTTTTGACTTTGGCAGCATGTACGGATAATGCATTGTATTTGAATTATAAGTTTTTAAACACTTTGTAATTATTTCCTTGGTAATATTTTAAACTTACCAAGCGAACCCCATACACCACATGGGAGAACACACCCACTTGACACGCCATCCAATACATTGTTGAGTCACAGCTTGATAATGGGTCGTGTAACCTGAGATTACATACCATGTATTATGCCATGAGAAATGTGAGTTGCCTCGAGATGGGAGATGAGACCAAGCCTTTTGTCAGTCCACATTATATGCCGAGTCATAAGAACTCAAGAATGATGCCAATTAACAAATATGCCACGTTGGTTCATTCCAACCAACTACCATGCTAAGTTAGGCACCTTGAGCCCACCAAATAGGGGCATTGGTAGATTCAAAGGAGGCTACCAACTCATTTAAAGCAACAAAGCCATTTCCCATTTGCCCACGTGCCCAAAAAGGAAGGGATTAGACTTGAACTTGTGACCTATCATGTAAAATTGATAATCCTTGACCGCTTATTCTATGGACTTCCAAGTGTTTTAAAAGGAGTGAACTTGTATTTAAAGGTAGCTTCTGGCCGACTGTGTATGGAAATATAGACCAGTTTACTGTAATTGATCATTTTGGAGCCCTTAAAGGCTGAATCAGAGCTCAAAGTAAACTAAAAACTTGTTTATAATTTTGATATGCTCTATGTATTATATTTATTTTCCCATTTTGGATAATTTGTGATGCCATTTTGAGCTATAGAAGTTACCAATTTCTATTTGGAGAAGCCTCTGTGTGTGATTCTAGAAGATGAAGGACATGCTGAGTCAGCCAAGTTCTCTCAAAGGTCTGAAACACTATTTTTGTAGAGAGATATGATATTTTATTATTTGTAAGTATTATTTTGGCTTTCAAATTTAGCAAAAATTAATGGATCAGTTCGATAAGAACCCAGGGATGTAGGAATTCTTAACCTCGTAAACAATTTTTGTGTTTTGATCTTTGAATTCATTTTTGCATTTCAGTTTTAGTTAATATTCATATTTTTAATTAGAATGCAAAATTTAATGAATTGACCATTTATAAGAAATTGGATAAAATCAAGAATTTGAAAAATCTGACGGTTTCAACGGATAATTGGTGTGAACTTTCATTTCACCTTTATTTCAGTTTTGAAACTTGATTTGGATCAGATTTTAATCATATTTAATCATTCCAACATCTTAAAAGTTGATAAATTTCTGCTTCCAATTTAGTTTAAATTTTGGAATTGAGAACTTAAGAAATCTTGGTAAACATTTGTATAAAGTACTGAAGTTCCTATTGGTGTTTACGAATCAGATGTCCAAATTGTGGTATTTAAAGCATCCATGGACTATCTCGAGCGTCAAATTCAAAAATGGGAAAAAAAATATCATGTATAAAAATTTTGAATTGAAGATTGTGTTCACTTAATTTGGACCTCCGAAAGCTCCACTATAAATTTTGCATCTTTGCTCAAATCAATGAGAAAATAAAACTAGCATACCTATCTTAGATAAATCTATGTAAAATACACTGAGATATGTCATTTTTGAGGTGCCTATTCCACTTATGTCATAAAGATAATATAAATAAGTGCCTCAAAAATGATACCTCTCAACATATTTTACATAGATTTATCTAAGATAGGTATGCTAATAACATATGTGCATTTTGCATATTTATTTAACATATAATGAGAAGTTTTTCATGAAATTTTAAAAATATAATATACATCACATTAGATCATCCAAATGTCCAATATAAATTACGTTTAATCACCCAAAACTATAATATACGTAAACTAAAATTATTAAACTAAATAATTATAACTATTTAATACTCATCAAAATGTTCCATACACATCAAATAAAATGTCAAATAATGAATAATTAATGAAATATATGATAAGTACATAAAATTATTTATCCTCTAAGAGTTTCAATCTCTCTTCCTTAGCTTTCCATTTGGATTTTTTTTTTTCTATTTTTCATCTTTTCATATTGCTCACATGTAATTGGTGATAATATTATTAGTCCTTTTGAGGACATTACACGGGACATATCCACAAATTCTAATCATGTTATTTCTTTGTGACCTCTATAAATTATGGATTTTGAAGGAGTCAAACCTTGTGATTTGTGTATTGTTAGTTCCCAAGCCAACTGTAAGGGTAGTTATTTTATGCATCCTTTTATATTGATGTAATTGGAATTCTATATGGAGTTTTATCTTCAAATGGAATTCCTGAGTAATTGTTAAACTGAACCATAACATATGTCGATAGTTCTTGTGAGGCACTCCCATGTTAAAAATAACATATGTCTAATTCATGGGAGTGATTAGAAGATAAACATCAATGTCTGATAGTGAAAAATAGTACTCATTATTAATTATAAAATAACTCAAAAAACTCATGAATATCTAATAAGGATGTCCAAAGTGTGGTATTTAAATCATCCATGGACTATCTAGAGCATCAAATTCAAAAATGGGAAAAAATATCATGTATGAAAATTTTGAATTGAAGATTGTGTTCACTTAATGTGGACCTCCAAAAGCCCCACTCTAAATTTTGCATCTTTGCTTAAATCAATGAGAAAATAAAACTAACATACCTATCTTAGATAAATCTATGTAAAATACACTGAGATATGTCATTTTTGAGGTACCTATTCCATTTGTCATAAATAAATCTATGTAAAATACACTGAGATATGTCATTTTTGAGGTACCTATTCCATTTGTCATAAATAAATATAAATATGTGCCTCAAAACTAAAATCTCTGAACATATTTTACATAGATTTATCTAAGACAGGTATGCTAGTAGCATCTGTGCATTTGTGTATTTATTAAACATATAATAAGAATTTTTTGATGAAATTTTAAAAATATAATGTACATCACATTAAATCATGCAAATGTCCAATATAAATTACATTAAATCACCTAAAACTATAATATAAGTAAACTAAAATTATTAAACTAAATAATTATAACTATTTAATACTCATCAAAATGTTCCATACACATCAAATAAAATGTCAAATAATGAATAAGTAAATGAAATCTATGATAAGTACATGAAATTATTTATCCTCTAAGAGTTTCAATCTCTCTTCCTTAGCTTTCCATTTGGAATGTTTTTTTTTCTATTTTTCAGCTTTTCAAGTGCTCATATATAAATGGTGGTAATATTATTAATCCTTTTGAAGACATTAAATGGGATATAGCCACAAATTCTGATCATGTTATTTCTTTTTGACTTATATAAGTTGTGGATTTTGAAAGAGTCAAGCATTGTGATTTATGTATTGTTAGTGCCCAAGCCAACTGTAAGGGTAGTTATTTTGTGCATCCCTTTGTATTGATGTAATTGGAATTGTATATGGAGTTTTATCTTAAAATGGCACTCCTCAGTAATTGTTAATCTTAACCATAACATATGATGATAGTTATTGTGAGGCAATCCTACGTTAAAAATAACATATATCTAATTCATGGGAGTGATCAGAAGATAAACATCAATGTCTAATAGTGAAAAATAGTGCTCATTGTTAATTATAAAATAACTCAAAAAACTCATGAATATCTAATCAGGATGTCCAAAGTGTGGTATTTAAAGCATACATGGACTATCTAGAGCATCAAACTCAAAAATGGGAAAAAATATCATTTATGAAAAATTTGAATTGAAGATTGTGTTCACTTAATTTGGACCTCCAAAAGCCCCACTTTAAATTTTGCATCTTTACTCAAATCAATGAGAAAATAAAACGAGCATACCTATCTTAGATAAATCTATGTAAAATACACTAAGATATGTCATTTTTGAGGTGCCTATTCCACTAATGTCATAAATATAATATAAATATGTGCCTCAAAAATGATATCTCTCAACATATTTTACATAGATTTATCTAAGATAGGTATGCTAGTAGCATCTATGCATTTTGCATATTTATTTAACATATAATAAGAAAATTTTCATGAAATTTTAAAAATATAATGTGCATCACATTAAATCATCCAAATGTCCAATATAAATTACATTAAATCACCCAAAACTATAATATACGTAAACTAAAATTATTAAACTAAATAATTATAACTATTTAATACTCATCAAAATGTTCCATACACATCAAATAAAATGTCAAATAATGAATAAGTACATGAAATTATTTATCCTCTAAGAGTTTCAAACTCTCTTCCTTAGCTTTCCATTTGGAAAGTTGTTTTTTTTATTTTTCAACTTTTCTTAGTGCTCATATGTAAATGGCAGTAATATTATTAGTCCTTCTGAGGACATTACACGAGATGTTGCCACAAATTATAGTCACGTTATTTCTTTTTGACCTATATAATTTTTTTTTTTTGAAAGAGTCAAACCTTATGATTTGTGTATTGTTAGTGCCCAAGCTAACCATAAGGGTAGTTATTTTTTGCATCCCTTTGTATTGATGTAATTGGAATTGTATATGGAGTTTTATCTTCAAATGGTATTCTTGAGTAATTTTTAAACTCAACCATAACATATGTCGATAGTTCTTGTGATGCAATCCCATATTTTTATAATATATTTCATGGTACCTATGAATTTTATCGCTTTATTTTTGTATTCTTCACCTTGATATTCATTAGTCCATAATGCTTATCTTTTAATATATCTTCTTTATAACATATCTATAGAGCACTGAATTTCATTACTTGGCCATGTTGTTTCCTAGATATGATTTCATTTACACACTGTATCCTAGATATGATTTCCCACTGACATTCCATTATGTTTTGTTGAATAGGTTTATTATTCTCATCTTCAAAATCACCATGACTTTCAACATCTTTAGAAATTTTTATTCTCTTGACATGCCAATAATTATATTTGAATGAATGTCAATTTAATTTAATTTCTTCGTCATCAATTTCAATATCTCTTTGTATATCATGAAATGGCCTATAAATTAATAACTCTGACCAATGAAAATTAATCCATTTATTTGATTCACATGTAAGAATGACGGGAAATGTTGGGAATACTCTCACAATAGTTGCATTACTCCTCGCCTCCTATTTGTTATCTTTTTTTTTTCCTTGGATTATATGTCCAAGATCCAGTTGCCTCAATAAGTGAAGTGCTTTTTATGGAAAAGCCCCTATTCTTGTATCTATCAATGAAAGAATTGTTATGTTCTTCATGATCATATTCATCATTTTTGTCAATAGGTTTGAACACTTGACATGACATGTTTCTTGTGCCCCAATGTATCTTTCAACAATTATTTCAGTAATAAGTCTCTTATATGCTCTTCTAGGTAAAGCATGAAGGTTTTTAATGTTTTCAAGTTGCACCAACATTTGATGATAAGTTTCACAACTCTTCTCTACCTTTCTACATACTTGGCAATGTATTTGACCACATGTTTGGGAAGAACGGGTTGTTAATCTATGTTTTCTCTCCACAAATATTATATATAATAATTATGTGTATTTAATTTATAATAATTTCTTACATGCTCAAATTTTTTATCTCACGTATCTAAGTCTTGATATAATTTTAATCCATTAAGATCCAATGGCCATAGTGTGCCATACCTATAAGAAATAATAAATCGATTGTTAGTTCTTACACAAATATTATGTATAAATTTTATACAACTATTTAAATGATTTAACATTTTACTACAAACCATATTTCCTCTTTTATTATGTAGACAAACACCCTATCTACCCATTAAATATTGTTATACATAATTTAGTAGCTCTTCATAGTCACGCTCCATTTCCACCTATGTAAGTTGTCTTGTATTTCAAAGAAATGGATGTTGTGTAAAATTTTGTAATGCCTAAAATTCATGATGTATAATAATTTATTAGTTACATTAAGAAAATAAAAATATTGTATAAAATATATATTAGGTGAGGATTGATGACAGACCTATATGTTTCATTGGTGTGAATTTTCCTGATGATTCCATGCATGAATAATAGAATGAAAGTATTTCTAAATAATTTTTTGTTAACAATCATTTGTCCAATCAAATTAATCCATCTTTGGTGCTTCGTCTAACTATATAAATCCATGCACATGTGGTAAACCTCTTTTTTTTCCATTAATATCTAGACCAATAATGCTTTAATTTCATTTCTTTTTATAACATTTCCTTACAAAAAATTAAATGTCACAAGTGCATATAGTGTGCCACTATATGAGGATAATCAATAATATTATGTCATTGTCAATTTTGGGCTTCTTGTGGACATGTTTGTAGTGTTCTAGTATTAGTGCATGTACTAGGGCAATACATTTCAGTTGCACTCAATTTGAATAAAATGGTAGGCAATCCAATTTGATGTAACACATGCATTAATTCACAACGAAATTTTTCCCAATAAGACCTTATACCCCTTAATTATGTTCTAAACTACATCAAACAATCAGCTACATGGGAGTGGAGTACATTATCCATATGCTTACGCAACTTAGTAATGGTGATTTGCATATCTTGAAGGTTTTTTTTCATGCATTGGAGTTGAATTTTATGGATGAAGTTTCATGATCATGTTCATCATTTTTATCATTTTGAATTTTTCTTTGTTTGTCTTTTTGTGCATCTAACATTTGTTGTTATCTTTGTCTGTGATATTCCCTTTGATATTTTCTTTGTTTTTCTCTTTGATAGTCTCTTCGTTGTTCTTCATTTTCAAAATTTAATTTTGGTTGAGTTATATCCCTACATTTTTATTAAATTAATTTTATGTTAATCATATAATTATAAGCATCTTATAATAAATTTATATTAATAAAAATATAAAAAATGTAGAATAATTTTATATATTAAAATTAAAACTTATATATGGAAATATGTATAATAACTTTATATTCAAATTCAAACCTATGTAAGGAAATATATATAGTCTCGTAAATCATTCAAATAATTTTAAGGTATGTTATCTTACAAATATAAGATATCGAATATATAATAACTATTAAATTATATATATATATATATATATATATATATATATATATATATATATATATATATATATATATATATATATATATATATGAATGTATTATCTTTGTTAAATAATCTAGATATTATGAATCTTGAAGTTTACCTATATTATTAGTTAAATATAGACATCATAGATATATAATTTAGATAGATAAAGGAAAATTAAGATATATCTCAAATATAATCCTATATATATATATATATATATATATATATATATATATATATATTAAAAAATAAAAATTTGAATATGTTATCTTTGTTAAATAATCTAGATATTATGAATCTTGAAGTTTACCTATATTATTAGTTAAATATAGATATCATAGATAGATAATTTAGATAGATAAAGGTAAATTAAGAAATATTTAAAGTATAATCTAAAATATTATCCTATATATATTTTTATATATCATTATTATCAAAATGCATTCATTGTATTATTTTAAATATTACCAAATGTTTATATTGTAATAAGATTGTATAATATAAGATATTTATGATAAATATAGATTCAATAATTAATTTAAAATATATCTAGAATGTGATATTTTAATATTAAGACATCTAAAATGATAATAGTGATAATAAATTTATATTGGCATGATAATAGATTTATATGGGCATTTTTGCTGAATCTTATAACCCTAAATCTATTTTACCATAGTTGTATGATACTATCTTCCATCATTCGATGTTTATTCATAAAGGTGATTTGATTGGCTAAGAAATTTATCAAACAATGGTGGAATTGTAAAATTCGATGTCATTGACAGGTGTTGGGCCATAATTCCATCACCATCAGATCTTAATATACATTACCCTTCACAAGATAGTTTCCCCTCTTCTGAAATGCAAACAAAGATTATGGAAAGACATTATGACATTATGCTTCACTGGAATAGTTCATCATTGTGTTAGGAACTTGCTGGAAGTGATGGGCATGTAGTACTAGTTGACAAAGAGTTTTGTTGTATCTAGAAGTTAGAAAAGGAGAAGGATAAGGAAGGCTGAGACATAAATAAATGCTCTCCCTTACCCATTAATTTATTCAAAAATATATACAAAGTAGCAGTGAACAACGATGGATGGATGTTGGTTATGGGGGATAAAGTATCAGTATATAATAAAAAAGGAAGAACAGTGAGAACAATTGAATTGGTAGAGACACACCTATAATTTCCATTCCACATTCAAAAACATGTAAATTACATAACATTATTTACTTAGCCTTTAAAATGTAAGATTGTATGGTGGCCACGATAAGTTTTCCTGATTCCTCCATATAATCCAAGTTATGGAAATCATAAAACTAGTTTATTGTTCAAATAATTTCACATTATAATAGTATGTGACGTATGTATTTCTTCCTAAAGATGAACTATTTTTTAATTTGAACTTAATCCCACCACACTTCCAAGTTCCAATATAGTCATTTCAATTCATAAAATCATAAATGCCATCAACGTGATGATAGACAAACAATCATGAAATTTAAATATCTGTGAGACCTACGATATTAGGCATAAAAGGAACCTTTTTGTAAAGATCTCATCATCAATCTATGCTTTTCATATTAACATTTCAGAGTGGTAGAAAAGTTCAGCAGAAAATGATAATCAAATTTACCTTTTTTAAATGTCTTTGTGCTTTTTCTGGTATTGCTATCTTCTGTGTATTTTCACTTGCGTCCTCCTCTGCTTTGATTTTCTGTGTGTCTGTGTTTTTTTTTTTGATTGATTTTATTTATATTTATTTTGCTTGATTTGATTTGTATTTATTTATATTTATATGTTGTATAATTTTTTTCAAAGATTATGTCGATTGTATTATTTTTTATTTATTATATACATATTAATATATATTTTTATATGTTTTTAAATATTATGTTGGCTTTTATTATTTTTTCAAATTTATATTAAAAAATTTAAAATTAGATGGCGGTCATTTTCTTTATCACGGTCATGACATTAGGATCTTTTCCACCTCTCTTCTTTTATTATAGAATGCCTCACGACTTAACAAAATTATCTTATTGTCCTAATTGGATAGGCTAATCTATAATTTTAAGAAACATAACATATATTTTGGAGCATGTGTTATATTAAGGAATAGTTGATCTACCTTGATATTTGTCACACTCTGTAACGATATACAATATAAAAAACAATACACTAATAATTACAATAATCCATTCATTAGGGAAACTAATGTTGTGAAATGTGTTTATAACTTGAACTTCAATGATTTAATGAATTCTCTAATTATTGCTTGATTTCTTTAAAATGCATGTAAAATGCTTAACAGATTCTTGTGAATAATAATGGATTTGTTCCAAAGGCTAGATGCCTAAATGATCTAAGATGCCTATGTATTTATAGATTAATTAAGTTTAAATTAGGACCCTATTGTTACATAAACTATCTTAAGATGGTCAAAAAAGTGAAAGGTAAGATAAGGGTTACATGGGGTGAGAGCTAGAAGGCCCCAAAAGAACCCTATGAAAATCGTACAATTATGCTCCAACCATATTTAGAGTGTAAATTCATGTTCTAGACAAGAAGGGGAAAATGGCATGGAATTAAAGGAGAGATGGGAGTGAAATAAGGTATAAAGACCATTGGTATTCAACAAATGTGCTGATAATGCCTAATTTAAACCAATAATCAACAAATGCACAAACATCTTAGAAAGATGCAATTTAATGACTAATAAAAGCCTATGGGCCATTATTAGGTGTCAATAACCCCCTCTTCTTATCTTCATGGGAATTCTTATTTTGTCTCATGTACTTATGTTAGGATATCCCTCAATGGTATCGGTCCATTTTATCGATCTTTGCTAAGTTAGGGTGCACCTACCTCATTATCCCTATCTTTTTTGCTTCTAGTCATTAAAGGTTGTTTTGCAGTCTAATAAGGTCCTAATTTGAAATTAATTATCTATAAATAGACAAGTGATTAAATTCATTTGACACACATAGAAATCAAAAGTAGACACAAGAGTGATCAAACAATCGTTAAATCATTTTTCATTATCTGAGTTATCTTTCTATTATGAAGCACTACTATATTCCTTGTTGAAGTCATTTACATTTATGAAATTTCTATTTATTAGAAAATTTATTATCATTGAGGGATCTGTAAAGTAGATGGATATTTAGTTCACACTAGTAGCTAGCCCTAATGAAGGGCCCCAATATTTTCCTTTAATTTATTTTTAGATATTATAGACATCAAGGGATTATAATAAAAAAAAGTATGTAAACCTAGACATCAAATTAGTTTTTGGTTCCCTGTAACTAGCCTAAGGCATTTGGAGCAAATTTGACCCCTAATAAGGGCATTGGAGATGGTTTGGACATTAGGGAAAATTAGATCTAAATTTTTAGGTGAGGTGTACATGACACTTCTTACAATGCATTTCTAGATACAAATATATGACAATGATATATTCAAGGTACACTTCCTTAACTTTATGTATTTACTTTACTATTCAATTTAGAATAATTAATTAGGGATTATGGTTGTATTGTACATGTATTGTGATATTTAATAAGGGTAATAGAGCATTTATCACACTAGTCCAATTGATGTAGATGATAGTAAATTTTGTTTATCACACCATTTCCTAGGGTACAAATACCTAGAAAAAAAAAAGTTAGGTTTGAGTTCAAGAGAAATTTGGTAGCTCATTATTTATTTATCATGCTCATTTGGGAGGAATCATCCAAAATACATTTTTCCTCTCTTTACTATTCATATGGCTGTAATTTGGATTTTATAATTTCCCCTTACCAGGTGGTATAAATTGTAGGCATTATTTCTAGTTGAGGATAGATAATAATGTAAGATTCATTCATGTGTTTATGGAATAAATGTACACTTTTATTACTCTTATGTTTAGCATGTGATGTGATATGATTGCTAGGAGGATGAAATTAAGTTGGATCTTGTGGTTAAATAATGTATAATGAGACATTATCTTTTGGTATGTATGTTTATATGTTAGTACAATATCTTGAAATAGATTGATTTTTCTATGATATACTACATATTTAGTTTTAAAAATCATATTAAACTTGGGTGCTTGCTTGTTATCTAGATTCTTGCACCATTATATCTATCTATCCGTGAATGAAGGGTCATTCCCTTATAAAGAATTTTGTGGGGAATCAATGGTCCATGGTTAGTGTGGAAAAGCATTCAGATGATGCTCTCCCTCCCCACTGCACTACTACTCTTGAGATTATCAGTGATACACAAGTTAATTTGACTTGTGTTCTAGAGAGATTGGTATCTATTTATTGTATTAAGGTTGAATGCTTGAAGGAAAGGTAATTGTAATATATTTTTATATACTTGAACATCAGTTGTATTAATGGACTAACTGTAGTTGAGTCCTAATGTATTTACTTTCTTTGAAATTGTAATATGTTATATTGCATTCACTATTAGAATTTGGAATTTGTATTATTCTATGTTAATGATTATATGATTGGCTAAGTTATTTATTATAACTGTAGTTTGAGTGAATGATTGTTAAGTAATTAGTTTAAGAAAAAATCAATACATTATTCTTAGTACATATTGAGGAGTTGTTTCATGTGGTATTAAATCCAGGTTCGAACTCTAGGACCTTATGTGTCCATTATCATTTTCATATTTTTCTATTTATCATAAAGGAGAATTGTGAATGTGTGTGTGGTACATTAATTGTGTATTCTAAGAGCATTTTTACCACCTTAGAGTTGTTAAAGGGTTGGTTTATTGAGTGTCTTGATTGATGATGGTTATATAAGGTGTTTGAGTAGGTAAGTGCATAGCTAATTCATGAGTTGTGAACAAGAGTTTCCTACCATATTCTTGATCTTTTATATAAAACACCTCGTGTATGATTATGTCTTTCTTTTTAATCAAGACACCTTCACCATTTGTGTTTGTGTGTTGTGAGTGTTTTAAAAGCATGAAGTGTTTTTCACTTAAGTATATATGAATTAGTTTTGTGCCTTACACAAATATTAGGAGTGGGAAATCCTTTAGACCATTCTAGATTGACACCACCTAGTGTGGTGAGAATTTCCTTAAAATTAAGTGTAGATGTCTTGGTTGAGAATTTCTTTATGTTAGGAGTTTGTTTATGTGGACTTGAGAAAAAGTGTCATCTCTCTTAGATAGCTTACATGGGATTTTTTATTTTCTCACTCTCCTTTTACATAATATTAAGCTACCAAGAATATTCATATTTACATGATGTTGATTTAGTATTTTCTTAAAAGGAAACTTATTCTGTAATTGTTATTTGATCTTATTCCCTTGAGTTCATGGGATAGTGTTTTTTACTTCTTGTTGAGAGAAGTTGTAGGATTGGAGGGATTGATGCATCTTTTTGGTTAGCATTTTCATTTTGGTTGTGGAGGTAGGTTACAATACTATTCTTACAAATTTTGTAAGTATGTAGTGATTCTAGCAACTTGGGTTGTGATGTTTTCTTTTAGCATATGAGTGTATGTAGGAGTTTTGTTTATTTTATGTTAGTTTTCTACTTTCCACTTTGTGACTTTTTACAGTCACTATTTTATCTAACTTGTTAACTTGACCTCAAAGAAATATAAACCTTGAATTTATAAATATTCTAACGATTATAATTATTATGTTATTATATACCTTTGTTTAGACTGATATTATTCTTTTTTCAAAGCATTTTGTTTTAAAGAGTTATAGATGTACCTTTCTTTAGGAGCAAGTAAGTTATAAGATGTGCATGAAATCTTGGTAGTCTAAAAGGGTTGAGATAAAGTTGTAACTTGTTAAGTTTTATCCGAGCAAGCAGGGAAACATTATCTTGCTTGTTACTTTATAAGGTTTTAAGGATGGTATTATCCTTAATATTTATATGTTATGTTAATTTTTATATTATTTCCTCTTAATTATGAATAAAAAACTATAGGTTAAGTTGTGAATAATGATACTAGTTATGTTCGGCTAGTGGTAACTTAATACAATATCAAAATGATTGTATGATTTTTCTAGTATGTATGTTAGTACATCTAGAATCTTTTAGCATATAGTATTGCTTTTTATGATCTATTAGTATAGATTCATGTTTCATTGAACCTTGTGCATATTGTGGAGATCATGAGGTCATTGAGACCTGAGAGAAGATTGGTGAATCGGGAATGTGAGTTCTAAAAGATAGGATGGTATCCTACTTAGACTCATATTAACTCAATAGGTACTAAGTTTAGATCTGATAGACAAACTTATCAAATCTGGGATTTGATAGATAAACTTGTCAAATTCATTCATATGACCATAAACATGTATAATGTGGATGAGTATTCCATAATTTTGTATACATTGAAAATATAATATTTTCTATTCATATTCATCATCATACTTGTCAGGAGCTCTATAGAGTAGTGACAGTATTGAATGTTATACTTATCCTAAGCTACATAGAGTAGCGATAGTATTAACTTATACACATTATTCTTGTCAGGTTCCCTAAATACTTTTCTCTAAAATGAAAAATACACTCTCTAGGTTATAAATATGTACATAGGGAATGAAAGGTTTTGTATAACTCCCCTCGGTAATTTATTTTGTATTTTTTTATGATCTCATGTGCTTTTGGGGAAGTCAATGAAACTTTCACCCAGATATGTTTAGGCTGGGCTTGCCAATTTTGGACCCTAGGATGGTCATGATAGAACCAATCAATGTAAGTGATATTTATAAAACTTGTTTACATAATAGGAATTATCACAAACCAGGATCTTATAAGATTAATACTCTGAGAATAGTCTTAATTGAAAGAACTATGATGAGTTATTTAAGTAAATTTCATATTTATTTCGTGATTTAATATTTGATACTATGATTTTATTTTGTTAAACTCTATTTATTATTCATAACTATTATTTGAATAAATATCATCTGGACGGTGACCAATTTTAGGAGGAAGGATGTTAGATCTTGATTTCACCCTATGTTTATTTCTTAATATGGCTATCAACTAATTATAATTGCTTTGATTTGAGCTTTATGACATATACTATTATAGGACTGTGATATTGTTGATTAGTATACATGATATGATAGTTGTATTTTCTTAGTCTATACATTATAGATGTATATTTTTTAGTCATGCATCATTTTTTTATATATGATGACTCAGACTAACTAGATACTTATTTCAAGGTGGATGTAAGATTGATCCTACCCTCAGAACTTGATGAGGGAGAGCATCATCAGAGAGGATGGAATAGATGGGATGATTGAGGGATGATAGAGGAATTGCTAGTGACCCTACATACACAGTATATTTAAAATATTGTGTGAAATATGTTTTAAATGTTAGTACATATTATGGAAATCTTATTGTGATTGTATTTTTTATGTATATTTAGTTCTTGACATGCATAATATTATATAATATTTCTTTACTTACAATTATTTTGAATAAATCAAGAAATAGACATTTAATTTATATTATATGTATAACTAGTATAATGTCTTTTAAATGTTTAACTCATTTATTTATTGATATTAAAGATATCAATATAAGTAAGACATAGGGGTGTGTGTGTGTGTGTGTGTACGATTATATTGCAATTAGAAATAATTAATGACTTAATATTTATTAGTTAAATAAATAATTATATTTATTTTAATTGATTATATGAAATTAGAATTATCCTAAAATTTTAACTTAGAGTTAAGTTGATCTAAGCATTGACTTGGTAAGACGTGCATGAAATTAAGTTGAGAACTTGGAATTAGATATGATTATTTTATTAGTCAACTTAACCTTAATTTTATGATAACTTGAAGAACTAAGGTGTAATGATCATTAATGAGAAAATTACATGTTTTGATATTAATTAAGAAAATTGAAAGTAAGATAAATACGGCCTTGGAGAGTGAGATATCTACAAAAAAGTGAAATCAAAAGGATACACATGGATAGTGAGCTGGGAGAATAATAACATGTAAATGCAAACTAAGTTATAGTTAAGGTTGTTGATTGAGAAGTACTTAACATTCAAAAGGAAGGGCATGGTATATTTAGTAGGAGAATAGATTTATAAAATAATAGCTTGGAAGTTTGATATGAAGGGAGATAAAAAGAGAGAGAGAGGATGAAGTGAATTAGAGAGAGTGGGAAAAAGAAACTAGAGAGGCATTTTAATCTTGTAAGTAAATTATTCAAAAGGTTGGTGTTGTGATTCACTTTTCCATGTGAATGATTTAATTATTTTGAAGAAATCATAGATTTTTATATTAAAATTATAACAATTTTGACTGAATTATCTAACCTATGTATTTACACTCAGAATTAGATTTTAAATTTGTCTTAAACCCAAATGTATTGCACATAACATGATTGTGTAGTTATTTTATAATTTTGACCTACATTTAAATAATTACGAGCAACTCTTTTTAAATTTTGAGTGTGTTTTGACTAGAAAATGAATCCTGCCTATAAATAATCAAACTATATAAAATCCATAGATGGTCTACATTTAAGTTATGAACAATGAACTGTATATTATTATAATGTAGATGGAATTATTTTGAAAACCTCCAAATCTATAATAGTTTGTGTAATTGTATATCTATTGAATAAGTTCGAATAGACCCAATACTTGAGTCATTTACATAGCATGACAACGTCCTACCAATTTTTATCAACAATAATATTGGATGAGATTCTTTAGAAACACATGTGATAGTGTCCTTTTTATTTATGTAAATTATTGATCAGTGTTTATATATATATATGTATATATTGGTTCCATTTCATAATATATATGGGTTGTGTGTTACATATGAGCAATGTCTAAAAATTATAGACCAAATTTTAATAAATTTACACAGGTTGTATAACAAGTTGAACTCATTTCTCAATATAAGACTTAGTCCTTGAAATGTATAATGTATCAATATATATATATATATATATATATATATATATATATATATATATATATATATATATATATATATATATATATATATATATATATATATATATATATATCATGTCTTGAATATAATTAACCTATATATATATATATATATATATATATATATATATATATATATATATATATATCATGTTTTGAATAAAACTAACCTTAGTTTGAAAAACATTTTATGAGCTAGTTCATTTAAGCTCTAAAAATAGATGGAGGAATATTTAAATTATATCTAGTTACATTTGAGTATTGAGTAAGCATGTGCAAAATATATAGAGAAGATACTTTAATAACATTGAGGTAAACTTAGCTTACATTAATGCTTGTAAAACAAGGGAGATACCTTATAAATTAGGATAATTACATCCTTATGATCAAGTATCATTACAAAAGATCTTACTCATGCAATTTTAACACACTTATTAATAAATATTATAATTATATGACATAATAATAAGATTATATGAGACGATTGATTTTTAACCTTATTTTGATCCTCTATTCTATGTCAAATTAATTTTTGATCTTTAGTCAATCATCGGTTTGAGATGTGACTACTTATTCTTGCAACTTATTTTCATATTATGACTATGCTTAGAGTTTTATAGTTTTAGGAATATTGCTATGATTTGGGTGAACTATAGAAAAAAAGACATTTCTATTATAATGTTATTATACTTATGTTTGAGTAATACTATATTCTTGGTAATATAATTATATGATCTAAATTTATACTATGGCTTTGCTTAGAATATTAGTAGAGACAAATAGTATATTTATAGCATAATAATGTTATGCAAACATGTTGACAGGGTCAAATTTTGTGGTGTCATGTAAATATGAAAATTTGTGTGCAGTATATTTTGTGAGAGTATTTTATGTGTAATTGATTAGACATTTATAGAATAAAATAGTGCATCATGATGTGTGCCTAGAGATTATATTTGTGTCTAATTATTATTATGTAGTATAATCTAGGGTATACTCAAGTGGTATAATCCTATACTTATATAATAATTATAGTGTAAGATTGTTTTTTCATATTTGAGTAGGTTGATCATGCATAATGAGCTATGATAATATGAGATATCATAGAAAACTTCAACATAAATCAATATGCCTAAATGGTATATATTGTAGTTGTATGTCTAGACTCTAAACTATATTAACTAATTGAACATATGTGTCGGTTACTACTTAAACAATATGTTTTGTAATAGCTAATAGGACATCATGTATGTGTGCATACAACCTTGAGAGTGTAAATGAATGTTAAGTTAAGATTTTATATGTCTATATGACTTTATTTGATAAATGTACTTTCTTAAATAAAAGCTTATGATTTTATGTATTTATGACTACTTTGTATTACTGATTATGTGAAAACTAGTAGTTATGTCTTAGAACACTAGACTATGATAATATGGCATATCATGGTGTGTAGTTGTTTGGATCTTATTATAGTAGTCAAGAAACTACAGTTTAATAAAAAAAATTATCCAGGTGGTGTTGTCACCAAATATTTCACCCTATAAGAGGGTATTCAAGCCTCTTCTAGATGTGGGCAACATGGGAACACTTCCAGGTATGTGTGTGTACCTATAGTGGAAGTGATCCTCTATATTTAAGGGCTAAATCCCTAAATGTATCTTGAAATGCTCACACTTAATTGGTTGCTTATAGGGAAAATAATTAAAAATTACATGAAATGAACCTACTATAAGGGGTGATATACCAAGATGTTTTCCACAAGACTATCATACTCTATCACAAAGAGACAAGATATACAACACTAGTCTAAGAGTTCTAGAATGCACTAGCATTAGTATTTCAATATGAAGGTGACATGCATAAATATTATCCAAGGTAATTTAAACCATATATCAGTCATAGTTACTAAGGCTCATTATACATTTAAGAATAGATATATACACTTGAATATACTTCATATGACCTGCTAGGCTAAAATCACTTGCATCAAATATGGAAGGACTAAGAAAAATCAAGGATAGATTGATATCACTTAGCTATTCACTATACATCTCTTCACACAAGATAACAAGATGAGATATGAACTCAAAATAGACTAAATTTATTTTTATAATTTAAAGTTTACTATTAAAACCATTAAGGATTCACTACATATGGTGTGGTATCAGATTACAAATGCTAAAATGGTAGATACTTATATAACTTCAGAAAGAGGAGAAAAGAATGAAGTTCAAAGGTCACTAAAACACATGTCTAGCTAATAGAAGGAGTTACAATTGTAGGAGGATAAATTTATAAATATATCATGCAAGTTATAATGGGATAAATGTCTCTTGAAACATAAAACTCCTTAGCTATAGTAAAAAGCCCCTTTTTCTATGGAAAAAAAATGCCTTTCATCATGGATCATCTCTTGGGCACTTGAAACAAAATTAGAGAGAGTTGACACATATGTACTATCCAAGAGAGGTTAAAACATGATATGTTAGTCATCATATGTTTGCCTAACTGATAGCTATCTTCTAGACACATGTATTCACCATCTACAATCATTCATTGATTTCTTAGACTCCATTCTTTACATTTGGTAGTCATTATTCATCTCTGATCTTTGACTGAGCTTTCATGGTGTCATATGAGTTTGAAGAACTTAATTCACTATAGAATCCTTGATATTATATAATTTCACATATGGAATTACCTTTCCATGTTTCTCATTCAATTTTAAAATATGCATGTTATTAATTGAACATGTAGCCTCATCTTATCTATCTAGAATCTGGTCAAATTTGCTCAGTCAATCTCCTCTAGAGTCTCTTTGATTTAACCTTCAATGATGGCCATCGATCATTGATTCAGGGTCCTAAGATTATCACATATGGTAGTCTTATGTTCAATCTAATCTCCTTGACCTTTGAATTTCACTCACACTATTGGATCTAGATGTACGTCTGAATGCTAACCATTATATATGGCTTTATTTGGACTCAAATGGATAATTTATGAGGCCCAAATTTCAAACTTACATGAACATAAATTATTTCCACATGGATATCACAATTTAAACCCCAATTATTATTTTCCATGACTTAAGTTTAACATCTATGTGACCATCAATGACATCCATGTGACTATCAATGACGTCCACATGACCATCACTCTTTAAACCCTAATGGTTTAATTGTCAAGATTTATTTTGATGTTCATGGGACCATTAATGATTTCCATGATACTGTTAATTACATTCATGAAACCATCACAATATGAACACCAATGGTTTAATTAATGAGCTTTATTTTGATGCTCGTGTGACCGTCTTCATCTAGTTGTTCAACTTTAAAGGCTTATATCTCAATATAGAGAGATCATTGAGACTTGAAACTTGTATAGGATGATCTTGGAATTAATGAATTCATGTTCGTGAATTCCTTTGGATCTAAGAGGTGTCTCAATAATTTTTATAAAAAGGACAAGTAAACTATTTAGCCCACTCTTGTGTGATGTGTAATGACAATATGTTTCCTTTGGGCTTGTGCTAGCAACTAATTTCTTGATCTTTGAAATCTTAAATTAAATTATGAGGCTTGTACACACTTGTTCCATGCTTTGACTTTTTGATCATTATGAAAATCTATCACTTTCATAAATGACTCTAAAATGACCCCTAAGATATCAAATGACATAAGGACTAAAATGAATCTTGATCAAAGTTAAAAAATATATGATATGGTGTCAAATATAAATATGCAACACCTTTTGGGATTATAATAAGCCCCCATATAATATTTTGACTATAGGGGGTTTGTCCATTTTGACTTGTGATAAAAAATGATTAACATTCTTGGTGATTTTTCAAGGGTGGTATGTTTTTTATACCATGAACAATTGCCTAATCCTATCCATTGGGATATGGAGTCACCTATAAACTAGTTTAACATACAAATTGCCATTTAAATCACACCAGACAATAAAAAAATAACAAGAAGAAATACACAAGACAAAAATCTCAAAAAAAAAAAACACACACACACACACACACACTTGTGCTTCTTGAGCACTTATATAACACACACACAAACCAAACTAGCTAACTCAAACACTAACCAACCTAGAATTAAAAAATTTCTCCAAGATCAAAGGGAAATTTTAAAACCTCTCTTGCTTCATGATATGAAGGATTGAATGAGACATATAACCATTTGACCTTTGGCATTGAAGCCTCCATCTTCTTCATGGTGTTTGCCAACTTCATTGGCATGATGTTCAATGAGAACCAAACTCCAAATAGGCTAAATATAGAAATGAACTCTTATTGCATCCAAATAGCCTCAACTTTCCCATATGGCTCTATTGATAATTTTGACCTTGTAGGTCAAATTGTCACCTCTATCATTCAAAAATTTATATAAACATGCCTTTCTTGAAGTAATGGAAGAAATTAGTTTTTTGTAGTTTTTTTGAAGGGCTCCTTCCTTTCAAAAAAGGCCTATTTTCAATAATTTTCATGAAGGGTACATATCATCAAAGTCATCTTTTGAATTATCTGAAGGAAATGGTCTATTAAACAACACTGAAGGGCTTTTATCTTGGAAAGTAGGGCAAGTGGACCATACAATTTTGCCTAAAGGATCTTTTTCTTATCAAAGGACCAGTTACTAAAGTCTGAAGGGTAATTTAGAAGGCTAAAGGATCACTTCAATATTTTTGAAGGGACCATTTCATAAGCTCAAGGGCATTTTCAAAGAAAAGGGTCCATTTTGAAATTCAAAATCATGAAGGGTAGTGACAAAATCCTGAGGACTTGATTCCTTTAGAATTTTTGTCTAAAGGAAATGGAAAGAAAGGATCGTGAAGGAAAGTTTGAAGATTTGGATCCCCCATGGACAAATTTTCCATAGGAAAGAGATAAAGATAAAAAATTTGAAGGGTCACTTTCCCTTCAAGAAAGTTCATTTGAAAGAATCTTGAAGGGTATGTGCCCTTTGGGAAGGTTCATTTCAAAAATATTGAAGGGTATCTACCCTTCGAAAAAGTTTGAAACAAAAAATTTGAAGTGTTATTAGTCATCGAAAAAGGACAATTGATAAAATCCCAAAGGGCAATTTTCCATTCACCGAGGGGACACTTTTCAACAATACTGAAGGGATATTTCCCTTCTAGAATATTTAATTACAAAATCCCAAAGGGTGTCTACCCTTTGAGAAAGTCCAAAACAAAAATTCTAAAGGGTTATTAGCCCTTCAGAAGAGTACATTTTCAAAAAGATGAAAGGTTCCATTCTTCAGAAAAGGACATTTCACGAAAGCCCAAAGGGCAATTTCAAAAATCCAAAGGGCAAGTGGACCATGCTAATTTTTTTGAAGATCTTGTCAAAAAGCCTAAAGGGCAATTTCAAAAGTCTAAAGGGTAATTTGGGAAGGCCAAGAGAAAAGCTTGAGAGACAATTCTCACAGACAATTTATCCATGGGAAAATGACAAAGGAAAAGTTTGTAGGAATTCTTTTGAACAATTCTTTCAGACAAATTGTTCAAAATAATTCCTTCAGAAGGTTTACAAAGGTAAAATCCATGGGCAATAAGCCCAAAGGGAAAGACCAGAAATAAGGTTTGAAATACAAGCCAAGGGAAAATGACAAAGGAAAACCCATAAAGAGAAATGTCTAAGAGAAATATTTGATCAAGGAAATATAGAGGGATGATTTGTTCAAAGACAAAAAAATCAAGTAGTAGGAAATACATAAGAAAAGAACCAAAAACAAAATTCAAGAGATTCCAATAGCCAATGAACAAGTTAACATATCCTACAACATGCAAAGTGGTCCAAACAAGATTAGACACGTCTAAGATGTGTAACTATTTCAAACATGCAACCTTTAGTTATAAAAATAGAGACTTTTTTTCATGAAGGAATCAAGGAGCTTAATGTTGGAAAGATTAACTTAAATTTCATGCATGCACTCTTATTAATCTCAGCCTTTCAAACATTCTAGTAGTTTAAGCAGAGTTCTAACTTTAAATGTGGAGTTGACTGGTTATCAAGTGCCACATCTACTCATTATTTCATGCAAAGGAAAGTCTTTCAAATGTTCCAACTTAGCTTCAAATTGGTTCAAGCTTAAGTCAAGACATTCAAAGTTGGTGTATATTTCATGCATGAGAAAGAACAACCCAAGCTTGAGCCCACCATCCATTTTTCAATGCCAAAGAACTTTCATGTAAGGCATAAGACAAAAATAGATTTTACTTGAAGGCTATGATATCACAAGTTTAACTTAGTTGATCTCCTCTTTTATTTTCAGTGCCATCCTCTTGGTTATTGTATTTTTCATATATAAGTTGGATTTTTAGCATTTAATTGTATCCCTCTTTTGGCAAGATCAAATTCTATCAAAGACTGAATTTGTAACCTTTTTTTAGATTAATAGGACTATTTTTATTTTCTAGAATTTTGGTATAATGTATTCATGTGAGTGATTTGTATAAGTGATAGAATTTATCTTCCTTGTCAAGTCTTGATTCTTACCTAGCAACATAGTTGATCAGTTTATATAGGTCATGTTTTGTGTTTGATGTCTCTTAGCTGAGTTTATATTGGATATTAGTGGCTAGTTAGTGCCTTAAATTAGGCCTATTATTTTATTTCCCTCAATTTTGGATCACCAGATAAAACATTTTCATGAAATACTTATGCATATTGGTCAATTGGAGTTGAAATTTTAGCCATTTTTTTTGTGTAGAGCAATGTTTTTAGGAGCTTGGATTGAGTTGATCAATCAAAAAATATAGGTGTATCACCATCATTAGATAGGATTTATATTCAAGTTTCTCTCTCTTTTCCTAGTAGTTTGTAGTGTAGAGTAAAGATCCTAAGTGATACACCAAAGGGAGCTAGCCCTTAGAATCTAGAGATTCAATCCACTAATTAGGTCCATAACCTAGGATTATTTCCATGTTCTAGTAGACTGTGAAGGCCTAAAACTACATTCATAGGGGTGAAAGTCTAATTGAAAAAAGTTTTTGGCATGCCTGGTGGGACACATTAGATCTGGTCTTGATGAGATTGCAGTTGCAATAGTGTTCTTCATAAAGTATTTGGTGATTCCAAACTCAAACAATTATTTCTAGTAGTCCATGTATATTTTTCATGTAAGTCTATTCTAATTGCATTATCATGAGTGAATTTTGATGGTTGTGTATAAAGAGAATTCATATGCTATGTTTCCTTATTATCCCTATGATGGATCATACCAGCCTTATTATGATACCTATGAGCCTCTTTATAAGCCTAATCAACCATATCAAGAGTATTATCAAAGCTATGTTGATCTTATCAAGTTTCTCATAATCGTTATTATCAAGAGCATGACTCTTACCTTCCTTGTGAGCCATATCAATCTTAGGACCAGATTTCATCTTTCCCATATGGATATGATGTTACATATGAGAAGTCTTGTCTTCAAGAAAGAATGAATGAAATAGAGCTTAAAATACTAGCATATGCAAGAAATGTTTTTTCTAACTCTTAGTATGAAGAAGTGATTGGTCTATTTCAAAATGTGTCCAATGATCCAAAAGAGATAAATGGGTTATGTATTCTTGTATTGAAGAATATGGAGGCTTGGGAGAGGCCAAAAATTGATTTGAACCACTTTTCTACAAAAGGTTCTTGTGTTCCTTATTCTCATGAAGTTCTTAATCATGCCCAGTGTGTGCTAAGGGAGCTTCCTAGTTGTATTCAAGAGCTTATTCATGAGGTTAAGCCTTCTTATAGTCCCCTTTATTCACCACTCATCTCTCAAGCACAAATTGTTTATGAGGATAAGGATATTTTAGACTTTGATGAGGTAATATCCAAGTGGAAGGAACAAAATACAAAGGTCTTTAAGAGTTTATCTTTCCCTCCTCTCCAAAACTCCCTAGATAATTCCATTGTCCTCCAAATTCCAAAATTTGATCATGATAAACCTCCCATGCTTCATTCTCCCTCTCAAACAAATGAATTTTATCACCCTCCCACCATCTCCCTTATTAAAGAGGAGCTTTTTCTCTAGAAAATTGAAAAAGAGGTTGTAGCTACTTGTTAAGTTCTTGTAGAGTGTGAAGAGGATGCTTTAGGTGTGTTTATGGAAGATTTTCACATTGATACTTCACTTAAGGTTGTAGTTGAGAATCTAATTATAGTTGAGAGTGAGAAGGTTGATCTTGATGAAAAGGAATTCCAAGAGGAGTTGGTACAAATTGAAGTCATAGCTGAGTTAGAGATATTTCCTATTGAGAAGGATTTAGATAGCTTTCAAGCTGATCCTATTCAAATTGATCAAAATGAGGAATATAAGGATGATTGATAGTTTTACTTTGAATCTCTACAAGAGATTGAAGAACTTTGTATGGCTATATTGTCTATTAAAGCTCATGTTTATGACAAATATGATCAAGAATCACCTATCCAAGATCATAATACATATTGTTTTACCTATTTAAAGCTCCTTAAAGAGTTGGATGAACTTGCAATAGCTGATAAGAAGGATGTGGTCACTCAAGAACAATGCATAGATGAGATATTACTTGACAAGGTGGTAGATGACAAGCAGTATCAAAAATATCAAGAAGTACTTGATGAGCTTGTCTTTGTTGGTAACTGGTTTTTTATTGATGACTCATTTGATAAGATGTTAATACAACTGGTAGATAATAAAAATGCTTTATCAAAGGTAATGATTAATAAAAATCCTTCTTTACAACTTATACCATCTCTTGGAGTGATTAAGTTTATGAATTTTCCTTTTGATCTAGGTGGATTATGCTTTGTCATGGTTAGTTAGGTTCCTTGTTAGTTTGTTTTCATCCAAGTGTTATTCAACCACATAGTTTAGTCTACTTTATCCCAAATAAGTGCCTTGCTTGCATAGTTGCTTTATTTAGTTAGTTTTCCTATTTTTGTCTGCTTCCCTTCTTATTTTGAAGGATGAAGGTTATCTCAAATCAATTCAAAAGAGTTTGTAGTCATGGATCAGATCTATCATTTCTTTTTGAATTCAAAACTCATGTATATGGCTAGGTTCTCAAGCATAGTATGCATGCTTCCCAGTTGAATCACCAAAATGTTGACAATTTTGAACATAAAGATCAAATTATCACCTCTATCATTAAAAAAATTGCATAAACATACTTTTCTTGAAGCAATGGAAGAAATTGGTTTTTTAAGTTTTTATGAAGGGCTCTTTCCTTTCAAAAAAGGGCCTATTTTCAATAATTTTCCTAAAGGGTATGTATCAGTAAAGTGGGCTTTTGAATTATCTGAAGGAAATGGTCTATTGAACAAGGCCAAAGGGCTTTTTATCTTGGCAAGCAAGGTAGGTAGACCATATAATTTTTTTGAAAGGATCTTTTTCTTGTCAGAGGACCATTTACTAAAGTTTGAAGGGAAATTTAGAAGGCTAAAGGATCACTTCAATATTTATGAAGGGACCATTTCATAAGCCCAAAGCACATTTTCAAAGAAAAGGGTCCATTTCAAAATTCAAAAGCCTAAATGGTGGTGACAAAAACTTGAGGACCTAATTCCTTTAGACTTTTTTTGTAAAGGAAATGGACAGAAAGGCTCACAAAGGAAATTTCAAAGATTTGTATCCCCCATGGATAAATTGTCCATGGGAAAGAGATAAAGATAAAAACCCAAAGGGTCACTTTCCCTTTGAGAAAGTTCATTTTTAGGAATCTTTAATGGTATGTACCCTTTGAGAAGGTTCATTTAAAAAATCTTGAAGGGTATCTGCCCTTCGAGAAAGTTCAAAATAGAAAATATCAATGGTTATTAGCCTTTGGAAAAGGATAATCAATAAAATCCTGAAGGGCAGTTTTCCATTCACCGAGGGGACACTTTGAAGTTTTGAGGGACACTTTTCAATAATTTTGAAAGGCTCTTTCCTTTTTGGAAGATTTAATTACAAAATATTTAAGGGTATCTACCCTTCAAGAAAGTCCAAAACAAAAAATCCAAAGGGTTATTATCCCTTTGGAAGAGTGCAATTTCAAAAAGATGAAAGGGTCCATTCTTTAGAAAAGGACATTTCAAGAAAGCCTGAAGGGTAATCTAAAAAATGTAAAGGGTAGGTGGATTGTGTCAATTTTTCTAAAGGGATTGTCAAAAAATTTGAAGGGCAATTTCAAAATTCCAAAGGGTAATTTAGGAAGGCTAAAAGAAAAGCTCAAGAGATAATTCCTACAGACAATTTGTCCATAGGAAAATGACAAAGGAAAAGTCCAAAGGAATTCTTTTGAAAAAATTATCTGAAAGAATTCCTTCAAAAGTTTTACCATGGGAAAATCCATAGGCAATAATCTTGAAGGTAAATAATAGAATTAAGGTCCAAAAGCTAAGCCAAAGGATAATGACAAAGGAAAATGCACAAACAGAAATGCCCAAGAGAAATATTGGATCAAGGAAATAGATAGGGACAATTTGTTCAAAGACAAAAAAATACATAGAAATGAAGAACCATAAATAAAATTCAAGATATTCCAATGACCAATGAATAGGTTAACACATCCACCAGGATGTAAAGTGGTCCAAACAGGATTAGACACATCCAAGATGTGTAACCATTTCAAACACAATGCCTTCAGTTCTAAAAATGGAGACTCATTTGCATGAAGGACACAAGGAGATTAATTTTGGAGATATTAATGTAAATTTCATACATGCATTCTTGTTAATCTGAGCCTTTCAAATATTCCATTAGTTTAAGCAAAGTTCTAATTTTGGATGTGGAGTTGACTATTCTTAATGTATAGATTTGATTGGTTATCAAGAGCCTCATCTACTCATTGATTTCATGCAAAGGAAAGCCTTTAAAATGTTCCAACTCAGCTTCAAATCTATTTAGGCTTAAGTCAAGATATCCAAAGTTGGCATAGATTTCATGCATGATAAATAATAACCCAAGCTGGAACCCATCATCCATTTTTCAATGCCAAAGAGCTTTCATGCAAAGCATAAGACAAAAATAGATTTTACTTGAAGGATATGATAGCACAAGTTTGACTTAGTTTATCTCCTCTTCTATTTTTAGCACCATCCTCTTGGTTGTTATATGTTTTCTATATAAGTTGGCTTTTTAGCCTTGAATTGTATCCCTCTTTTAGCAAGATCAAATTTTGCCAAAGACTGAGTTTGTAACCTTTTTTTAGATTAATAGGAATATTTTTATTTTCTATAATGTTGGTATAGTGTATTCATGTTAGTCATTTGCATAAGTGATAGAATTCATCATCCTTGTCAAGTCTTGATTCTTACCTAGTAGCATAGTTGATTAGTTTATGTTGGTCATGTTCTGTGTTTGATGTCTCTTGGCTGAGTTATAGTGGATATAAGTGGCTGATTAGTGCTTTAAATAAAGCCTATTCTTTCATTTCCCTCAAGCTTGGATTTCTAGATAAAACCTTTTCATGAAATACTTATGCATATTAGTCAATAGGAGTTGAAATTTCAGCCCTTTTCTTATTTAGATCAGTGTTTTTAGGAGCTCAAATTGAGTGGATCAATAAAAAAAGATAGGTGTATCACCATCATTGAATAGGATTTATATTCAATTTGCTCTCTATTTTCCCAGTAGTTTGTATCACAGAGAAAATATCTTATTTGATATACCAAAGGGAACTAGCCCTTAAAATCTAGAGATGCAATCCACTAATTAGGTGACCCATAACCTAGGATTATTTCCATGTTTTAGCAAATTGTGAAGGCCTAAAACTACCTTCACAGGGGTGAAATTCTGATTGAGAATAGGCTCCTCAACTATGACCTACAATGGTAGTTAAACAAGGCACTTCTTTTTTTCTATGGTGTTATCAACAAGATTGGGTTTCTTCTCAACTGCAAGCTCTTCAAGCTCATCGAGGAGATTTGCATAGTCTACCCAATCTTGGTCATTATCTTCCATGGAAAACTCTTTATCTACCTTTTTAAGTACTTGAACATCAACTTGGAAAATATCTTCAAGCTCTTGAAAGAGCTTCATTTGTATCTACCAATCATATTTATCCTCCTTGTCATCTAGAACCACTACTTATTCAATCTTTTCTTCTTGAGATATAAGGTCATCAAGGTAGTGTTATTCATGATCCAATGCATCTAAGGGTGCTTTAAAATCAATTAGAGGTATTGAATCATCTCCAACTATGTCTTCTTCCTTAGTCTCATTAGAGTCTTCTAGGATTGTAGCTTCTTGAGGAATGACTTGACCGTCATCCTTGATAGTACACTCCACTTCATGTTTGAGATAGTCATCGCCAACTTCATGATCAGACATGGATTCTTCTTTAAATACCTCTTTCTTTAATTATTGGCCACATTCCTCATGGATAGCTATAAAAGAGTCTTCAATATGTTTCTCTTCATTCAAGAAGGTAGGATTGTCTTAATGTTCACCAAGGGGAGTCCCTATGGTGATTTCCTCCTCATAGTCACTCATGACATATTTTTGATCAGCTATGACTTGAGTTATTTCCTCTTTACTTGCTTCCTTCAAAATGGGCTATTTCTCAAGAAGGTGTGAGGTGGGAGGTTGATGGATATGATCATGTGAAGGAGATGGAATGTGAGGTGTAGTGGGAGGTTTATGAATTGGAGATGGAGTGTGAGGGGTAGTAGAGGGCTTATGAGTGGATTTAGTAAATAAGAATGCACTAGTAAGCTCATAAGGAAGTGACTTATTGGGGTGATTATAAGGAGAAACACTTACATAAGTAGGAGTTTCATCTTGCTAATAGTCTCCTTAAGGAACTTCAACAACAACATGTTCATATTTGATATCTTTATCCTTCGACATACTTAGCCTATCTATTTATCATTGAAGGCACTTCTTTGCCAAGTTCATTTATTCTTTGATCTCCCATTGAGTTATTTCTATCTCTTCAAGTGTCTCCAATGTCTACTTATAACTTTGGCTAGAAACTCTCAACCATTCCATGAGATGATCAAGGATCACATCATACCCATCATCCCATGTTATCATTCCATATTCATTAACTAGTAACTATGGTATGGATGCCAACAAGGACTTGGTATAAGATGGAAAAATGGGAGGAGGAGGGTAATGATGGGGATCAAGACCAAATTTAACTTATTACATTCTAGTCTATATGAATCTACATCTTGATTTATAATACCTTTGATTAAAATTCATGTAAACATCTGATTCCTCATGGCAAGACTCATAGGAGTACTTTTGAGGCTCATAGGCATCATAGTATGATTGGTAGGACTCATATTGGGATTGGTAAAAAGGCATTTCTTGATAGTTTCTTGGTAGCCTTCCTCATAGGGTTTTCCAACAACATGGTGTCCATATGGAGAGGGAAATAGAGGAGTATGTGGTTGTCATGGCTCGTAGGATTGATAGTCATTTTGATAGGACTATTGAGGAGTAAAATATGGTTAATAACAAGGCTGATAAGGAGGTTCATGATAGGGGTATTCACCATAGCTATTCATATCAACCTCATATGTTATATGAGATGAAAAAACTAATCAAAATATTAAATGAGATATACCTGGGCTGATTAAAACTATAAGTTATTGTTCAGAGTCACCATTGGTGCTAACTTGCTTCCAAAAGTTGAATAGAATAAATACACGCCAATAATATTTTGACTCTCTTCAACCTTTGTCCCATTGGGCATGATATAATTATTGTCACAAAATATTGTACTCTAAAAGAGGGTGTTCAAGACTCTTCTAAACTTGGGAAACATGGGAAAACTTCCAATAATGTGGGTGTACCTATACTTGAAGTAAGCCTCTATATTTAAGGGCTAGCTCCATGAATGTATCTTAAATTGCTCACACTTACTTAACTAGATGTTTATGTGGAAAAGAGTTAGAAATTTCATGAAATGAACCTACTCTAAAGGGTGATACACCAAGAAGTTTTCCAAAACACTAGCATAATCTATCATAAAGAGACAAGGCATACAACACTAGTCTAAGAGTCTTAGAATGCACTAGCATTAGTATTTCAATATGAAGGTGGCATGGATGAAGACTATCTAAGGTAAGTGAAACCATAGATTAATAGTAGATATTGAGGCTAATTGTATACTTAATAATAGATCCATACACTTGAATACACTTCATATGACCTGCTAGGCTAAAATCACTTACATCAAACATGGAAGGACTAAGAGAAAGCAAGGATTGATTGATATAACTTAGATATTCACTATACATCTCTTCACACAAGATTAAAAAATGAGATCTATGAACTCAAAAAAATGAATTTATTATTCTAAGGCAAAGTACAATGTCAAAACTAGTAGGGCTTTACCATACATGGTGTGGTATTAGATTACAAAGGCCAAAATGGTAACTACATATAAAACTTTAGATAGAGGAGAAAAGAATGAAGTTCAAAGGTCACTAAAACACATCTCTAGCTGATCAAGGAGTTAAACTTATAGGCGGATGAATTTATAAATAGACCAAAAAAGGTCTAATAGAATAAATGGATCTTGAAATATAAAATTCCTAAAATATGGCACAAAGGTCCTTTTGCTATGAACAAAAACTTGCCTTTCATCATGAATCATCTCTTGAGCACTTGAAACTAAATTAGAGAGAGTTGACACATATGTACTATCTAAGAGAGGTTGAACCATGCTATGATATTCATAATATGTTATAATAACTACTAGCTATATTTTAGACACATGTATTCACCATCTATAGTCATTCATTGATTTCTTATACTTCATTCTTTACATTTGGTAGTCACTACTCATCTTCGATCTTCAACTAAGCTTTCATGGTAGCATATGAATCTAAAGAACTTGCTTCACTATATAATCCTTGATCCTACATAGTTACCCATGTGGAATTCCCTTTCTATGTTACTTTTTTGATTTTAAAATATGTCTGTCATCGATTGAACACATGGCCTCATCTTGTTGATCTAGAATCTGATCAAATTTATTTAGTTGATCTCCTTTGGAGTCTCTTTGCTTCAAATTTCAATTTTGTTCATCGATCATTGATTTGGGGTCCTAAGATTATGAAATTTAGTAGTATTGCATTCAAACTAAGATCCTTGACCTTTTACTCTTACTCACATTGTTAGATCTAGATGTACATCTAAATGCCAACCATTGGATTTGGCTCCATTTAGACTCAAATGGCTAATTTAGGAGGCCAAAATTTGATGTTCATATGACCATCAATGACATCCATATGAATGTCACAATTTAGACCCAAGTTACTATTTTATATGACTTAAATGTGATGTCTACATGATTGTCAATGACATCCACATGACTATCAATGATGTCCACATGACCATCACTCTTTAAACCCTAGTGGTTTAATTTTAGATCTTTATTTTGATGTCCACATAACTATTAATGACATTTGTGAGACTTTCAATTATGTTCACATGAATATCATAATTTGAACTCTAATGGTTTAATTTTTGAGCTTTATTTTGATGCTCATGTGACTGTCTTCATCTGTTTGTTCAACTTTGAAGGCTTATATATCGAGATAGATATCTCATTTAAAATTAAAACTTGAAGAGGATGATCTTAGAATTAAAAAAATCATATTCATGAAATCTGTTTCACTATTTTTTTCATTTTATTTTCTAAAAATAAATCAATAAAAAAGTGGAGAGGGGTGTGGTATAAAAAATTGGTGTGTTATGCATGTGTGAATCTAGATGGTTATCAAAACTCCTCTTTGTCTAGGGAGGATGACCTAAAGATAATAAAGAAATATAGAAAATGGTGGGTTAGTGAGATAGTAGGGTGAAATTTCTAGCATGAGCTAGATCCAAGAAACACACGCTTCTTTGGAGGTTGTCAATCCACACTTTAAAACACTTAAAATTTGATAAACTAAAAATAGATTTTTTTATGAGATGATAGAAGGTACTAAAATCAAATACAATAAATGCTTGAAAAGAAACAAGTGATTTTAACTAAAAATAACAATAAATGATTGAATAATAATGCTAAATTACTCGAACTTGATTTAGAAAATAAGTTAAAGTTATATGATAAAATAGAAACTCATAAAGTGGAATTTGGGTTAGGGTAGATGGGTCAAATTAGCTTTCTATTATAAAATGACATAGTGACTGTCAATGGTTGGGTATGTTCATTGACAGTTAGGGTTAAATGTCAGTGGATAATATGACCATCGATAGTTAGTATGAGATTTGGTTTTGGGAAAATAATTATGTTGGGGAGGCTATAGAGAGGATCTAGAAGTGGTGTTTGGGTTCAATGTTGGTTGTGAGACAAAAATTAATGCTCAGAAGTATCTAGTTTGGGAGTTTAGTGTTTGGGTGATTGGAATAGGCTATGGGTGGTTATGGGTAGGAGATGAAGTGTCTAGAGATGAAGAACTCCAACACATGGAATGAAGTGTAAAGAATGGGAATGACACAAAAATTAAAATAAATAAATCTAATTACTGAATCTTGATAAAAAAACATAGATACTTGGCTTTTAGGTGTTGTTCATCTGAAGAATCTAAAATCTGGTTGAAAGCTATTATGGATCCTATAGTAATGTTAGTAGAGTAACAAACATTGATCTGTTGAAGAGGTTACTTTTGTGACATTCCTCCAAGATCCACAATAGGTTTCAGCCAACTTCTACATTCCTCAAATTAGCAACACCTAAAAGCTAAGAATCTATGTTTCTTTATCAAGATTTAGTAATTAGCTTTATTTATTTTAGTGCTTGTGTCATTCCCATTCTCAACACTTCATTCCCTATGTTGGAGTTCTTCATCTCAAAAAACTTCATCTCCTACCCAAAACAACCCATAGCCTATTACAATCACCCAAATACCCAACTCCCAAACCAGATGCCTCTAAGCATTACTTTCTATTTTGCCACCAACATTCAACCCAAACACCATTTCTATATCCTCTCTATGACCTCCCAAATAGACTTCTTTTCCCAAAATGAAATCTCACAATGAGCATTGATGATCATACTAACTACCGACAGTTAACCCTAACCACCAATGGTCATACCCAACCATCGATAGTCACTATGTGTCATTTTACAAAAAGATAATTTGACCCATCTACCCTAACCCAAATTATAATTTATGAGTTTCTATTTTATCATAGAACTTCAAATTATTTTTGTAATCAAGTTTGAGTAATTTAGAATTAGTATTTAATCATTTATTGTTATTTTTAGTCAAAATCACTTGTTTCTTTTCAAACATTTCTTGTATTTGATTTCAGTACCTTTTATCATTTCATGCAAGAATATATTTTTAGTTTATCAAAACTTAAGTGTTTTAAAAGTGTGGATTGATAGCCTCTAAGGAAGCTTATGCTTCTTGGATCTAGATCACGCTATGTAGTCCACCCTAATATCTCATTAACCCATCATTTTTTTAGATTTATTTCTTATTTTTAGGTCATCCTCTCCAAATAAAGAGGAGTATTCACAACCATATGGATTCATGTGCACATAACACACTAGATTTTTATACCACACCCCTCTTCAGTTTCTTCTTACTTTCTTCTTAGACAATAAAATGAAAAAATAGTGAAACATTCTAGAATACTTGATGGGATCCTTGAGCTTTTTTTAGGGTTCATAATTATAGAAACATTTACTTGCATTAGATAAGATTCAATCTTTCATTATTTTTTGAAAATTAAATGTTCATTATTTATTTTTATTCTCTTCCAAAATGCAAAGTTCTATTTTATTTTTCTTTCTTATAAAAGGGTAAAAATTGTTATTTATGCTTCCATTTCTAAAAATCAAAAGTATTCATCCTAGGCTTAGGATTTGCATCATCATATTTGGGTGCATTTTAGTTAATTTTGTATTCATTTGAAAAGACACCAAGATTTACATTTGGATTAAAATTAACTTTGCATCCATGCTTTACATGTATTGATTAGTTTACATAGATTAATTTAATCAAGTAAATTAATCATAATCTCACCTCTTTTCACACACACAATACCAAACCACACTCAATTAAACATCAAAACATTGACATAAGGCTTGACTAGGATTTCATCACCTAGCAGTCACCTTTCCTTGGCTATCTTACTTGGATTTTATCACCAAGGGGAGAACCAACTTAGTTCACTAGCTAAGTATAATCTCTAGTAACTTGATAGATTCTAGCTAAGCACCAAACACCCTTATCATTTTGGTGTGTGAAGTGAGGGGGTAGGCCCCAATATCAAGCCACATACCAAGTTATAACATAGATTATTGAGATCCTTAACTACATAAAACTAACCTTAGACATCTTCTTGTACCTGCTCTACAAGCCCAAAGTTGATCTGCATAACTTATTTAAAAATGAGGCATAAGCTAAAAAGAGATAATAAATTATCATAGGATTTTAACGCACTTTAGTGTATGCCTTATTTTCCTTGAGATATTTTTATTTTGATTGATTCTCTTTTGAGCGTGACATTGCTTGTATCTTTCCTTTCCCCTTCTTTACATGGTTTTAAATAGATAAAAACTAAGAAACCAAGAAAATTAGGAACCATCTCCTAACCACCCATCTTCTTCTTCTTCATCATCCATGGAGTATGTCTTGAATGTAAATGGTTCTCCCCATCCTTCTGTAAATCTTAGTATACCTCAAATACTTTCCCAAGGTTATATGCACTTCACCATCTTTTTATATCACAACCCAATATCCCTCCAACATTACCTCAATAACATACCATGTATTACCATACCCCCACTTTAGTTCGACCTATTGATCCACCCTACAACATGCCATCCCATCTTATGGGTAACACCTCTATTGCCACCATTTCCACCCACCCTTTATTCACCCAATCATCCTCTTATACCCACCACCTTTCCAACACCACCATTCATATCCAACCCATCCAACCAACCAACACCCAACCACCTTCCACCCTAACCAATAACTCTTTTGGTATAGGAGAAACCCAAACTTTTGTAACATGTACTCCACTTACCATTGGATTACCCTCTACTAGTATTTCCACCCTTCCTCTTGTTATCTCAACCCACTAAGATCCACTCCATTCTAAATCTTGGTGGCTTCCATACCTTCCACCCATTAGTACCAAGGTTACCACCCATCCTTAACCTATCAACCCAACCATACCTGTAACCCAAACCATGTCCATTCCTCAATAGATTCCCATTGTACCCAACCCAAGATATATTCCTAACCCACAAGGGTATATAGATCCACCTTCTACCCAAACTCTTATAGCCACTTACCCATATGTGGCATCCTCCTAACAACCCATGTCCATGTACTAATACGTGACAACCTCCCAACCATCTACTAAGTATTTATATATTGCACATACCCAACACTAATGAAATGCACCCTACAACTATGGGGGTACACAACCACAAACCAATTTAGTTAAGTTGTTAATGGATAAAATGATTGATTTGGTGTCATCTATTTTTGGTGCCCATAACCTATTATCATACAATCAAATTTTCAACAAACCAATTCATCCATCTATCCCAATCCAACCTTATCCTCCTCAATGAAAACTTCTAAAATTTTTAAAATTTTAGAGCAAGGAAGATCCTTAGCAACATCTTAGAACATTTAGACACTCTTGATCTTTTATTGGTTATGATGACGCTCTCCTTATTTTCACCTTTCCCATGTCCCTATCTAATTTGACATTAGATTGGTACAGTGATATTACCAAGAACTCCCTCTTTTTTATTAGTGAAAGATTTCCCTTTTTATTACTAGGTGTTCTATTAGAGATGATAATGGACTAGATAGTGTTTGCATGGGACCCAATATTACTAGTGCAAATCTATTGGGATATTTATGGATGTAGATTACATAAGAGATATGATATTAATGTTGGCTTTGTACTACACTATTGGGCATATGAGCACATCAGGGTGCTTTGACTAGGTGGATTGTCATGGCATACATGGACCTAGATGGAATTTAAAGTTGGATTCATGAGTTGGAGAGTAGACCATAAACTTATAGTACCAGGGGAGTAACATGGGATTTGGAGTGGTATAAGGATAGGTTGGAGGCCCTAATTAATGGGGAGATTATTTGGAGGCTGTATACTAGATTTCTTGCATGGGCAAGCTATACTAGATAGATCTTGTCATTGTAGAGCTATAGGTAGATATATGGGAGATGAGAGCATGAGGTAGAGCTCATTTCATTCAACAGGGGTAGGAGATAGTTTGGGCTAGTTCAAATTGTCTTAAGTGCTTTCTTTAGATATAAGAGAGAGAATGTTAAGGAACCACTATCTCTTTTAGAGTTAAAAGATATAGAGATTAACCACAAGAAGATACCATTGGTCATAACTATTAATGATGTAAGATTTACATAGGAGTACCTGGTATGGTTTTAATTCATTATGCAGTGGTAGTGTTTGGAGGAGATGATGGATAGCAATAGGCTCTTAATGTAGACATAGAGGAGGGAGGCAAGGATCAGATGGATGTGGATGCCCTAAATATGTAGGCACTCATTGCAAAGAGAGATTAGGTGAGGGTGGATCTAGCCATAGCACAAGTACCTCTAGCATAAATGATGATAGAGAGAGAGAGAGATAAAACATAGGTCCAGGTGGATAATCTCATGTAGGAGAGGGATTAGGATATAGTGTAGCTAGCCTTAGTTACATAGGAGAGAGATGCCCTTAGATAGGTAGGAGGATGGGCACCATCACCTATAAGATCATTGAGGACCATTTTTATGGAGAGGTGTGTGGCCCTGATCAAGGATCTCAGATATTACAAGGTATTAGTCTTTAGATAGCTTCTAGATGAGCCCCAATATGGTAAGTATAGAGTAACGATTATTAGGGGAGTTAGCAATATAACACCAGGTTAATGGGTAGCATCTACAGGTGCATAGACAAGTCTAAGAGATAGACAGGCTCCAGGGAGCATTAATGCCCCTCCACCTTAGACTCCTATGAGATACCTATTTTTATGTACTATATGATTTTGATACTAGCCTATGAGCCAATGTAGTGAGATGTATATATCTTTATGAGGGACATGGACATTTATGTTATAGTTATGATTTATGAGTTTATGATGTGATTATGGGTTATGGATATGGTTTATGGTTATGGTTATTGATGATTTAATATATTTTCATGATGTGATGATGTTTCTTATGATGATTATTTATATTATGAGCTCATGATGTGATTTATGGTTATGTTTATTGCTTATTTAATCTAAATAATGTTTATGATATGGTGATGATGTTTATGATATGATCATGATGTTGTAATTAGCATTTCACTTATGAGTAGATGTATGATTATATATGTTAAAATAGATGTTTTTAAATTAAATAATCTATTGTCTCATTTATTTAGATAGACATTTGATGGATAACATATTTGGATGACTCATTTATGTATAAAAGAGAATGATTGAATGGCTATAGATGTGATAAATGGTTATGATTAGTTGATGTGATGGGTTACTTAGATAGATGAGATAATTTTAGATATATGAGATGGTTAAAAAATGTTTTTGTGATGAAAAACACTATAAAAAAATAAGGGAAAAATAAAATTAAAAAATAAAACACATAATAGATGTTAAATGTTTTAAGGAATCACATTTTATTAGATGAAGGTTGATTAATCTTTAAACACATAGATTAATTTTTGATAACAAAACTAGATGTGAGAAAAGACAAGAAAAGATAAAACAATCAAAAGACAAACATCTTAATGAATGTATAAATAATTAGGTTATGAGAACCAAGAAGGAAACATGATGCTCTTGATTTAAAAATGACCAAAACAAATGGAAGTTAGATTGGCTTATGAACATAAACCTTTCACATGCTTTGCATTAACATTTATTGATTGGTTAAAACCTTATTGATCACATAGTTTCAAGTAAGCTCAAAATCCATTGTTTATTAGAGGGTAAAAGGGGATATGGATGATAATAGAACCTTCATGTGAGGCTATCTTTCCTCTTCTATATGCTTCTAAACAGATAATAAAAATAAATCTATGTCATATATGGTGTAGACTGGTCGATGCGAGAAGTCTACTTATGAAAACCAATTGTGGCTTCTAATATTTTTTTTTGCTTTTTCTATTTTTGATAATTGGGGTTTTTTTTAATGTGTCGATGGGTTTGGGGAATTTGATCAATGTGAGAAGCTTCGTAATATTACTTGCTTTGATAAATTCTTTACTTATCCATCCTTCAAAGGAGTGGTCTAAGATTTGGAGAATTATTTTAGGAATTTAATAGTTGTCCTTCAAGGGAGTAGTCTACCTTATATTGAGAAATATTGGATTGGTTTTGTGTAGTTTTCATTCAAGGGAGGAGTTTGTACATGCTATAAATGACCCATAGGATATATGAATTTTATGTTTTTGATTAACAACATAGACTTGATTTTATAATATTAAAGGCTTACCTTTATGATGTAAAAAATAAAGCACAAGAATGTTAAAGGTTGAATGAGAGGATGATTTGAGAGACAATGACCATTATATTCCATCTTATTAGGGATGAAAATTATCCATGAGAATCATTCCATGGGTAGAGTTGTAATACCCATATTTAAGATTAGACTATAGCTATGATGGATAATCACATGATTATATGTTGTAATTAGTTGTCCTTAAAATAAGGGGATGAAGGTGATAATCTCACAAAATAAGGGATACGATTAAGTTAGATAGAAGGTGAGTTTGATCTAATTTAAAAAAATAAAGGATCTAGATGGGAAGCATTGAGGGGCTTAGGTTCTGGTTTCCCTTCAAGAGAGGATAATCGGTAAGCTATCAATCCATACTTATGCTTATCATATAAGGTCCAAGCTAATTGAGAGATAATTTTCCATGTTTTCTCTTTTCTGTATTGGTTACATATTGATTCTCCTTTAAGATGAGATATACAATTTTGAATTCACATACTCTAAGGTATTTGTCATACACATGATTGAATCATTTTTGATAGACACGAAGATGGGTAAGCATGGCCAAATGATGTTCTTCATGTAACTCAAGTTGGGACAAACTTTATTGACAATAATCACCTTCATAAATGATATCCTATAAAGATATGTGAAGAGAGGGAAATTGAAATTTGAGAGGCAAGATAGCCTCTACCCCAAAAATAAGAGAGAAAATGGTAGCACCCATAAGGGTGTAAATGCTAGTAGGATATGCCCATAAGGTGAAGGGAATGTATAAATGCCAATCTTGACTAGATGTATTAACCATTTTAGTTAGAATTTTTTTAAGGGTTGTGTTAGAATATTCTACCTTTCCATTAGCTTATGGATGATAAGGTGAAGAGAAACTTAACTTAATGCCAAATTTGTCACAAAGACCTTATACTTTTTTATTCTTAAAATATTTACCATTATCAATGATAATTTTATGAGGAAAACCAAAATGGCAAATAATGTTATGGTTAATAAATTAAAATATTATTTTGGTTTTGGTTGAAATGAGGGGAATGGATTCTACCCAATTGGTGAAATACTCTATCATAGTGATGATATAATGATTTCATTGTGAAGAGTGAGGGTTAATTTCATCAATGAGGTCTAATCCCCACTGTGAGAAGGGGTATAAATTTGTAGAGACTTGGAGATTATGGCGAGGTGTGTGATGCAAATTAGTGTGTTGTCGAAATTTAACACACTACTTCACATAATCATAACAATCTTAGTTAAGAGTGGGATAATAATAGCCAAGGTAAAGGGTACATTTAGTGATAGCTAGACCACTAAATTGCCCTCCATAAATACCATCATGTGTTTCCTCGAGAGCATGATAGATTTAATGGCTACATAGGCAATGGAAAAGAATCCCATCAAATTTGTGTTTATAAATAATTACCCCTAGTATGGTGTAATGAGAGGTACTCTGAATGAACACTCTTTGACCATTCCTAGATAAACTAAAAGGGATGATGGCTAGGTTAAGATAGTTAACCATTTGCTTATACCAAATGTCAGATGGGGCCTCCTCCATACTACATATGGAAGGAAGGTTTGATTTGGTATAAGAGGTCTTGATAAGGTGATGGATGGTAATAAAGATTTTAGAATCATAAGGTGCAGATAGGATCTAGGAAGCAAGAGAAGCCATTGTATTGACAAATTTATTCATAGATTGTGGCATGGCTTAGACAAGGTAATGCTCAATTGAAATTAAGATTACATCAAATAGTTGTTTGTACTATTGTAAAACATCATTATTACATTATTAAGAGCCATTAAATTGATTAACCATGAGTTGGGAGTCACCAAAAATACTAATTATTTTGACTCCCAAGGCTAGATCAGTTTGGAGACCTATCATTAAGGATTCATATTCAACCATATTATTAGTACAATCAAAATCAAGCTTAAAGGATAAAGGAAGAGGTTTAACATCAAGGGTAATAAGGAATATATGATCTCCCCCACCATTTTTACACTTCAATCCATATAATAGCATGGTCATCTAATAGGTGGCATCCTCTTGATAAAGGGTTGTAATTGACTCATTGGAAAATTTGAGAGGAGAAGGTTGATTGTCTACTAAGGGTGATTTAGCCAATTGGTTAGCAATGGCTTTCCCTTTGACTGAATTATATTAGATAAACTCAAGATCAAACTTAGATAAAAGCATGAACCACTTATCCATACATTGATTTTGGTATGGCTTGGAGTGTATATACTTGAGGGGGTCGGTGTTGGTTATGACAAAGTCTTTTTGGTTCAAAAGGTAATGGTGGATTTTGGAGGCCATGAAGACCAAGGCAATGCAAATTTTTTGGATATGGGTGTACTAAGTTTTTTAATCTATAATAATTTAAATTATATAGTATACAACTTGCTCATTATACTACTGATCATGATGTGCAAGCATTTCCCCTAAGGAGTGGTCATGGTGGAAATATACAGGTAAAATGGTTGGTCTTATTTTGGAGGAATGAGAATGAGTGGAGAAATAAGGTAATATTTAAGTGATTTAAATGCATGTTGATGGTGTTTGTTCCACTTAAAAAATATATCCTTCTTAAGAAGCTGGTGGAAAGGTTGGCATTTGTTAGATAGTTGAGAGATGAAGCATTGAATGGATTGAAGTTTCCTCTTCAGACTATGAAGTTGCTTGAGGTTGGGTAGAGGAGTCATGTCAAGTATCACCTTAAATTTAATTCGATCAACCTTGATTCTACAAAGAGGGACAATGAATCTATGGAGCTTTCCTAACAAGACCTCAAAGATAAAATTCTCAGGGGTAAGGTGGACATGAAAATGTGTAAGACATTTGAACATAATCTTAAGAATGGCCAAAAGATCTTTTTGACATTTAGACTTCCTAAGAAGGTCATCGACATAGTCCTCTAAAATTTTATGAATAAAGTTATGGAAAATGTAGGTCATAACATGCCTATATGTCTCACTAGCATTATTAAAACTAAAAGGCATAACCCTATAGTATAAAGTACCACAAGGGATTATAAAGGTAGTCTTATGTTCATCTTCAGGGGTAATCAAGCCCTGATTGTAAAATGTAAACTATCCATAAGAGACAATATCTTGTGGTTGGCTGTAAGATCAACAAGTTGGTCAATGCTTGGAAAATGAAAGTCATCCTTTGGGAAATAAAGATTAAGGTCACATAAGTCCACATAAATTTGAAGTCCCCCTATATCTTTGGTGATAGGGATGATATTTGAGACCCATTGGGGATAATCAATGGGTTAGATGAAATTCATGAAAAGGAGATGTTGAAGATCTTATTTCAAAAGAAGTGCTATGTGAGGTGTATCTGACAAATCTTATACCTAATTGGCTTGGCATTACATTTGGTGAATATTTTATGTGTGGTGATAGAAGGGTTGATTCCTGGCATGTCACTATAAGACCAAGAAAATTCTATGTTGTAGTCTTGAAAAAAGGAAGGGAAGTCCTAATACTCTATAATATCTAGTGATTATCTGATGTTGATAATGCATGGGCTATCCTAAGTACCTACGTTGACATATATGGTGGATTCATTAAACATATTTGAAGTCTTAAGAGGGAGATATCTATGGATAAAGGAATGTTCTACACCAAGATAGGTGAGAAAGGAACCATCAACTGGACACCAAATGGTATTAATGGTAGGAGAGTCATCTCTTATCATTTTAGGATGAGTCAAAGGAATGGTTATGGTCTCCCCATCCTTTTTATAAGTTAGGGTTCACTGATCATGTTGACAAAAAAAATTGGGTGGAATGGTCTTGAGATCCTCAAATTTTGATGGGGAATGGGTTGGTGAGGATGGGATGTTTTCCTTAATGATGGTGATGGGAGGCAGGTTGGTTTGCTCCTCTAGTGGAGTGAAACTGAGACCAACTCTCTTATGAGGCTTTTGGGTCTTACATGAAGGCAACTAATGTGGCCCATATTTATATCAACCTAGACCAAATCCCTTCTAAGCACACTTATGGAGGTTTATCTTGGAAAACTCTATTTTATCCAAATAGGAGAAATTGGAGGTGAATGGTCGAAGAAAAGATGAGGTAATGGAAGTGAAAATCAATTTATCAATCCCCCCATAAACAAGATTGTCTTAAAGATTGGGAGGCTTGAAAGGATTGATGTTTCCCACTTTGGAATCATAATTAGGTTGTTGGTCAAGATTCTTGTACTCTTGGGGAGTAGGGAAAGTTTCTAGGGTTAAAAGAAAATACTCCTCAAGTGAGAGACATTATAATGTTGATTCCAAGGATCCTTCATGGTAATTTAGGTGGAAGAAATGGATGAGATAATGGATGCTTGGTTGGTAGAAGGATAATATGATTCATCTTTGGATAGTGAAGGCTTGGTGGATGGAAGGAGGATAACATAATTAGGTTGGTACATCATGTTGCATGATGTAAAAGGACTTGGGTTAGCTCATATGATAATGACTTGACCTTCATGCTCAAACTTGACACACTAGTACAAGGTAGATGGCACACAACCCATAGAATAGAACCAAGGGAATCCAGAAAAAATGTTGTACTAGAACTTGTCTTCTACTATGTATAAAATCTCAATAAGTGTGTGAGGTCCTAAATGAATATGGAGGATAAACATCCTTAAGGTAGTGGCCATAATGTCATTAAATAATCAAAGCATCATTATGGTTTCTAACATAATGTTCTTCAATAATTTTATTTGGTCATATGCACAAGAGTAGATAATGTTTATGTTAGTTATTCCATCAATCATAACCCTTGTGATGTGGGTTTTTTTGATGTATGCAATAATGAAGAGGGGAGGATCCAAATAATCAAGATGAATGGAGGGAATTTTTGAATCTTTGAAGGTAACAAGGGTGGAAAGCTGAAGATCTCTGATAAAGGATGGTAGAGGTTATGGATCTTTTGATTGAACCTCTATGAATTGGAAATCCTTGATCATCACTTGGCAGTGATGAGGTGAGGTATTGATTAGTTCATATAAACTCATCTTTATCAATGTTTGCTGAAGTTACTTTAGAACTACTCTTTGGATTGATTTGAAAGGGTTGGATTGGGAGGTACCCAAGATGGACACCTTGGGTTTGGGTGAAGGGGAAGGTGTTTGGGCTTGGTTGGATGATTTGGTTATGGGAAAAGGGTACATCTATAGAATGGACACCTTAGCTTTCCCTTTATCCATTTATTGGGCTTGTGATCATGTAACCACATGGGTGGTATGGATTTGGGGAAGAGTTTGGCTAGAGGATAGCTTTGATTCATCCTCACTTTTAAATGAGAGTGTGGGAGTAGGTAAATGTTACATGGTTATTTGGTTCTTAGATTGGTTGTGGGCTCATGGGAGGTTCATCTAACAATAGGTCATCCTCATCACATAGCTAGTAGACTAGGACTTTGAGAGTTTATAGTTCTCCATATCATGCCTAGGTGTTTTATGGTATGAGCATACCAAATTAAAATTAAACTAGGATGGTTTAGGACTATAGGGGTCAAATGGTTTGATAGGTGGAAAGGTCAAGCAAGAGGAATGCAATAACCTTTTTAAGATGGTTAAGTAAGACTCAAGAAACTATGGTAAGGGAGTGGAGGCTTTTGTTTTGATAGTTGGGGTGGAAACCTTTTTAGGAGTGGGTTTGGTACTAGGAGCTTTAGGCGATGGATTTTTATTAGTAGGTGGTTTTGAAATAGATTTTTTGGGTGTTAATGGTTTAGAGGTGGAAGGTTAAGAGGTGGAAGGCTTGGTTATGGATGGTTTGGTGAAGATAGGTGAAGGTGTAGCTAGGAGCGGTGGTTGAGTTTAGGCCTTCTTTGGAATATTTGAAATTTTAACCAAAGTAGAGGGGTGAGGTCTTAAAATGGAATAAGGATGTGGTCCTAAAATGGAATGCAAGGTATAAATGGGAGGAAAATTTTTAGTTTTAGGGATCTCAAGTGGCTCCTCTTTTTTGGTTGGTTTAACTTGGAGTTTCTTTGGTGGGCTTGGTGGAGTTAAATATAACTCCAATGGTGGGTGAGCAAGGCTCTGAGTAGGGAGCATGCCTAGGTTTTTTATGGTCTTGGTTGGAATGCTAGAAGGTAAATTGGCTACTTTAGGTAGAGTTGGTTTGGATGGTTCAACTATGGTTTGGGAGGTATAAGTTTCCAATAGTTTGGTTGGGATGATGGTGGGTTTAAGAGTGTTAGTGGGAGGTTGGGTTGACAAAGGTATGGTTGAGGGATCTTGCTTGGTTAGATAAGGGAGCCCAAGATGGTGCCAAAATGTGGCATGATCTATGTTAAGTTGGGATAGGAACTCTAAGTTTTAAACCAATCTAGAGAATGACTTATAGATGGGTTTGTCTCCTTTGGTATTGGACTCAAAGGATAAGCCCATGGGTTGAGAAAAGGGAGTGGTTTTCTTATCCTCTTCCTAAATCAAAGGATCCAAGGTTTGGGAATGTGATTCCTCCATATTAGGGGTAGGTAAAGTGGCCTCTTCCTTAAGAATGATTTCTAAGGGAAGAGTGGATTACTCTATGATGGAAGAGAAAGGCATGGTGGTAATGGTTGGATCCTTTGGTGTATCTTTCAAATGAGAGGCTAGTAGCTCCATTACATAAATGAGTGGAGAAATGGGGATATTTTCTTCCTTTTTTTGGTTTCCAAAAGAATAATAGATTACTCCACTTATTTAATAAGTGGAGCAGAGGAAGAAGTGGTTTGTGCAATGGTTTATTCAACTATGAACTCACTAAGAACCACATTAATAGTATGGACCTCATGGTTGTGAGAAGATTCTACTTTCTTATTTTCATTGTTCACAAAAGGATCATGGTTGGGGAATGGCTACCTAAAAATATCAAATGACTAATTTGGGGGTGCATTGGGGTTATCCAACACAAGTTCCCCCTTGTCAATCAATCCTTGGACAATGCTTTCGAAAGTATTACATCTAGTCACATCATGCCCAATGACACAGTGATAGCTACATAATTCATTCTCCCTATACCAACTAGGTATGGGATGAGAGGAATTGAATTGCTATGGAGTTTTAATTGGAGGAAGTTGTATGATATTTTCTTTCAACAAATTTTCCAATACTAAAGCATATGACTCCCCCAATGGAGTATATTGCTTTTGGTTGTTATGGTTTTAAGTATTCTGGTTGAAAGAATTAGAAGATTTGGGTTGGTTAATAACCCAAGGAGGGGAATTTTTAAGGACAACTACATTTGTTATTCCCTTGGTTTTATTGTTGGTGTTGGAGTGGTTGGTGGTTTTAGAGGAGGAAGTTTTTTTTGACTTGAAATGAGAGTTCTTGTTTTTTAATTTTAGATTCCCCTCATCAATGGCTCTAATCTCTAATTTATGTGCCATGGTGAAATCCTCATCAAAGGTATTAAAAGTTTGAACCTTTAAAGTGAAGGAAATATGTTTGGCACAATCCCAAGAGAAAACATCAATCATCTTGAGTTGGGGCAAAGCGAAAGAGAGTTGGTTTATCAAACCTATCCAATGAGCTACAAAATTAGCAATTGACTTATCTTCAAATTGATAAATGGAGTAGAGGTCATTAATGTAAACTTTATTTGAGATGTTAATGGAGAAATGATCTAAGAAGGTTTGAGCTAATTGGGTAAAATAAAAGAGGGAATGCCTTGTAATAGCACTATACCAATCTAATGTCAAACTGGATAGGGACATGGGAAAGGTTTGAATAAGGAGAGCATTTTCATAAGCAACCAAACAATAAGAGTGTCTAAATGCTCTAAGATGTTGCTGAGAATCTCCCTTGCTCTGAAACTTTGAAAATTTCAAAAATTCCCATTGAAAAGGATAAGTTTATATTGGGATAGATGGATGAATTGGTTCATTGAAAATTTGATCATATGATAAGAGGTTATGTGCACTAGAAATAGATGACTCAAAATTGGTAATTTTGTCCATTAACATCTTAACTAGATCAATTTGAAATTGTGCACTCCCATAGTTGTAGGGTGCATTCAATTGGGGTTAGGGTATGTGCAATATATGGATAACTAGTAGATGCCACTTATGGGTAAGTGGCTATAGGAGGAAAATTAGAAGATGGAGCTATATACCCTTATGGGTTAGGAATATAGCTTGGGTTGGGTGTAATAGGCACTTGTTGAAAACTTGACATGGGTTAGGTTAGAGGTATGGTTGGGTTAATAGGTTGAGGATGGGTTGTAAACTTGATACTAATGGGTGGAAGGGTATAAGGTATGGAAACCACCAAGATTTGGAATGGAGTGGAGGTTGTGGGGTTGGAGATTACAAGGTGAACAGTGGAAACACTAGTAAAGGTTACTCTAATGGTAAGTGGAGTACAAGTGACCAAAGGTTAGGTTGATCTTATATTAGAAGAGTTATTATTAGGGGTGGAAGGTTGTTGGATGTTATTTGGTTGGATGGGTTGGCTTTGAATGGTGGTGTTAGAATGGTTGTTAATCATGAAATATACTAAGAGGGGGTTGAATCAATATATTATATATCTTTTAATTTATATGATTTCTTTTCTTTAACCACTTAATCATAAATTTAAGATATGCAATAAAACTAAAATAATAATATGCACCACACAAGAGAGAGAGAGACACCAGATTTTTACGTGGAAACCCAAAGTGGAAAAAACCATGGAAAACAATCTCAAGTATATGAATGAGCATCAACTCAAATTATGAAGTTCACAAGCACCAACTTGCAGGAGAACTAACCCCTTTACTAAGAACCAACACAGTAACTATTTATGAGCATCAACCCATAGGAACACCAAACCCTTAAAAATATTTGTGAGCACCAACCCATAGGAGCACCAACCCCTCTTGTGTATAAAACACAACTATCTCTCAATTTTGCTTACTCAACAAATGATAAAACTCTATAATATCTCCTAATTTTCTCTTTTGAAAAATAAATAAAAACCATACACACTCTTGCATATTACAAATGTATTCTCAAGCCTTTATTTATAGCTTTCCAAATGACCCTTGGCATTCACCTTTTGTGACCCTTCAATCCTCATGGAAAATGGTGCCAAACTTACATGACCCTTCATATCCTTGCATTTGAAAAGTCATATGGTGACCCTTCATAAGCAAATGCATCCTTTCCTCTTTTGTCTTTATCTTGGTGACTTTTCATATTCCTTAAAGTGTCCCTTCATGGAAAAATGTGCCATACCCTCTTATATCTTCACATGGTGACTCTTGGAATTCCTCAGGATGACTCGTCATGAGAAAATTCATCCCATTTCTCTTTTGTCTTTACTATGTGACTCTTTGACATCTCCATGGGCCCTCTTTTAACTTATATGCAACCAACAATATATTCATTAATATTAAATAACTATTAACACACATTACCCAAGATATGAATATTAAAAACACCATTAAATGCAATGGGGACTTTATCACCAATAATGATATACCTTTGAAATCAATGATAATATTTCCAACATTCTCTTCCTTTGTCATTGATGGCAACCTCAAACTGAAATTGCCACATTCTAAAACCTACACATACTACCATCTAAAAAACATACAATAACTCCCCCTTATTATAGTAACATGTACCTATTCTTTGTACCTATTTTTTCACCTATTTTTGCACCTATTTTGCACATGTACCTATACCTATATCTATTTCTATTCTTCTCCCCCTTTGACATCAATGGAAAAAGGCCTACCTGAAGCTAACACTTAGCTTCCCCTCAACTGATGTTGAACCTTAATGGTAGGAAGTAAAAGAAATTACTCCCAACTTCTCCCATATATACTCAAATGTGTCTTTTGGTAGTGCCTTTGTGAAAATATATGCAATATGATCTATAGTATTGATATGTTCCATCTTAACCTATTGATCTATAACTTGCTCCCTCAAAAATTGATATCTAATGGGAATATGTTTTGTTCTTAAATAATTCACTAGATTCTTCAAAATATTAATAACAATTGTGTTGTCAAAAAAAAAAAATAGGTTCATCATATTTTACCTTGATATCTTCCAAAGTTTGCTTCATCCAAAGCACTTGAGTATAACATAATACTATTGCAGTATATTCTACTTCAGATGTAAAAAGTGATACTAAATTCTACTTCTTGCTTAGCCATGATACTAAGCTATCACCAAAGAAGAAAGATCCTCCACTTGTACCATTTTTATCATCCAAGCATCCTATTTAATCTAAATATGTATAAGAAACCAAATTAAAATATCTATCTATGGGATACCATAATCCATAATCCAATGTCCCCTTGATATATCTAAATATTCTTTTCACCGAATCAACATGGCTATCTTTTAGATTTGATTTATATCTTGCAACCATACCTACTACATGCATGATGTATAGCTTCGATGCTATCAAATATAAAAGACTACCAATCATATATCTATATAAAGATTGATCTGTAATAGGTGAATCTTCATCCTTACTTTATTTTCTATACATGGTGCTCTAATTGGTGCACAATCTGCAAAACCAAATTTATTCAACATTTCCTTGGCATACTTACTTTGAGATATAAAAATTACTTTATCTTACTGAAATATTTGCAACCCTAAGAAAAATGAAAATTATCCAAGCATAGACATCTCAAATTATTTTTGCATATTATCAAAAAATTCTTTTGTCATCTTCTCAATGTTTCCTCCAAAAAAGATGTCATCAACATATACCACAATAATCAATTGATGCTCACCTTATGTTTTGATGTAGAGATTACTATTAACAAATCTTCTCTTGAAACCTTGATCCTACAGGTACTTATCAAGTCTTACATACCAAGCTCTGGAAGCTTGTTTCAATCCATATAATGCTTTATTCAATATGCATACATGGCTACTAATATTTGAGAGAATAAATCCCTCGGGTTGTTCAATGTAGACCTCTTCTTCTAGATTACCATTTAAGAAGAAAATTTTTACATCCATCTGAAACACTTTGAAATTTTTAAATACTACATATGCAAGAAAGATTCTAATAGCCTCTATCTTTGCCACTAGTGTAAATGTTTCTTCAAAATCTATTCCCTCAATCTGAGCATATTCTTTACATACTAATCTTGCTTTATTCTTGGTCACTTCTCCATTTTCATTCAACTTATTTCTATAAACCCATTTTGTTCCTATCACATTGTAATATTTAGGTCTAGGCACTAATTCCCAAGTATCATTCTTTTATATTTGATTTAATTCTTCATCCATTGCTTTAATCTAAAGTTTATCATGTCTAACTTTTGAAAAAGTTCTAGGCTAAATTTTAGATAACAAAGAGAAATTAACTTGCTTAGATTCACTTACCACCATTCATCTAGTGAAAATTCTTTCATTTATTTCCATAATGATGTCACTTTCATTATGATTTATCTAAACATATTTGGATGGAGTTTTGGTGTCATTTTTCTCCTTCTTCTCATCTTCATCTAATTCTTCAAAATCTTCCTCTTTAATGATTTCAGGAATGTCTACTAGATCACTGATTCTTTATGTTCCATCTTATTCTATCCTAACACTTGCACTTTTAACAATTTTCTTGGTTATTTTGTTATAAAATTTATAAGATTTACTTTTTCAAGAATAACCAAGAAATATACCTTCATCTGCTCTGGATTCAAACTTGCCAAGTTTTCCATCGATTCTTTTTATGAATCATCTACTACTGAAAACTCTAAAATAATCAACTATTATTGGTTAGTCTTTCCATAGCTCATATGGAGTGTTGTCACTATTAACTCTCAATAATGCTCTATTATGAATATGCACTACTATAAAAACTGCCTCTCTCCAATATTTATCTGGTATCTTAGATTCATTTAGCATTATCCTCACCATCTCCTAAACTATTCTATTTCTCCACTCAACTACTCCATTTTATTGTAGAGTTATGGCTACTGAATAAAGTCTCTTTATTCCATGGTCTTCACAAAACTCAATAAACTAATTTGATATGAATATTACTCAATCTTATCTTAGACACTTAATATTCAAATTGGTTTCATTCTCAACTAATGTTTTGAATGCTTTGAAATGTCTGAAAACTTCTAATTTTTTCTTTAAAAATATTACCCAAGTCATACGTAAAAAATCATCAATAAGCAACATGAAATATTTTTCACCTTGAGTACTTTGATTTTTCATAGGTCCACACAAATCAATTTGAACAAAATTATGCATTTGATTGGTCGATTAATCTTTTTTTTTAACTACCTTTTGGCCTGCTTCCCATGCTGATAAGGTTCACAAAGCGTGTCGGATGGTTTTGTAATCTTTAGAATATTTTTAACTGCTTGCTTCTTGATGATGTTGACAAGATTATCAAAATTTATATGTCCCATTCTCCTATGTCATAACCAATTTTATTTAATCTGACTCAAACATCTTTGACCTTTGATGTCTGATAACATATATAGATTATTACTTGTTCTTTGAGTATCTGCAACTAACACATCTAAATATTTTTTCCTAATTTTATAACCTTTTGCATAAAACTTTAGTGGGTGGCTTTGATCACATATTTGACTTACACTCAAAATATTATGCTTAAGTCCTTGTACATACAAAATATTTTTATTTTTAGTTCTACCATTATCCAAACTTAGTGTACCTTTTTCAATAATTTTGGTAGTAGTATTGTCTTCAAATTTCACTGTGCCACCATTGGTCTTCTTCAAGGTTATAAACTTGATTTTATCTCCTGTCATGTGCCTCAAACATCCATTGTCAATGAACCATGTCTTTTTTTCATTTCTTACATGTAAAGATATATGTACCAACATAGATTTTTTAGGTTGCTTCTTTTGCCATGAACCTATCTAAACTTTCTTCTTGATGAATGGTGTCTTGAAACGCTAGTCCTTCTTGACTGACTTGAACATGATTCTATAGTATCAAGCTATATGTTTAAATTTGTTGCACTTGTAACATATCATGGATTTTCCATTAAATCTTGCTAGAGGAGCAAAAGAGTTGTGGCTTCTGCTTGACTCTACATGACTTTCCTTCTCCTCATTTCTGAAATGTTAGCCCTTTTTTGAAATTCTATTTTCTTATGACCATATCTATTACAATAAAAATAATAACCATAAAAATAAGACTTATTTTTGTATCTCTAACCTGATTACCTTTTGTAGCTTTCTTCCCTCCAGCCTTCTTTGTTTGAGATGTCCTCTACATTTTTAATTTCTTCCCTTTTTATTTACTTTTTTGTAAGAGCTTTAGCATAGCTCTTTTATTTTTCCTTGTCTATGAAAGTAGTGGCCTCCCCTTTCTCTTTTTCAAATTTAATACCTATCTTATCTGACATTGATATTTGACTTTCTAATATCTTATTCAACATATTAGTGTTATTCTCAAATTTTGAATCATTGACTGCTCTATCATTGATTGCTTTATTTATTTTCTCAAGATCTGCTTTTGAAGAAGCAATTTCAATAACATACCTTTCACATTATTTACTTATTTTTTGTAACTATGCCATTATATATTCTTCATTCTTCTTAGCTTCCTCAAAGTGTGCTTGTAGATATTCAATTATTCCCTTTGACTCCTTTTGATTTTTCTCGATCTGCAGCTTTAATCTTCAATTCTTCTTTTCAACAGATTTTAACTCTTCTAAGGCACAAATGATTTATTCTTCTATATTTACTTCAGATTCATCCTATTCTTCTTCTTGATCATCTATACTTTTGCTTGTGCAAGCATCTTCATGTATGGCCGTGAATAGAATCTCTTCTTCTGAATCACTGACTCCACTATCTTCAGTTGAGATAGGATCTTTAGAGTACAAAATCTTATTCTCAAATCCCTTATTAAATTTTTCTTTAAAATTTTTCTTATATGTATACTTTCCTTCTTTATTGTCACCATTGCCCTTATCTTGGCACTTAGTTGTAAAATATGTAATCTTTTCATAATTAAAATATTTAAAAGGTAATTTTCCTTGATATTTACCTATGCCCTTTTTCAACTTGCAAATGAATAGAGATCCATTGTCATCTTCATCATCACTTGATTCTTGAATCTTATCCTTCTCTTTCTTTGATGTCTTAAAAGAAACTTCTCTCTTTGAGGGTTTCTCTTGTTCGTTCTACATCTCATATGTCATAAGAATACCATGTAGCTCATCTATTTTTAGCTTGGTTAAATTTTTTATCTCTTCAATTCTCAAAACTTTTGAATCATATCTCAATGGTAGAGATCTCAAAAAAATTGTACCATAATTAATTCTTATAACTTTTATCTAAGACTTGAATGTAATTAACTATTTGATCAACCCAAAAAAGATAACTTGTTATATTTTCTTCCTCTTCCATCTTCAAACTCTCAAACTATTTTATAAAATTCTAAAGCTTATCTTGTTGAACCTTTCCATCACCTCTGTAAATATTCTCAAGTTTTACCCAAGTTTCATGAGTATATTTACATTGCATAACTTTAACAAATTATGATTCACATAAACCATATAAAATAGTATTTAAAGCTTTAGCATTATTTTCACTTGCCTTCTTTTCTATCAAAGTAGTTACAAGTGTTTGTGGCTCTTCATATTCCTCCACCACTACTTGCCAAATGTCAAATCCAAGGGCCATCAAATAAGTCTTCATCCTTATGCTCCACAAATCATAATTTGTCCCATCAAACAAAGGTGTCTTATTTGTATAAAAAGCTTCATGTGATCTAGCCATCAAGCTTTCTCGATCTACCTTCAAGTTGTAATTTTTTTCCAAAGAAATTTGCTCTGATACCAATTGTTAAGCATGAAATATACTAAGAGGAGGGTGAATCATTATATTATATATATTTTACTTAATCTAATTTTTGTTCTTTAAACACTTAATTACACACTCAAGATATGTAATAAAACTAAAACAATAATATGCACCACATAAGAGAGAGAGAGAGAGAGAGAGAGAGAGAGAGAGAGAGAGAGAGAGAGAGAGTAAATTTTTACGTGACAACCCAAAGTAGAAAAATCATAGAGAACAATCTCAAGTATATGAATGAGCACCAACTCAAATTACAAAGTTTGCAAGTACCAACTTATAGAAGCACCAACCCCTTTGTCGAGCACCAACACAACTATTTGTGAACACCAACCCATAAAATCACCAACCCCTCTTATGTATAAAACACAACTATCTCTCAATGTTGGTTACTCAATAAATGATAGAACTCTACAATATCTCTTATTTTTCTCTCTTAAAAAACAAATATAAACTATGCACACTCTTGCATATTACAAATAGCTTCTCAAGCCTTTGTTTATAGATTTATAAATGACATTTGGTATTCACCCTTTGTGACCCTTCAATCCTCATATAAAATGGTGCCAAACTTGCATGACCCTTTGTATCCTTGTATTTGAAAAGTTATATGGTGACCTTTCATAAAAAATTGAATCCTTTCCTCTTTTGTCTTTATCTTAGTGACTTTTCATATTCCTCAAAGTGTCCCTTCATGGAAAAATGTGTCATTCCCTCTTTTGTCTTCACATGGTAACTCTTGAAATTCCTCAAGATGACTCTTCTTTAGAAAATGCATCCCATTCCTCTTTTGTCTTTACCCCATGACTCTTTGACTTCTCCATGGGCCCTCTTTTGAATTATATGCAACCAAAAATATATTCATTAATATTAAAACACGTTAGCCAAGATATGAATATTAAAAATACTATTAAAAAAAGGGGCTTTTATCACCAATAATGCTAGACCTTTGACATCAATGACAATATTTTGAACAAAGGTGGTGGGTAGAAGAGGATGCTTGGGTGACTAGAGGTTGGGTGGAAATGGTAGAAATAGAGGTTCTACCATTAATATGAGATGGCATACTATAGGGTGGATCAATAAATGGAATTGAATTAGGGGTATAATAAGACATGGTATTGAGGTAATGTTGGAGGGATATGGGGTTGTTATCCAAAAAGGTGGAAAAGTTTGTATCACCTTGGGCAACTATATGAGGTATATTAGGACATCTATAAGGATGGGAAGAAATTTATGTATTTGAGATGTACTCCATGGATGAATAAAAAGAGGAAGATGGGTAGTTAGGAGGTGGTTCCTAATTTTCTTGGTTTTTTAGTTGTTGTCTAGTTAAAGCTATGCAAAGAAGGGGAAAAGAAAGATATAAGCAATCTCACACTCAAAAGAGAAGAAATCAAAATAAAAATATATCAAGTAAAATAATGCATACACTAAAGTGCGTTAAAATCCTAGGATACTTTATTATCTCTCTTTGGCTTATGCCTTAATTTTGAATAAGTTATGAAGATCAACTTTGGGCTTGTAGAGTAGGTATTAGAATAAGATATCTAAGGTTGGTTTTAGGTAGTTAAGGATCTCAATAATCTATGCTATAACTTGGTACATGGATTTATATTAGGGCCTACCCCCTCACTTCACACATCATAGTGATAAGGGTATTGAGTGCTTAGTTAGAATATATCGAAATGTTAGATATTATACTCAACCATCAAACTGAGTTGGTTCTCCTTTTGGTGATGAAATATAGGTAGGATAGCCAAGGAAAAGTGACCATTAGGTGGTGAAATACTAGTCAAGCCTTATGTCAATGTTTTGATGTTTAATTGAGTATGTGGTTTGGTATTTTATGTGTAGAGAGAGGTGAGACTAGGATTAATTTACTTGATTAAAATAAGCTATGTGAACTAATCAATACCATAAAACCATGGATGAAAGTTAATTTTAATCTAAATGAAAATCATGTTGTATTTTAAAATTAGTACAAAATAACTAAAATGTACCCAGATATGATGATGCGAAGCATAAGTCTAGGATGAATACTTTTGATTTGCAAAAATGGAAGTAAAAATAACAATTTTTACACTTTTTTAAGAAATAAAAAGAAACTAAAACTTTGTGTTTCAGACGAGAAGAAAAGTAAATAAGGAATGTTTAATTTTTAGAAAAGAATTCAAGAGTGACTCTTATCTAATGCAACTAAATGTTCCTATAACTATGAATGCAAGAAAAATTTCAAGGGTCCCACTGGGCATGCCAAAATGTTTCACTAATTTTTTATTTTATTTTCTAAGAAAAAAGCAAGAAGAAACTGAAGAGAGGTGTGGTAGAAAAACTTGGTGTGTTATACACATGTGAATCTAGATAGCTATCAATACTCCTCTTTGTCTGGGGAAGATGACCTACAGATAAGAAAGTAATCTAGAAAATGGTGGACTACCTAGTATGAGTTATATCCAAGAAGTGCAAGCTTCTTTGGAGGCCATCAATCCACACTTTTAAAACACTTAAGTTATAATAAACTAAAAATAGATTCTTGCATGAAATTATAGAAGGTACTAAAATCAAATATAAGAAATGACTAAAAAGAAACAAGTGATTTTGACTAAAAGCAACAATAAATGATTGAATACTAATGCTAAATTACTCAAAATTGATTCAAAAATCAAATTGAAATCATGTGACAAAACAAAAACTTATAAAGTGGAATTTGGGTAAGGGTAGATGGGTCAAATTAGCTTGTTATTGTAAAATGGCATACAATGGCCGTTGGTGGTTGGGTATGACTATCAATAGTTAAGGTCAACCATCGATAGTTAGTATGATCATCAATAGTTACTGTGAGATTTGGTTTTAGGAAAAGAAGTTTGTTGGGGAGGTTGCAGAGAGGATCTGGAAATGGTGTTTGGGTTGAATGATGGTTATGAGATAGAAAATAATGCTCAGAGGTATTTGGTTTTGGATTTGGGTGTTTGGAATAGGCTATGTGTGGTTTTGGGTAGGAGATGAAGTGTCTAGAGATGAAGAAATTGAATATAGGGAATGAAGTGTAGAGAATGGAAATGACATAAGAACTAAAATAAATAAAGCTAATTATTGAATCTTGATAAGAAAAACATACATACTTATTTTTAGGTGTTGCTAGTATGAGGAATGTATAAGTTGGCTAAAAAATATTGTGGATCTTAGATTAATGTTAGCATAGTAATGGTACCTTAGCTCAAAATAGTGAGTTGCATAAGTACCCTAAGTCTCTGGCCTAGTTCCTGGTTTATTGGGAAGCTTTTGGATTTGCCTAGGAGTAATAATCTCTCACAAAATAATTCCCTTTCTTTAACCTCCTCTTCCTATCTTAATATAGAGAAAAGGAGTGTTGAAATCAAAGAGTTTAAAAAATAGCTTAAAAATAGTATAGCACACATTGATCACATGAACTGTCATAAATTAATCATGTGAAAAGTGAGTTACAGTTGAGTTGTACTTAACTCTTTTGATTACACACTCCTTAGGTAGAGTTATGTAATCATGAATGGTCAAGGGTCAATTATCAGTGGTTGAGGGTTGACCATGGACGGTTGATGGGACATAGTCAAAATTGGCTAAATATGGCCAATTCCAACTAGCCACAGGTTTTTGTAGATAGGCTTTAATTAATTAATTAAGTTAATTAATTTAGCCAAAAGGGTAAATGGGTAAGTCAAAGGATTTTAATAGGTAATCCTAATCCAAGGGGGCCAAGGGATGTTTGACAACTAGAAACATATTATGTAGTTTTTGAGTGTTAATGCAATTATTTGGCTCTAAGAGGTGTCTTGAGCATATTTATAAAATGCACAAGTAAAGTGTTTATCCCACTCCTGTGTGATATGCAATGATTGTCTACTTCCTTTGGGCTTGTGCTATCAAATTATTTTTTTATATTCGAAATCTTGAATGAATTTTTCAGGCTTATGTAAACTTGTTCCATGCTCTAATTGCTTGAACATTGTGAAAACCTGTCACTTTCATATATGACTCTAAAATGACCCCTAAGATATTAAATAACATAAAGACTAAATAGAATCATTACCAAAGTTTAAAAACATATGATATGACATAAAATAAAATTATGCAACACCCTATGACATTATAATAATCCCCTAAATAAGATTTTGACTATAGAGGGTTGGCCCATTTTGACCTGTGATAAAAAATGGTCAACAAGTGGTATAAACTGTAGGTATTATATTTGGTTTGAGATAGATAATAATGTAAGATTTATTCATGTATTAATGGAATAAATTTACACTTTACTTAGTCTTATGTTTAGCATGTGATGTGATATGATTTCTAAGAGGACCTAATTAACATGGATCTTGTGGTTAAATAATGTATAGTGAGACATTATCTTTCAGCATGTATGATTTACATGTTAGTGTGATATCTTGCAATAGATCAGGTTTTCTATGATACACTACCTGTTTAGTTTTAAAAATCATACAACACTTGGGTACTTGTTTGTTCTCTAGATTCTTGTACCATTCTATCTATCTATTCATGAAAGACGGGTCATTCCCTGATAAGAAATTTTACATGGAATCAATGGTCCATGGTTGGTGTGAAAAAGTTTTAAAATGATATTATCAATGATACAGTACAATACTTACTTGGAGACTACTCTTGATATTATCAATGATACACGAGTTAGTTTGACTTGAGCTCTAGAGAGTTTGGTATCTATTTATAGTATTAAGGTTGAATCCCTCAAGGAAATGTAATTGTAATATATTATTATATGATTGAATAATATTTATATTAATGGACTAACCATGGTTGAGTCCTAATATATTTACTTTCCTTGCAATTGTAATATGTTATATTACATTCAGTATTAAAATTTAGAACTATTATTATTCTAGGTTGATGATTAAATGATTGGATAAGTTATTTAGTATAATAATAGTTTGAGTGAATGATTGTTAAGTAATTAGTTAAAAAAAATATTGCATTATTCTAAGTACAACTTGAGGGTTGTTTCATGATGTAACAACCCCTCAAACTATAATTAGGAAATGCAATAATTTAAAAAAATAATAATAATTACTTAAAATTAATTCACTCAAACCATAGTTATACTAAATAACTTATCCAATCATATAATTCAAAATAATAATAGTTCTAAAATATTGAATGTAATATAACTTATTGCAATTATAAGGAAAGAAATACATTAAGACTCAACCATGCTTCGTCCATCTAATAATACAATAATTTTTGTTTAAATATAACATATATATATATATATATATATATATATATATATATATATATTACAATTACATTTAATTTAGGCATTCAACCTTAATATAATAAATATATACCAAGCCATTCGTAGCTTGAGTCGAATCAACTCATGTATCTCTAATAATCTTCAAGTGTAGTCTCTAATTAAGTAGTACCACTATAGAGAGGGAGAACATCATCTGAACACTTTTCCATACCAACCATGGACCAACACTACACTAATCCCATCAGGGAATGGCCCTACTTTCATGGAGGATTATATAGTGATGGTATGGGAAACCATAGTAACAATAAAGTAATCAAATGTTGTATGATTTTTAACACTAAACATGTAGTGTATCATATAAAACTTGTTTTAAACATAGGAGTACATAAAGTATACATTTATTCCATCAACATATGCATGAATCTTAAATTATTATCTATCTCATACTAGAAATAATTATTTACACTATCATAATAAGTTCTTTACTAACTACACCCCATGATAACCCATATTATCATAGTCTAGTGTTTTAAAGCATAACTATTAGTTTTTCTTAATAGTCATATAAAGAAATATTAAATACATGGAACCATTAGCTTCTATTTAAGTAACTAGATACAACTAAACAAGTTATAGTTTACACAAACACATAAAAGTCTAACTTAACATTCATTACACTCACAAGGTTGTATGCACGCATACATAATGCCTTACTAACTATTACAAAACATATTATTCAAGTAATAACTCTATGACATCCCATAATATCATAGATCATTGTGCATGAGTACCCTACTTAATAATGAATAAATAATCTTATAGTTATGAATAATAATAAAGTATGCAATTATACTGCTTTTGTATACTCTAGATTATACTGTAAATTATCAATAACAAGAATCATAATCTTTAGACACACATCACGGTGCACTATTTTATGCTATAAAACTCAAAACACTTACACATAATATACTCACAATAAGTATTGTACACAAGTCTTCATCTTTACATGACTCTACAAATTTGACTCTGTTGACATATTTGCATAACACTATTGTGCTTATAGATACTCAACTTGGCCTCTACAAGAATTATAAGCAAAGCTATAGTATATATTTAGATCATATAATTATATCAATCCAAGATATAATTATTAATCAAATAGGATTATAGTAACATTCTACATAAATGACTATCTTTGCTATTATTTACACAAATGTAAAGTGATATTCCCAAAACTATAAACTCTATTCATCTCACTAAAAATCATGTACATCTAGTTTCAAGTATTTTCATGATATGACAATGGCTTACAAAGATAAATAGTCACATCTCAATCTACTGATTAATAAAGCTCATAAATTAATCTGACACAGATTAGAGGATCAAAATAAGGTTGAGAATCAATCATCTCATAATCTTAGTCTTATGTCATATGATCATAATATTTATTTAGAAGTGTGTCAAAATTACATGAGTAAGATTCTCCAAAATAACATTTGATCACAAGGATGTAATTATCCTAATTTACAAGGTATCTTCCTCATGACTAGACTAAATTGGCAAGTTATAAGTTATGATATATATATATATATATATATATATATATATATATATATATATATATATATATAAATTATCATTTTACTATACTCATATATATGAATTTATAAGATTAACACTAATATTACTAAGACTTAATACTTAATATAATAATTCTTATCATTGGATCTATATATACAACTAACTATAATAAAATGATACTCAAGTCAACTGATTTATAAAAACAAATACTCAATTTAAGAAATTAATATGGCCTCTTTTTTATAAGATACTAGTATAATCTAGAACCCACTCAACATTCCATCTTGCACTAAATAAGAAATATAGTTTATTATCTCTTACCAAAATGAATAAATAGAGCATTTCAACATTGATTTCAGATCAAGGGCATATTATAAGAGCGTGTTAATATTTTATAATATCATGCAAACCACTTTATAATTATACCTATATTATGATCCTCATAAATATCCCATGATAATCATGGTCATTATTTAAAATGTAACTCAAGTTTGCACTGCAACTCAGCTGACAACACAATACAAAAATCCAAGGCAAAATTGAATTTCCACCCTTATTTCAGTTTTTAATATATAAGGTTTCCACACTACACTTACCATTTTCCTTCCCAAACATAAAAGATTTAAACTAAATCTAAAAATTAATTAGATTCATCTCATAAGAGACAAGAAAGAGAATATTTTATTTCAACCCAATCAAATGTTGATAGGTGATTGCTAGCTAGTTTGGGCAGGGAGAGATTTGTGGTGTAATTTTGCTTGGATGGGAGTTTTGTCTATGTGACTATTTATCAATATTAATCTGATATGGGTAGAATTTGGGCAACCCTCAGCCATTATATCTATTTGAAACTTGATAGGTGTTGTGTGTCAATTTCAATAGATGTTTACTATGTGGCATAGTGGCTTCAATTGGTAGATTTGACTTTCAAATACTCATTATGTAAAGGGATATATAAATATCACATTATTCAAAATTTTGGTTGAGTTTTGAGAATATATTTTCTTATGCATTATGCATCTTAATTAACCCTTTATATAAGTATTAAAATTATTTTGATTTCATTCTTGAGTTAACATAAATATGTTTTCTACCAAACTCTCAACCCTAGTGGACAACCTAAAATATAAGGTGTTAGTGTTTCAATAAAAAAAATTCTTTTATTCATTAAAATAAATAGAAAATAAATTTGAGGAGGGTATGGTAAAAAACATGATATGTTGTACGTGTGTTGATCTAGATGATTGTAGAGGTTCCTCTTTATTTAGAAAGGAATGACCTGCAGATAAGAAAGCACTAAAATAAATGGTTTTAGAAAGAAATGACCTCCAAATAAGAAAGCACTAAAATAAATGGTTGATTAGTTGGGTAGTTAGGTGGATTTCCTAGCATGAGCTAGATCCAAAAAGCATATGCTTCTTAGGAGGCTATCAATCTATTTTGTTAAACAATTAAGTTCTGAAAGTGAAAGATAAATTACTTGCATATATAATAAAAGATACTAAAATGAAATACAGGAAGTGCTTGATAAGAAGATAGATGCATTTGACTAATTATAGAAATAAATAGATTTATATTAATGATAGATAAATAAAGTTTGGTTCATAAAATAGGGTGATATTCTATGATCAAGCACAAAGTTAGAAAGTGATAGTTGGCTACAGTTTGATAGGTCAAATCAACTTACTATTAAAATTATCACATAGTGACTATCGATGGTTGGGTGACCATCAATAGTCGGCTAACCATCAGTGGTTAGGGATAGACCATTGGTAGTATTGGTTGAATATTTTGTCTATCAGCATACTGATAAATAAAATAGTTTTTATCAGCCAAAGTAAGAAGACTGGTCGTCCAAATGTGCAATTTTTACCACATCAGAAGGAAATTGATTTCTCCTCTCATCAAGGGGAGGTTCCCTATATATATATATATATATATATATATATATATATATATATATATATATATATATATATATATATATATATATATATATATATATAGAAAATAATACTCAAGAGTAGGACAAACCATCCATCTCTCTTTCTTTAGAGATGATGTGTGCAAATCAAAGGAAAAACTCAATGGAAATAATAGACAACACTCCTCTTCTTTCAGAAGTACTATTCAATAAACCATAAGAATACTCCTGGTAGTAAATGCAAAATGTAGCAAAGGACGTAGTAACCAACAAATCGAGATGCAGCACAAAGTCTCCACTTGAATTTCTCAAGAGTAAGATACGAAGGACAATGAGGGCACAAAGTTGTCCCAAAGTCCTTTACACAAAAATGAAAAGAAAACACACTAAAGACAATTATGGGGGTACAAAGTCTCCCCACAATTGACTATTTAGGACACCTTCCTAACTATTGTCACTAATTCTGCTTATTGAATTAAAAGAACAAAAGATATATTAAGGAAAAAGACATAAGAACAATTTCCCCAACAACAAAGATATTACATCACAAAGTCTGAAAAGTCACTTGATTTCTTATTCCAATAACAAAATATGATCAACAAACTAAGCTCAAAGTCTCAGTGATGCCTTTCAATTTGAGTAGAGTTTCATTCTAATTGTCAAAAAAAGATCCATTTACAATAGAAGAGAGTCCCTTATATAGCCTCTTCAAGAAGGACTCGGGAACAGTAACACATCATGTTGTATTGGAATCTGTTAAGAAGATAGGCTAGAACTTAGGGGCATTTACCCATTTGATTTTATCAATGCAGAGAAACAAGTCACGCTATTGAAAGTTTGAAACTTTCAATATCCACCTGGCGATCTGATCCTACCTTCATCATTCCTCCTTTTTCTAGTTAATTGAATCAGGTCCTGAATTTAATTTGCTATTATGTTCCTTCCTCGCTTTTTACTAGTCTTGGCCTTAAAGCCTGTGAATGCATTCAGGTCTATAGATTCAAAGGATCAATATCTATTTTATGAGTTTTAAAATTGATGTTCTCACGCCCATCACTATGTTTTCAACGGCTAGTTCACTGTCTTGAATTTGGCATCTCGGGCACGTCACCCCTTGGTCCTTCTTCAACTTTTCTATTTGGCACTTTCCCAAAAAGACCTACCCTTTCGGGCCTTAATAAATGATCTACCTTGGGTTGAGAAGAGCCCCCTGCAAGGGTATCTTCCCTTTGGGTAGTCTTTGAATAGCCTTTGGGCTTCTTATTTTACATCTTCTCGAAGGGAAGGTGATTCTTCAATTTGGTAGCCGAGAGTCCCCCACAAGGGCACCTACCCTTTGGTGTCCTTCCGTAGCCTTCACCTTAGAAGTCTCTCATGGCCTTTTCATTAGTGGACTATCTCTCGAGCTATCTCCGAGGGTATTTTCCCATGGATAATTTCTTGTGGATAAAAAGTCCACAGATAATTTCCCTAGGCTTTCTCTACAGGTATTATTCTCATAGACAAATTGTCCACAGAAATTTCCCACAAATAAAAAGTCCATAGAATTTACATTTTGTTTCATTTGTCTTTGAGAATTTCCTTCAAGTTTTTTTCCCATAATCGATTCTTGAATTCTTTCAGACTTTTTGTCTAAAGGAATTCCTTCAGATAAAAGTCTGAAAGAATTATGCCTTAGACTTTTTCAAATGCCTTAAACAAAAATATGAAAGAATTTACCTTTGCAGCCTTCTTTGAAAATGACCCTTCTGAAGGGTATTTTTGTCAACCAAGTGCCCTATGTAAGGGCACTTGTCCTTCAGGAAGCTCTCTTGAACTTTTACATTTGAATCGCTCCTTTGAACCATCACAGTGAACTGCTTGGTTAAACTAAGCCATTGAACCGTTTGATTAAACCAAAGCATTGAACTGCTTGGTTAAACCACTTCATTGAACCACTTCATTTGAACCACTTTTTTAAACCAAGGCTTTAAACCAAAATGGTTCAAGCTGATGGTTCATTTGATTGAACCGAAGCAATGAACCAACCATTGAACCAAGGCAATGAACTGCTTGGTTGAACCAAAGGATGAACCACCCAAGTGAAACAAAGTGTTGAACTGCTTGGTTGAACCAAGCCATTGAACCATTCCTTTGATTGAACCTATCATTGAACTGGAAGCATTAAACCTTTTAAACTTTGAACTCGTTGAACCTTTGAACCAAAGTGATTTAATGGTTTAATGGTTCAAGCCTTCTTTACGTAGATCCTTGCTGATGGAGATTTTTAATTAGACAAAGGCACTAAAACGATCCCAAAAATGACCAAGTTTTAGAAACTTATTCTTTTGGTTAAACCCGCCTGTAGAAGCCTTTGAACCTATAGAAATGAACCTACCTGCAGAGTCCGTAGAAACTAAGTTTGTAGTTTTCGCTAACCTTGAAAGAGTCCATAGAAATCAACCTATGAAGCCCATTGAACTTGGCCTGTAGAGTCCATATATTTATCTTCCTACTAAGTCTGTAGATTCAAGCCTATAGAGTCCATAGATATAAGCCTACAGAGTCTGTAGATTCTAGCTTGCAGAGTCTATAGATTCTAGAGAATCTTGGAAAATGAGGAATTTGAATGCTCAGGACAAATTTCAGAAAGGGAAGAGACAATTTTGGTCTGTAGGACCAAAATAGTTCAAATTTTGTCCCAAAAATGAGTGATATTTTTGGGAGACAATAGGTAGTCATGGTTATCATCGATGGTTACTGTGGGTTTTATCTTGATTCAAAAAACTTGGTTGATGAGGTTTCAGAATGGATTATGGAAGGTGGGATGGAAGATAAAATAGAGAATTTAATTACTAAATTTAATAAAAGATAGTTACTTAGCATGTTGTCCTAAATAATGTCAAAGTAGTGTCTAAAAAATCATTGTAGGATCCAGGAGCAATTTCGATAGAGTAATAGTGTCTTGGTTGTGATTGATGAATAGCAACACTTCAGATATCTGACCTAGTTATTGGAGGCTTTCCTAGATTCATTAGAAGAAGACCTATAAAAGAAACTCTAATACAAGAAGCTATGATATTTTTTGATGATCTTTTTTCACCTCTTCCTCTTATCTTTATATCTAAGGAAGGGAGAGTTAGAACAATAAGTTCAAAAAGAGGTTTAACATGACATCTAATTTTAGACTTAACATGCATAATTATGCAAGTGGTTAAGAATAAAAAATCAAGGTGGCGTTGATGTTGGAATTTAAGTGTTAAGGTGGTTAAAATTTGATTGTCGATGGTCTAGCCTAACTATTGGTGTTTAGGGGTTGATCATTGATGGTCAATAGGTCAAAGGTAGAATGATCAGGGTTAGTTAGTTAGTTAGTCAACTTAGGTGTGTGATTGAAAGATTGTGAAGTGGTCCTTAGGGGGACTTGATTTGGTCTAAGGGTCAGTTTGACATCTAGAATCATAGTGTGTGATTTTATAGTTTTTACATTTGCCCCTTTTTATTATGAAAATTATATCAACAAGTTGAAAAATAAAGATGGATGGTGGATCAAAGGTTTAATTTCTTTGAGCATGGGAGGTGTTCCCCCTCAAATCAAGAAGTGATAAGGTAAAATAGAATAAGGTGCTAGTTTTATGAGTGGGTAATTTGGTGATAGGTATGGTAATGAAGCACAAACACATACACAAAGTGCAATGAAGTATGATAGCTAAGATCACTCATTGAATACGTTACCATGGTTAAAATAGGTGGTTAAAAATAAGGTTGATACTAGAAGGACAAGTGATAAGTGGACCACATGACCTCATTTAGGCATGGAAGTTAGGTTTCAATTGTAAATACATGTACCCTAAGCAAGGTTAATGTATCCTTAGGTATCTAAGGTAGGAAGTACTCCCAAGAAGAAATAATTGGTTAGTGTGCAAAAGGTAGTGTGAGTTCAAAACGTTTAGCATGGAAATATCAATTAGTGTAGTCAAAATGACCAAAGCAATGTTGTCATAAAACATGTAGAAGTTGGGCCAAAATGGCTAGTGGTGAGGTTAATGAAGGTGAGTTGTGTTTGTTAGAGAATTTAATCTCCAATGGTTAGCATTTAGTTTGTTATTGTGTTGATAATTTATTTGGAAAATGTTAGTGGGAATGAAAATCCCCAAAATGGTCGACTGTCGATGGTTAAGGTCGACTATGAGAGATAACCTTGGCTATCAATGGTCATAGATCAACCCTAAAAGGGAGATGGTAAAAAGACCATAGAGGATTTTATTACCTCATTTAAAAATAAACCTTCAACAATTACACATTGTGACCTGGTGAGAAAAGTGGTAGTAGTGTGGAAGTGATCAAGAGATTATGTGAGGTGATTGAATTATTGAGTTGATCATGAGTAAGTGTTGACTAAGAGTGGATTGAGGATGCAGAGGGGTCAAAGAAGAGCATAGGGTCATGCAGTGGTTCTGAGGGTACCTCCATGATGGTGGTTGAAGAATGAGGTAGGCATTATTATTGATTTGGTAGTTTAGATTCAAATTGGAAAATCAATGTTTATTTGAATTTTTTTTGTTTATTAGGTTGTGGGTGGTTATTGACCTAGGTCTAGGGTTTTGATATTTTTCTATTATGGAGTTGAAATTGGTAGTTTGGAGGAAAAATTTAGAAGGGTATGATAGATAGGGAAGGGTAGAGTAGAGATTAGACAAGTTTGTAAGTGATTTTGTTGTTAGTTTGGGTAGATCAGGATGTTAGGGTTAGGTTGGTGTCACTCATCACACATAGTGATCATTGGCAATCACTATCGACACCATTACTCTACAAGAATTACTCTTGAATCTTAAAATAAGTTTTCAACCACTACTTAGAAAATTTTCATGCTAGCAAGCTAAGTATCTATATTTTATCAAATTAATTAATTAGCTTCTCTATTTTATCTTCCATCCCACCTTCCAAAATCTATTCTACAACATCATCAACCAAGTTTCTTGAACCAAGCCAAAACCCATAGTAACCATCAATGGTCACCCTGATCATCAATAGTCAACCCCTAACCGTCGATAGTTACCCAACCATCGATGGTCACCCAACCACCAATGGCCTCAGCCCAACTGCTAACAGTCACTATGTGTTAATTCCAATACCAAGCTTATTTGACTTATTAGACCCTAACCATATCTCACTTTTTAATTTTCTACCTAATCATAGAACATCACCCTATTTTTTGAACCATACCCAATTTATATATCATTAATATCAATCTATTTATTACTATAATTAGTCAAATTCATCTATCTTCTTATCAAGCACTTCTTTTCTTTAATTTAAGTATCTTTTATTCTTTATGCAAGTAATTATCTTTCACTTTCTAAGCTTAATTATTTCAAAGCATGGATTGACAACCTCTTATGAAGTTCATGTTTCGTGGATCTAGCTCATGCTAGGCAATCTACCTAACTACTTAACTAATCAACCATTTATTTTAGTTCTTTATTATCTACAAGTCATTCCTCCCAAGATAAAGAGGAGTCTCCACAATCATCTGGATCAATGTGTGCATAACATATCAATTTTCTCTACCATACCCTCAAATTTATTCTCTTTCTTCCAAATAATATAAATTAAATTTTATTGAAACATTTTGGTACACTTGGTGGGACCCTTGATTCTTCACTTGGGTTTATTAGTTTTCATCTAGGTGCTCTTCTTCTTGTTTTACGCTCATACAACAAAATCAAAAATTTCATTTTGGGTTTAAAATTAACTACATAGATTATTTTCTTGCAAGTTTGGCTCACATAGATTAATTAAACCAAGTAAATCAATCATAGCTTGACTCTTGCCATACACACAAGAACAAACCATTTACACCTAATCAAATATCAAAATAATTGACATAAGGCCTGACTAGGATTGCATCGCCTAGTGGTCACCTTCACCCCTTGGCTATCTTACTTGGATGTCATTAACAATAAGAGAAACCAAAGCTCAGCTCTCTAGTTGAGTATAATCTCTGATAATTGGTATATATTGGCTAAGCACCCAAAACCCTTATCATATTGATGTGAAAAGTGAGCAAGTTGGCCCCAATATCAAGCCATGTACTAATTTACAACATATATCCCTTTGAGATCCTAAACTAGCTAAAACCAACCATAGAATTATTATCTAGTATCTGTTATACAAACCAAGTTGGGTCACACAATTCTTAAATCTTAAGGCATAAGCCACAAGAGAGACTAAAAAGAACCTTAGGATTTAATGTGTTGTAGTGTGTGTTTTATTTCCTTGACTTTTCTTGTCTTCTCTTTGTTTGAGTTATGAGATTGCTTTTATTTTCCTTTTTTCCTTATTTACATGGTTTTAACTCAGCAATAACGAAGGAACCAAGCAACTCAGGAACCACCACCAAACCATCCAACTTATTCTACCTCCTCATCTATAGAGTACATCTCAAATGTAGAGACTTTTCCTCATCCTTTAAGAAGTCCCAATTCCCTTGGGTATTTACCCAAGGGGATACAGACTTCATCACCTTTTTAGATAACAATCCTTTGGCACTTCAACATTATCTTAGTATCATGTCTCACCATATCCCTATTTTGGTTCAACCTTTGGATCCACATTATGTCATGCCATCCCATCTTATGGGTGACACTTCTATTGCCACCATTACCACCTAATCATTAACGACCCAAGAATATTCCTCCACTAATAATCCCTTTGGTACCATTATGCAAAACCAACCTACCAACACCCTAACACCTTCCACCCTAACCAAAAAATCTTCTACTTTAGGATTAACTCAACTGTTAACCACCTATACTCCACTTACCATGGGATTACCCACTACTAACATTGCCACCCTTACTCTAGCTATCCCCAACCCACTAACCATTACTCCACTCTAAAACTTGGTGTTTTCTATAACTTCTACCCTACCATCCATCAATACTATATTCACTACCTATCCTCTACCTACAAACCCAACCATACCTCTAACCCAACCTATGTTGATCCCTTAACAAGTACCTATTTCACCTAACCTGAGCTACATCCCTAATCCACAAGGGTATGTACCTATACCTACTACCCAACCATTTACATACACTTACCCTTATATAACATCTACCCTACCACTTGTTTCCACATGTTCTTATGTGGCATCTTCTCAACCTTCCATACCCACATACTAATATGTGGCAGCCTCTCAACCTCCTACCAACTATCAGTGTATTTCATATTGATAGAATATACCTAACAAAATTTTAGGTGCACAACCACAAACTAACTTGATAAAAATGTTAATGGATAAAATGACTACTTTGGAGTCATCCATTTCTGTAGATCATAATATTTTATCATATAACCAAATCGATAATGAACCAATCCATATATGTGTCCACATTCGACCCTATCCTATTTAGTGGGAACTTCTCAAAATTTTAAAATTTTAAAGTAAGGAAGACCCTCAATAGCACCTAAGAGCATTTAGGCATTCATGCTATTTGATTTCTTAAGATGATGTTCTCCTTCTCTATAACCTCCCCATGTCTCTATCTAGTCCAACACTAGATTGGTACAGTGCTATAACCAAGCACTCTTTATTTTATTTTGCCTATGTGGCTCAAACTTTCCTAGATCACTTTTCTATAAACATTTCCAAGAAGGTTTCCATCACTGATCTTTACTCTATTTAGTAATTTGATGACAAGTCCATTTTTGATTTTGTATCCCATTGGAGAATCTTGATAAATCAACTCTCTTTCTCCTTTCCCCAACCTGAGCTAATTGAATTTTTTTCTCATGCATGTGCCAAACACATTTATTCTACCTTACGCGTTCATAGCTTTAGGACCTTTGACAAGGCTTTTATGATGGCACATAAACTAGAAAATAGAGCCATAGATGAGGGGAAATTGAAGTTAAAAAACAAGAAATCCACTTCAAATCAAATGAGGCTTCCTCCTATAGACCCAACAATCAAACCAACACTAACACCAAAAATAAGGGAACCATAAATGTAGTTGTCCTTAAAACCACCCCACTAATTAGTAACCAATCTAACTAATTTAATTCTTCCAATCAAAGCTACAATAACTAGAAGAAATTTACTCCATTTGGGGAGTCATATGCTTTGGTCTTAGATAAAGTTTTAAAATCCAATATCATACAAATCCCTTTGATCAAATCTCCACAATAATTTGATTCTTCTCATCTTGTACCTAGTTGATACAAAGAGAATGAATTATGTGCCTTCCATCCAGTCATTAGGAACGATGTTAATAGGTGCAATACCTTCAATAATATTGTTTAAAATCTCATTGACAAGGAGGAACTTATGCTGGATAACCCCAATACACCCCCAAAATAATCATTTGGCATATTCAAACAACCATTTACTAACCATGCTCCTTCCACTAAAAATGAAAATAAAGTAGAATCCTCGCATAATCATGAGGCCCATACTATCAATACAGTTCTTGGTGAACTCATTACTAAGGAAACCATTGACCTAATTGCCTCTTTTCCTACTCCACTTATTGAGGTAGTGGAGTCACCGACCTCTCCTTTGATAAACACACTAGAGGAGGAAACCATTACCGTTTTACCATTTTCCTCAATCATACAATAATCCACTCTTCCTTTAGAGATCACTCCTAAGGAATAAACCACTTTTCCTACACTTCCCACCAAGGAATTAACTTCCTAGATGTTGGAACCTTTTAATCAGGAAAAATACAAGGTAATTGTTCCTCCATATCAACCCATGGGCCTATCCTGTGAATCTACCACTAGGGGAGTCGAACCCATCTATAAACCTTTCTCTAGACTAGTTAAATACTTATAATTCATATCCTAGCCTAACCTAGATCATGCCACCTTTTAGCAATAGCTTGGCTTCCCTCATATAACCAAGTAAGATCCTTCTTTGTTAGAAAAACATACCATTTCCACTATTTAATCTATTATTATCACAACCAAACTATAGTAAAATTGTCAAAACCAAACTCACCCAAAGTAACCAAATCACCTTCTACCATTCCAACTAAACACACCAAGAACCTTGGCATATTCCCAACTCAAAATCTTACTCACCCATTAGTAAAGTTAGATTTAATCCCACTAAACCTATTTAAAAAACCCCAAACTATGTTAATAAATAAGGTGAAACCACTTAAAATCCCAAAAACCAAAACTTTTCCTCCCCTCTCTACTTTGTTCTCTATTTTGGGACCTCATCCCTCTACCTTAATTGAGAAACCAACAATCCCAATCAAAACCCAACCACCTCTTTTGGTTATGCCATCAATCTTACTTTCATCCACACCTATTTTCACCAAACCATCTATATCCAAACCACCTACCTTAAAACCTTCTAACCCCAAGCTATCAACCTCTATACCAAAACCAAAAGCATCTACAAAGAATTCTCCTTTACCCAAAAATTGTACCATCAATCCTACTTATAAAAACTTTCCCAACCCAACTACCAAAACCAAGACATTCATACCTTTGGAACCTTTGATCGAGTCCTACTCAACCATTTTTAAAAGTTTATTTCAAGCTTCTTGTTTAACCTTACCACCTATCAAACCATTTGACCTATTTAGTCCAAAACCATCCTAGTATAATGACCACCTAGTGTGTTCATACCACAGAACACATGAGCATGATACAAAGAACTACAAGGCTCTCCAAGTAATAATCCATTAGTTGTATCATGAGGATGACTTATTATTAGATGAGCCTCTCATGATCCCACCACAAATCTAAGAAACAAAAATAAATACCCAATTCCTACCTATTCCCCCACTCTCACCTTAGAGTGAGGAAGAACCAAAGCAATCTGCTACTCCAACTCTTCTCTTAATCCATACTATCCATGTGGTCACATGATCATAGGATAAATAGAAGGATAAGGGGAAGGAAAAAGTGTCTATTCTATGGACATATCCTTCTTCCACCTCTCAACCAAACCAAATATAAATACCTTCACCATCAACCAAACCCAATGTATCCATCTTGGGTACCTATTCATCCAACCCTTTTGAATCTATCCGAAGAGTGGTTCTAAAGTAGTTTCACCAAACACCCATGAAGATGAGTCTATATGAACTGATCACTACCTTACCCCATCATCACCAAGTAATGATAAAGACCTTGTAATCCATACAGGTCCAACTATAAGACCTGCAACCTCTAGTATCCTTTGTTGTATCTCTCCAACTTTCCAACCTTGTTACCTTCAAGGATTTGGAAATACCCTTTATATATCCTAACAATCTAGATCCCCCTCTCTTCATTACTTCATAGATAAAAAACCTTGCATCCATAGGGTTATGATTAATGGGGGAGTAAGTATCAACATTATCTCCTCCCATGCCTATGATCAACTCAAATTACCAAACAACATTATGTTAGAAACCTCAGCAATACTCTGATCATTTATGATACAATGATGATAACTTTGGGAACCAGTGTCCTCCACATTCATCTAGGACCTCACACACTTCTTGAGCTTTTGTACATAATAGGGTATTTCCAGTACAAACTTTTGTTGGGGTGACCTTATATCTACTCCATGGGCTATGTGCCATCTACCCTACACTGATGCATCAAATTTGAACATGAAGTTCAAGTTGTTATCATACAAGCTGACCTAAGTCCATTCTCATCATGAAACATGATGTACTGACCCAATGATGTTATCCTTCCTCCATCCAACAAGCCCTCATCAATAAAATATGAAGCTCCATCTTCTTCTAGCAATGAGGCATCTACCAGTTCCTTAATTCCTTCAAACCAAATCCCCACTATAGATCCCTTGGAATCAACATTCTAATATCTCTCTCTTGGGGAATATCACCTTTTGACCCTTGATGCTTTCCCTATTGTTATCAATCTGAAGAGAACCCTATTTGAATATGTGCAAGAACACCTTCTCTTCAGCTGATATAATGGGATCTTCTGAGAGTGTGGGTGACTCTAAAGTGAGAAGAACATCTAAAGAGGGTTGGTTCCCTTGGATCTATCATTAAAAATAATTCTATTTTTAACTTTTTGGGGTGAAAAGGGAAGGAAGCTAAAAAGGGAAATCCTACTTACTGTGGTGATGCACCTAAATAATTAATTATTCTCTAAAAGATTTGAAATCAAGACATGCATATGAATCAATAGGAAAATATTTAGATCAGTCTTAAACATAAGTATTTCAAGGGAATGCTTGCAATAAAGTTTGTAGATTTAAGATGTGTGCATGAAGGTCTCTAATGACACTACATACTAACAATCTTTAGTGAAATTTTATATTCTTGGCTCTTCAATTGACCTATAGAGTATGAAATTAAATAAGCAGGTGAGGAAAGGACATGCAATAAGGGGATAAATATCTCACGTATATGCTATTACACAATCAAAAATACACTCTACTACCATAAACTAATGTGTAAAAAAATTTCTTTATTGATTTATGGTGCCAATTACAATTTTTGTATATCTTTATATACTAGCTTTAGGAATAAATTTAATAGCTTCAAAAAGATAACATATATATATATATATATATATATATAAACATAGAACTAGACAATATTTTCATTGAAATGAGAAGAGGATATGAACTCCAACTCAACTCAAGTCAATTTTGAGTTCAAATTAAATATAATATTCTTCTGAAATCTCTTTATTTTCTTTTGTCTTGTATAAAATATCCTTTTGGCATTGGAAAAAGAAGAAGAGATTAAATTTGTGTGAACTCAAGTCAATTTTGAGTTCAAATTAATTACAATATTCTTTAAATATCTCTTTCCTTTCTTTGTTTTGTAATAAATCCATTTTGGTGTTGAAAAAAGGAATGGTAGGCCCCATTAACTTTGTCAACTCTCTTTACATGAAATAAATGCCATTATTTAGTGTCTATGTCCACTTGAAGTGATATTTAAGTGTTTTAATGTCATTATTTAAATGATAATAAATAAATATTACATGATGTTGGTCAACCAGTCCACTGAAGCTTTGATTGGAAGTTCAAGGATAGTTAACTCCACTTGGTTCCCCCTTGCATAAAATGGCATTTGAAATATAAAAATATATGAATATATATTAAAAAATCAGATATGTTTCATTCTAAACTCTCTTTTAACTATTTTATATCCAATTTCAATGCCAACCTTCATTTATTTGATTGATAAAATAGGCCTATTAAGCCAAGTTGGCCTAGTAGCCTACTTTTGTCACTTAGAAGCTTCCTAGAATATTCAAAATAGTAAGAGATGGTTATTTATTAATTTTTTAACATTTTAAAAAACCATTATACACCTTTAAAACTCACACAAGGGTTATAAATAACTAAAATCCTACATTTTGATCTTGGAGGCTTCATCTTGCTCAAGCTTGCTTTCTTCTTGACTGTGTTTTGAGAGGCTTAGGTCCATGTAAAAACAACAAGAAACTTCACTCATAAAATACCATTTAAAAATATATTTATGATTATTCAACTCATTATTATGCTACACACCAAATTTGGAGTCAAAACTCCACCTGCAGATGCTAGAAACTTTAAATTTCCTCAAAAATGCCCTTTTTGCATAGAATTTATGCATACTTGATTGTATTTTTTCATATTGTTGGAGTTTACTTCATGGTTAATTGATGTTTTTCAGATAAAATTAATCTTAAATTATTTCAATGGTCCATTGAAACTTGGATTTCCATAAAAAATCTTAAAAATGCAAAATTTCCTTAAACCATGCTAAATTAAGCCCTTTTGGAAGCTTAAAAGCTTGGAAGCACCAAGATTTGCCAAATAATGGATTTTTTTGGAGAGTTTATTTGATAAAAATGATTTAAAACATTAAAAAATAGATTAAATTATGATAAATACCAAAATATTAAATCTTTAAAAAAAATCCATTTTCTCTCTCCAACCCCACACTCTTCTTGAAAGCATGCCAATTTGTAGATTTGAATAGATATTTTTTATTGCTCTATTCGACCATAAAATGCATTAATAATATATAAATTATTAAATTTATAGATATATTATGTCCCCAATATTCTGGAACAACTTGTAATTTTGTTAAACCCTTTCCAGGTGAGGAGAAATTGAGAAAAACTCGTTGCCTTTTTGGTTACAAGGCTACAGAAATTATCCTATCTTAAACTTGATGGTACATGAGCATGTAAATTAAAATTTAAAAAAAATAATTATCCATGATAAATACATATAATTCTATTTTTCACACCCAAAAATTTAGATCTTTACCTTTCTCTAGCTGATTTTAGCCTCATCAAACCCGGAAGCAGGTCACTATGTGCGAACTAGGAGTGTCTATATGAAATGGTTTTGAGATTTATTTATATCCAAATATTATTAAAATTATGTTTAATATTTTTAATTACATTTTATTTATTTTCCCCTACCCCTCATGTACAAAATTCTTACGGATTCGTACTTCTCTTCTTGAAATTAAAGAAAATAGCTTATTTTTTGCTTTTTAAAAAGAATTCAATATTCAAATGCGAACATAATGCATGATATGGATTTAAAATATTTAATTAATGTTTATAAATCAAAATTTGGATTTTAAAAACTTTTTAAATTTAATTTTAACACATGTGGGTCCAAAATAAGCCTTTTCGGCTTTAAAAATGCATTAAATTACCTTTTTAAGCCATGAAACTTTAGGATAACTCTAAAGTTATATTTTTAAATATAATTAAAGGAATTTAGGATAATTTAATTACATTTTAATATAAATTTGACATTTTAGAGACCATACATAACCTTTTAGACCAAAATATACCGGTTTGATTAGCTTGTAGAGGCTATTGACAGTTTCTAGAAATTTTGAATTATAAGGGTTGGAATTTGGCCTTGACATGAAAAATTACCAACATTTTTGGTGACTCGAAATAAATTATCAACATTTTGGTCAAAATAACTCATCAAGTTTCATTGGAAAATAGACTCTTGTGGGTTTTGAGATACCTTTTTTGACTAACACAACAAGACTGAAGGAAAACACAACAGCTAAACTATAAATCAAAGACAACTAAACTAAGGAAAATAGTCAAAAAAATGAAAGGGAATAAAATTTTTGCTTGTGTTACTCCCTTATTAGATTAAAGAAAACATACTAACCTAAAAGTAGAAGCTTTTTTCCAAGATCAAATGGGAAGCTTTTTGGTTCACCATGGAACCTTGAAATGTATTTATGATCTCTTGATAACTTTATTCTTTAGCTAAGGGTAGTTGGATGCTCATGTCTTCTTTATGGTGCAATTGGGATTCAAACCTCTATTTTTAGGTATATTTATTAAAGATATGAATCTAAAACCCAATAATTCTACTCCTAGATCTATTTACTTTGTAAGGACATCTTCAATTCTTCTTCATTTATGAACTACCAGTGATCTGATATCTCTTCCATTATACCTTGATTCTACTCCTCATGGACAGGTAGCTTGTTTAGATCTTTATGATTGATATTGTGTACCTATTTAGGAATGTTAAAGGGAAAAATTTCCTCATTTCATTAGTGATCAAGAGCAATGACTTGAGGTATTATATCAGTCAACACTTGTTCATTCATCTTATGTTCATGAATTTTCTCTTCTTATGAGTCAAAATGGATAGATTCAGTAGTTGGTTGTTCTTTAATATCTTCCATGGAAAGTGTGAGATCTTTTAAATCTTGATTTTCATTAAAAATAATTGTAAATTTCTACCATAAATCATCATAATTACCTTCACTCTTATCCTCTTTGGTTGGCTTGCATTCATCAATGGTCATTTCAACAAGTTCTTGTTCTTCATGATAGATGGTAGCCATTGTTAGATCAATGAGTTCATATAAAACACTTTCTATTTGAAAAATTGAAGTGTTTTCATATTGAATTTTATATTTTAATCTAAACTAATCTTCAATCAAAGTAACAACCTCTTTGACCTCACTTTATTTTATAACTTGTATGATTGAATCAATCTCTTCATTGATATTGAGCATGTCTATGATGATGTCCTCATTATGTTCAAGCAAAACTCTTTCATCTCCATTGACATCAGCTAAAAACAAGTATTTTTAATTAGAAAGGATGGTATCCTTCTCTATGATAGGCATAGTAGATCCCTGAAAGTACTAAATAAGATGAGAAAGATCTAATGGTTTACATTTTGCCACATTTTACTCTTGAGGCTATTAAATTTAAACAATTGTCACCTCCTCTCTCTACTACATTATTCTTTGAATTCCTTTCCATGAAAGAAATGATCTATGATTTTGATGAGGAATGGGTGAAGGTTGAGCCTCTAGTATTGGATGTATTGCAACTTGAGTCATGGTTAGGAAAATTTCTTGTTGAGATGTACTTGGAATCCATAAATATTAATATGGGGTAGCAAGAGGTATTTATGTTTGATATTGATATTGCTTATCAAACAAATCTTGTTTATTAGTTGATAACTCTTTAGCAATCATTTGGCCTACCCTCTTCATTTCCTCTATCTCATCATGAAAATTTAGAGTTTTGGAAGGGTGATTAATCTTGGAATGGGTAAGGCTCATATGGATGAGGATGAGATGCATAAGGATCATGGTTATAAGACCAGTATGAGCTTTTATACTACTAATAAGGCTTTATATACACTTCATATGGCTGATATAGGTCATATAAGGGATGATATGGATCATGAGGATCATATTAGAATTGTTGATAAGGAGAAGAATGATGAAATTCTTCTCTATAGACTACCATAGCCTAGAAAAACATGAGGATAAGTCAAATTATGAATAACAATGTACCTTTTTACCTTTGAGATAAAGGCCATAGGAGTAATAAAAACTGGTCCAAAAGATAATGTGATATAATCTTATTCTCCAATAGTTGAACTTGAGTCCTACTGGGCATGCTAGAAATTATTATCAATTTGAAGATCACCTTATTTGAAGATGTGAAATCACACCTTCTCTTCAACTAATATAATCAAAGTTTATGGCATGCTCGATGGGATGTGAATAAAATTATTGGAGTACAAAATTTTAACACATAATCTTCTATACCATTTTATATTAATCTTGTGACCTTTATCTCAAAGATAAAAAGGTGTATTATTGTTCATAATTTGACTTATCTTCATGTTTTTCTAGGCTATGGTAGTGTACAGAGAAGAATTTCATCATTCTTCTCCTTACCAACAATTTCAATATGATCCTCATGATCCATATCAACCCTCTCATGACCCATATCAACCATATGAAGATTTTACAGAGCCTTATTAGTAGTATGAGATATCATATCAGTCTTGTAACCATGATCCATATGCATTTCATCCTCAACCATATGAGCCTTACCCATTCTAAGATTTCAATCACCCTTCCAAAACTCTCTAAATTTTCCTGATGAGATAAATAAAATGAAGAGGATAAGCCAAATTATTTCTAAAGAGTTATCAACCTACAAAAAAGAGTCATTTGATAAGCAATCTCAGTCTCAAACATCAATACCTCTTGCTGCCCTATATCAATATCCATGGATTCTAAGTCCATCTCTGTAAGAAACTTTCCTAATCATGCCTCAAAATACAATACATCTAATACCAGAGGCTCAAAATTCACCCCTTCTTCCTCAAAATCCTATATCCTTTCCTTCATGGAAATGAATTCAAAGAATAGTGCAATAAAGAGAGGAGGTGATAGTTATTCAAATTCAATAGCCTCAAGAGCAAAATGAGGGAAAATGGCAACCATTGTATCTTTCTCATCTTATTCTATACTTTTAGAGATATAGTGTGCCTATCCCAGAGAAGGATACCATCATTTTTGAAGCAAAATAAGAAGTTGAAGCCGATGTAGATGGAGATTAAATAGTTTTACTTGAACATAATGAGGACATCATCATAGACACACTCAGTGTTAATGAAGAGATTTATTCAATCATACAAGTTGTACAATAAATTGAGTTCAAAGATGTTATTATGATTGAATATTAAATGAGAGTAGAGGATAAAATTCAAGATGAAAACACTTCAATTTTTCAAATATGAATGTTTTTCATGAACTCATTGATCCAACAATGGCTGCCATCTATCATGAAGAATAAGAACTTGTTGAATTGACCATTGATGAATGCAAGACATCCAAAGAGGATAAGAGTAAAGGTAATTATGATGATTTATGGAAGCAATATATAGATATTTTTAATTAATATACAGCTTTATAGGATCTCACACTTCCCATAGAAGATCTTAAAGACCAACCAGCTGCTAAATCTATCCATTTTGGTTCACAAGAAGAGCAAATTCATGAAGATAAGAAGAATGAACAAGTGTTTTTTTATATAATACCTCAATTAATTTCTTTTGATCACTAATAAAATTATTAAATTATTCCCTTTAACATGCTGAAAGAGGTAAAAAATATCAACCATGAAGATCTAACAATTTACCTAACCATGAGGAGCAAAATCAAGGTACAATGGAAGAGATATCAGGTCATTGGTAGCTCATAAATGAAGAAGAATTGAAGATTTCCTTGAAAATTAAATGGATGTAGGATAAGGATGATTTGGTATTAGATCCCCATACCATTAATCAATCTACCTAAAAATGGAGGTTGGAATCCTAGTCACACCATCAAGAAGACATAAGCATCCAACTACCCTTAGTTGTAGAAGAAAGCTATCAAGAGATGACAAATACATTTCAAGGTTCCATGGTGGACCAAAAATCTTCCCATTTGATCTTGGAGGAAATATTCTCCTTTTATGTTAGTAGGTTTTTTTTGATCCAATAAGCGAGTATCACAAGTAGCAATCTACTTCCCTTTTATTATTTTCTTACTTGGTTTAGTTTAGTTGTCTTTGCTTTCTAGTTTAGCTATTATGTTTCCCTTCAGTCTTGATGAGTCAGTTAGAAAAGGCATCTCAAATCTTAAAAGAGTTTGTTTAATAATGAAACTTGATGAGTTATTTTGACCAACAAGTTGGTCAACCCCTATTAGTCACCAGAAATGTTGGTAATTTGGCCTGTCAAAGCCAAATTCCAACCCCCACAATTCAAAATTTCAAAAAACCATCAATAACATCTACAAGCTAATAAAACCAATATATTTTAGTCTAAAAGGTTATTTTTTATCTTTAAAATATCAAATTTATGTCAAAATGTCATTAAATTATTCCAAATGCCTTTAAATATATTCAAAGATATAACTTTAGCCTTATCATAAAGTTTCATGGCTTAAAAGGGTAATTTAATGAATTTTTAAAGCCAAAAAAGGCTTATTTTGAACTCACACGTGCCAAAACCAAATTTAAAGAGCATTTAAAAGTCCAAATTTGATGTATAAACATGAAATAGACTTTTGAAAATCTATATCATGCATTATTTTGGCATTGGAAGATTGAATTCTTTTTAAAAATCCAAAAATAAGCTATTTTCTTCACTTTCAAGAAGAGAAGTATGGATCCATATGGATTTTTTAAATCATGGGTAGTAAAAAATAAATAAAAGTTCATTTAAAATATTTATCATAAGTTTCATGATGTTTGGATGTAACAAAGTCTCAAAATTGTTTCATATAGGTACTCCTAGTTTTCACATAATGACCTACTTGCATGTTTATTGAAGGTAGGGTTAGCTAGAGAAAGGTACAAATATAAATTTTTGGGTGTGAAAAATATACTCATATTTATTCCTCATGGATCATGTAGTTTTTTAATTGTGATTTCCATGCTCATGTATTATCAGGTTTAAGATAGACCAATTTTTGTAGCCTTGTAACCAAAAAGGCAACATATTTTTCTCAATTTTTCCTCACTTGGGAAGGTTTTCATGAAATTTAAAGTTGTTCCAAAATATTGGGTATTTAATATATCTATCCATATAATCCTTAATCTATTATTAATGCATTTCATGGTCGAATAGATCAATAAAAATAGCCATTCAAATCTGCAAACTGACATGCTTTCAAGAAGAGTGTAGGGTTGGAGAGAGAAAATAGAATTTTTCAAGATTCCATATTTTGGTATTTAGCATAATTTTATAAAAAATTCATGTTTTCAATCATTTTATCAAATAAATTCTCCAAAAATATCCATTATTTGGCAAATCTTAGTGTTTCCAAGCTTCCAAAAAGGCTTAATTTAGCATGGTTTAAGGAAATTTTGCATTTTTTAAGGTTTTTTTAATGAAAAAATAGGTTTCAATGAACCATTTAATTAATTTAATATTAATTTTATCTGAAAAACATCCATTACCCATGAAATCAACTCCATGTAAAAATACAGTCAAGTATGCACAAATTCCATGTAAAAGGGGCATTTTTTTAGGAAATCTAAGGTTTTTGGCATCTACAGGTGGAGTTTTGAATAAAAATTTGGTTTCTAACATAATAATGAGTTTATTAATAATAAATAAAAATTTAAAGTCCATTTTACAAGTGGAAGTTCTTTTTGTTTTACACATACCTAAGCTTCTCAAAACATAGTCAAGAAGAAAGCAACCTGAGCAAGATGAAGCCTCCAAGAGCAAAATGCAAGATTTTGGTTATTTATAACCCTTGTGTGAGTTTTGAAGGTATATAATTGTGTTTTTAAATATTCTCAAATGATTAAAGAACCATCTCTTGTTATTTTGAAGATTTCAGGAAGCTTCTAAGTGATAGAAGTAGGCTATTAGGCCAAGTTGGCTTAATAACCCTATCTTATCAATCAAATAAATGAAGGTTGGCATTGAAATTAGATATAAAATATTTAAAAATTATTTCACCATGCCACATATCTGATATTTTCATGGATATTCATATATTTTTATATTTCAAATTCTATTTTATGTGAGGAGCCGAGTGGAGTTAACTAGCCTTGAACCTCCAATAAAAGCTTTAGTTGACTAGTTGACCAACATTATGAAATATTCATTTTTTATCATTTAAATAATGACATTAAAACACTTAAATATCACTTCAAGTGGAGATGAACACCAAATAATTATGTTTATTTCATGCAAAGAGAGTTGACAAAGTTAATAGGGCCCACCATTTCTATCATGTCCCCTTTTTCGTGGACATTGACAGACTTGATGATTAGCCTATTATGCGACCTTCGTAGGCTAATAGGATGGATAGAGGGTCATGATGGAGATTGGCTTGGCTTTGATTTGCAGAATTCCTATAGTTGGCTTTCATTCAGGTTATTTTAGACACATTGGCCTGAGCTCCTATTATTTAGGGATATTGGACATGCAGCGGAGCACCTTTATTTTGGTATGGTCATGTGTGGAATCACTCCTTGGTTCAATAGCTTTGAATGGTTCGAGGATCCGACATGTATTGAGGGAGATATTAATATTTGATTGATTTAATCAAATATTAATTATTTAGCCTATTTTTAATTAGAAACCCTAATTCTAATTTAAGAAACCCTAATTAGGGAAAGCATATCTTTTTGAGGGTATAAGGGTTTCTCATGGAGGCCATTATTGATTATATATTGATTATTGATTTTTGATATTAAAGAAATTCTTCTGTGAAGACTGAGCCAAGGGTTCCAGGATTCCATTGCAGTGGAGAATGTCAACTCTTCATTGTGTGTGATTCAGAGGCTGTGAAATATCAGCTGATCTATTGCCAAATTGAGAGATAGCTTCATACAGAAGTTATCACAGAGGTTTACAGATTTGAGAGGTAACTTCATCCAGAAGTTATCACAGAGCTTTCCAGGTATTTATTTTATTAGCTTTTTGATCCAATAAGTTATACAGCTATAGATTGTCTATATTAGAGTCATATATTCTTGAGATCAGGTTGTTCAACTATCAGGGGTTAAAAATAGACAGGTTGGCGGCCGTACTAAGTTCGTACAGGTCCGTATAGATCCACTCAGGCACCGACCTCAGCATATAAAGATCTACAGAGACTAACATCGGCCATCCCAATGATCGACATCAGCCGACTGAAGACTAACATCAGCAGAGAAGGACCTACAGAGACCGACGTCGGCAGTATATCGACTGACGCCGACGACTGTGTGTTCAACACAGCAGGCCGAGACGAGACAAAATTCAGGTTTCAGTTCTAGACTTGCAAAAGATCAAGGTTTTAAGACCAGATTTTAATATTCTTTTATTTGTATGAGAGAATACTGTAATTATAATTATCTAAACAAGTGATAAGATATTTAATTAGCAGATAATAGATTTACTATGGGTTTTTTGTTTATCTGAATTTATTCTACAAGATTGTATCTTTGTTCAGAACTGTTTGTGTTTCTATATTCTCTGTTTGAAGGGGACATTACAATTTCTTGTCTCAATGCCAAAATGAATTTCTTGCAAAACAAAGCAAAGAAGGAAATATTTAAAGAATATTGTAATTAATTTGAACTCAAAAATTACTTGAGTTCACATCAATTTGATCTCTTCTTTTTCCATTGCCAAAATGATGTTTTATACAAGATAAAAGAAAATAAAGACATTTTCAAAGAATGTTATATTTAATTTGAAATCAAAATTGACTTGAGTTGAGTTGGAGTTCATATCATCTTCTCATTTCAATGCCAATCTTGGCTAGTTTTATGTTTTTTATAAATGCATGTTGTATTTTTGAAGTATAAAATTTATTCTTGAAGCTGGCATATGAAAATATATAGAAATTGTAATCGGCACCATAAATCAATAAAGATAATTTTTTGTACATCATTTTATGGTATTAGAGTGTATTTTTGATTGTGTACTAGCATATAAGTGAGATATTTATCCACTTATTGTAGGTTCTTTCCTCACCTACTGTTATAATCTCATCCTTTATAGGTCAATTGAAGATCTAATAATAGAAAATTGCACTAAATATTGTTAGTATGCAGTGTCTTTAGAGACCTTCATGCACACATCTTTAATATACAAACTTTCAAGCTTTCCTTTGAAATACTTATTTTTAGGACTATTATGAATATTTTTTTGTTGATCCATATATGTGTCTTGATTTCAAATCTTTCATAGAATAATTAATTATTTAGGTGCATCACCACAATAAGTAGGATTTCCCTTTTCATCTTCCTTCTTCCCTTTTCACCCCAAAAAGTCAAAAATAGAATTAGTTTTAGTGATAGATCCAAGGGAGCTAGCCCTCTCTAGAGGTTCTTCTCAATTTAGATTCACCCACACTCTAAGAATATCCCCATTGTATAAGTTGAAGATAATGTGTGCTTGCACATATTCAAATAGGGTTCTCTTCATATTGATAACACCTACTCCCCAAGAGTACAAGAAACTTGATCACCAAACTAGTTACAATTCCAATATTAGAGCCATTATTCCCCTCAGGGATTCAACTTGTCAAAACCATTTCATTTATGGGGGACTTGATAAACCACTTGACACTTCCACCACTTCCTTTTCTCCTCGGCCATTCTCCTCTAGTTTCTCTTATTTGGATAAACTATAGTTTGCCAAGACATACCTATATAGGTGTGCTTGGAAGGGATTTGGCCTAGGTCGGTATGAATAGGGACCACATGAGTTTCTTCCAATAAAGACCCAAAAACCTCATGAAAATCATGGCCTTGGTTTCACACCACCTAAAAATCAAACCAAATTTTCTCCCATCATCATTGTTGAGGAAGACATCCTGTCCTCACCATCCCTTTCTCTATCAAAATGTAAGGATTTCTATGTCATCCCACCTAATTTTTTTTCCATCAACATGATTATCCTTGGACCCATGACTTATCACCATTCCTCTAACTCATCTTGAGATGGTAGAAGGCAAATCTCCTACCATTAATATCATTCAATGTCTGGATGATGATTCTTTTCTCACCTATCTTAGTGTAGAAGATTTCTCTATCCACAAATCTCTTCCTCTTGAGGCTTTGACTATATTGAATAAATCCACTCTGGACATAAACTTAAGTACTTAGGATAGCCTACACATTATCAAAATTGGACAATCATTAGATTCCTTAGAAAATCAAGACTTTTCTACCTTCCTTCAAGACTGAAACATAACATTTGCTTGGTCTTATAGTGATATGCCTAGAATCGACCCTACTATCACCACCAATAACATAGTCACCAATCAAGATGCCAAGCTTATTTGAAAAAATCTTCATTTAATGCACCCTCATATAGCCCTTCTTTTCAAATAAGTACTTTAGTGTCTCCTTTTTGTCAATTTAATCCAGCCTATTGACTATCTCCAATGGGTCTCAAACATTGTCCCTATTACCAAAACAATAGGGAGACTTTGTATTTATGTGGATTTTCATGACCTTAACTTGGCTTGCCCAAAGGTTGACTTCCCTTTACCAAGAATTAACTAGCTTGTTGATCTTACAACCAGCCATGAGATTTTATCTCTTATGGATGGGTTTTCAAGATATAATTAGATCTTGATTTCCCCTGAAGATCAATATAAAACTATCTTTATCACCCCTTGATGGAATTTATGCTATAAAGTCATGATTTTTGGTCTAAAGAATTCTGGTGCAACCTACTAATGCACTATGACCTACATATTCCATGGCCCTACTCAAAAAATCATAAAGGACTATGTTTATGACCTTCTTGGGAAGTCCAAATATTATAAATACCATTTGGTAGTTTTTAAGATTATCTATGAATCACTCATCCATTACCATGTCCACCTTAACCCCAAGAAGTGTATTTTTGGGGTCTTGTCAGGAAAACTTCTCATCTTCATTATCTCTTTTCATAAAATTGAAGTTGATTCTACCAAATTCAAAGTGATCCTTAACATGCCTCCTCTGATCAACCTTAAGCAACTCCATAGCTTGTAGGGGAAGCTTCATTCCATCTGTCATTTCATCTCTCAGTTATCTGATAGATGCCAACACTATCACCACCTTATGAATAAATAAATATATTTTAAGTGTAATAAGGACTATCAACAAGCCTTTAACTCACTTAAGGACTACCTTCATTCCCCAACTATTCTCGTTCCTCTAAAATAGGATCAACTATTTTACTTATATATCTATGCCACTAACCACTCTTTAGGGGCAATGATTTCACATCATGATGATAAGCATAAAGAGTAAGCTATCTATTATATAACCTAAAACTTATAGAGTATAAAACTAGGTACACCCATATCGAGAAACTTTGCCTCACCATGGTCTTTATGGCCACCAAACTTAGCCATTATCTTCTCAGCCATAAAACCTTTGTCATCACTAACATAGACCCACTTAAGTAAATGCACTCCAAGCCATACTATAATCAATGTATGGCTAAGTGGATCATGATTTTAGATGAGTTTAACCTTGAATTCATCAAAAAAAATTCAATTAAAGGGAAAGTCATTATTATCCAATTGGTTGAAGTACCCTTAGTAGACAATCAACCTTTTCCCCTTGAATTTTCTAATGATTCCATCATGGCCCTTTCTTGAGCATACTTCACCCATCAAGTAACCATGTTTTTCTATGGATCAAAGTGTCAAAAATGTGGGGGAATTGGTATAATCCTTATTCTAATTAATGTTGAACCTTTTCCTTTATCTTTTAAGCTAGATTTTGAATGTACCAACAATATGACTATATGCAAAGCCCTAGTGATAGGTGTTACCAAGTTATAGGAGGTAGGATGTAGAGTTTCCATTACCCACTCCACATCAAATTCACAAGTCATTGATCAAGAGTTTTTACCATTGAGTATTGATGTGGATGATGTAGGTGTCATAGATGGATATACTACATGATACTAAGCACACTATGATGTAGCCCTTTTTGGAGGTGATGATGGGGGCCAGTAGGATATAGATGTAGATGCATGGGAGGTGGTCTGTAGGTGGGATGGGTTAGTTTAGATATATAGGCATTGATCATTCTAAGGGACCAGGTATGAACAACACTAGCTACAACATAGGATTGTTTGTTAAAAGTTACCTAGGAGAGGGATGTAGCACAAGGTCAAGTGTCTTATCTTATAGGAGAGAAATATATCAATCTAGGGCTCAACTAGACATGGTGATGCAAGAGAAAGATTCTCTCTATCAAGTAGGAAGAGGATTACTATAGTTCTCTTTAGACATCTACTAGATAATCCCTGATGAGGAAAATATAGAGTAGGGATTACTATAGGTGATAGTATTATGACACTAGGTTAGTGGTCCACATCTATGGGAGGATAGGCAGGCTTACGAGGGTATGTTCAAAGAGGCAATGGCACTCTAGGGGCTTAGATTATTATGATACATTATGTATTTTATTTATAATATGATTTTGATATTGGCCTATGAACCAATGTAATGAGATGTATATACATTTTAAGAAACATGTACATTTTTGTATATACAATGATAATTATTTTGATTATGAGCGTATGATGTATATATGTGATCCTTGTTTATGGTTTGTGGTTCCTGGTTCTAATGTTCATGTTATTTATTTATGATTTGATATGATGGTTACATGATTATGTTCATGATGGTTTATGTGGACTCACCTAGCTAATCATGTGATGATATGACTATTTAATTTATACACATTTTGATATTGATATTTGATGGATGTTGTTTATGTGATCATGATGTGATGGCTATAGTTTATTCTCCCGATATGATTATGTGATGATAATGTGATGCTTTTTATGATTAGGATGATTTCATGATGTTATGACATTATGGTTATAGTTGATGGTGTTTTTTTATGAATGTGATCATTTACTTCGTGTCTAATATGATCATGTTTATGATATTAATATGATTATGGTTATGACTATTGGTTATGCTTGGGTGGACATGGTTATGATTTTTGTGATCATTTTTATGATCGTGGATGACTACATTCATGTGGTGGTTATGGTTATGATGTTTGTTTCTAGATTTGATATGGCATGATGATTATATTTATGGACCATGGTTCTTGATAAGTACGTCTAATTTACTTTATGATGTGGTGGAATATGATCATGATCATTTGATGATGATGTTTTTTATGATTGGATGTTATGATGATAGTGATGATTATGTTCATGCTTAAATTTAATGAGTATATGCTTCCTCATATAGATTTAGACATGTGGTCGATAACATGTGTGAATGACTCATTTATTTTTGATGTATGATTAAATTATGGTAGATATGATAGATGGTTTAGTCGATGTGATTGATCACTAGATGATGTTTGATGTAGGATATTTTTAATTCATTAAAATGTTATTATGGTTAAATAAATTTAAACAAATAAGGTAAAAAACACATGGTTAAATGTATTTATTTTGATGAAGGTGTTGTAATCTTAAAACACATAGAGTAGGTTAGATAATGAAAATAAATGTGAGAAAAGAAAGATAATCAAAAGACAAATATATTAATGAATGTATCAACTAGTATGAGAGAATAAGAAGAAGGACCGATGATTATTCTTTGGAAAGTACTAAAACAAATTGAATTTGGATTGGATTATGAACATAATCCCTTTGAATTCTTCACATTAGCATTAGTTAGTTGGTTAAAAAGGTGTCTTGATCATATAATGTCAAGTAAGCTCAAAATCCCTTGCTTATAGTATATAAAGGGGATATGAATAAAGATGGAAGCTTCTTGTGAGACTAGAATGCCTCTTTTGGAGGTTACCAAAGAGTCAATATAAACGCTTCCATGTCATTTAAGGTGCATATTTATCAATGTGAGAAATCTACTTATGAGACCCGATTACAACTTTCAAAATTATTTTGTTTTTTTTTAATTTTGATAATGGATTTCTTAATATTTTATTATTGCTTGGAGGGGTTGAGGAATCTAATCAATGTGGGAAGCTTCCTATAAATTTTTATTCTTTGTCAAATGCTTTAATCAACCATCCTTCTAGGGAGTGGTCTAATTTTGTTTGCTTTGTTTAAGGGTTTTGATAGTTGTCCTTCAAGGGAGTAGTCTACCTCGTATTTAGAAATTTTTATGTGTTTTGGTAGCTATCCTTTGAGGGAGCAATAGTTGAATGCTAGGAATGACCCATATCATAGTTTTTCATTATGATTTTGATTTTTATGACATAGAATTGTTAATACAGGCTTAAATATTTACCTTTTATGAAGGAAAAACTAGAGCACAAGAAGGTTGATGAGGTGTAAAAAGAGGTTTTAAGAGACAACGATCATGGGAATCCATCCTATAAAAGAGGAAATTTTACCATGAGAATCATGCCATGGGTATTCATGGTACCCATGTTCAAGATTAGGCTAAGATTGTGATAGATAATCACATGATTTAGCTTTAATTAGTTGTCCCTAAAATAAGGAGATGAATGTGGTTTGAAAATAAGGGATGAGTTTAAGTTAGACAAAAAGTAAGTTTGATCCTATTTAATAAAATAAAGGATGTAGATGTGAAGCATTTAGGGTCTCAATTTTTAGGTTCCCTTCAAGAGAGGATAATCGATAAGATCCCGATCTATACTTGTGCATTATGATATAATGTCTAATCTAATTGAAAGCAAACTTTCCCCACTTAATTTTCTCCATATTGGTGGCATGTTTATTTTCATTTAAGACAAGATATCTAATGTTGAATTATTAGACTCTAAGGTATTTTTTATAAGTGTGTTTGATTCCTTCTTGATAAACATGAAGATGAGTAAGTATGGCCAAATGTTGTTTTTCAAGTAGTTCAAGTTGGGCTAAACATTCTTAATGATAATCATCTTTAAAAATGATATCCCATAGGGATATGTGAAGAGAGGGAATTTGGTATTTGAGAGGCAAGATGACCTCTATTCCAAACACAAGAGAGAAAGGGGTAACACCCATAAACATTCAAATGCTTGTACACTATGCCCATGAGGTGAAGGGGATATGTAAATACCAATCTTGACTAGATGCATCAACCATTTTAGTTAGCATATTGTTGAGAGTTTTGTTAGAGTCTTACACCTATCCATTAGGTTATGGATGATAAGGTGTTGATAAAACTTACATTGATTCCAATGCATCACAAAGACCTTGGATTTGCTTATTCTTAAAATATTTACCATTATCAGTGATAATTTTATGTGGAACACAAAAATGGTATATGATGTTATGGTTAATAAAGTTGATCTTTTTGAGCTTGGTTGAAATGAGAGGGATATCCTCTACCCACTTGGTGAAATATTCAATTGCATTGATGATAGAGTGATGTCATTGTGAAGAATGGGGGTTAATTTCACCAATAAAATCTAGACCCCATTACAATAAAGGCCATAAATCTTTGGATACTTGGAGACTATGACTAGGTGAATGATGTCAATTGGAATATTATTGACATTTAACACACTTTTTCACATAATCATAATAATCTTGGTTAAGGTTATCCTAGTAGTATCTAAGGTGAAGGATACCTTTAGTGACGGCTAAATCACTAAAGTGTCCTCCACAAATCCCATCATGGGTTTCCTTGATAGTATGAGATGCTTCATGACTATGTATAAAATGAAAGAGGAGTCCATTAAAGCTATGTTTATAAAAAATTCACTTGAGTATGGTGTAATGAGAGGTGATTCGAATGAACACTCTTTGAGCATTCTTATAAAGGTTGGAGGGAATGATGGTAAGGCTAAGACAGTTGAAGGTTTGCTTATACCAAAGGTCAAGTTGGGTTTCCTCCACATTTAATATGGTAGGTGAGTCTAATTTAATATAAGAAGGCTTAGTAAGTTGATGGATAATGATAGATATCTTAGATTTAGAGGGTGAAGATGGGATCTGGGAAGTGAGAGAAGTCATTATGTTGGTAAACTTGTTCATAGATCATAGGGTAGCTTAGATAAATTAATGATCAAATGATGTTAATAGCCCATCAAATAGTTATTTGTACTATTATAAAACATCATTCTTACACTAGTAAGAGATGTCATTTTGATTGACCATAATTTATGAGTCACCAAAGATATTGATTATTTTGACTCCTGAGGCTACAATAATTTGGAAACCTATCACTAGGGCTTTGTATTCAACCATATTATTAGTACATTCAAAATCTACCTTAAAGGATAAAGGAAGAGGTTAACCATTAAGGGTAATAAGGATGATGTCAACTTCCCCACCACATTGACACTTTGATCTATCGAAAAACATGGTTACTTGATGGGTGAAGTTTTCTTGAGAAAGGGTCAAGATGGACTTATCAAGAAACTCAAAGGGAGGAGGTTCATTGTCTACTTAGGGTGCTTTGGCCTATTGGTCAGAAATGACTTTCCATTTAATTGATGTTTATTAGAGGAACTCAAGGTTAAACTTAGATAAAACATGATCCACTTAGCCATACATTACTTATGGTATGGCTTGAAGTGAATGTACTTGAGTAGATCTATGTTAGTGATGATAAAGGCTTTATGATTGAGAAGATAATGGCAAAGTTTGGTGTCCATAAAGACTAAGGTGATGTAAAGTTTCTCGATATGGATGTACCAAGTTTCATACTCTATAAGTTTTTGGCTTATGTAGTAGATGAATTTATCTTTATGGTTATTATCATGATGTGCAATCATTTTCCCTAAAGAGTGGTTAGTGGCAAAGATATACAAGTAAAATGGTTTGTCCTCTTTTGGAAGAATGAGAATGGGTGGGGAAAGAACATATTATTTAAGTGATTAAAAGGCTTTTTGACATTCCTTATTCCACTTAGAATATGTCTTTCTTCAAAAGGTGGTGAAAGGGTTGGAATCTATCAGATAACTAAGAGATGAAATGACAAATGGATTGAAGCTTTCCTTGCAAGATGTGGAGTTGCTTAAGGTTGATCAAAGGAGGCATGTCAAGGATCACTTTGAATTTAGTGGGATTGCCTTCAATTCCATGAAGAGATATGTTTTAGTAATTTTTTACTTATTATTCTTGGAATAAAGATAGAAGAAACTCAATAGGGTATGGTAGAGAAACCTGTTTGGTTGTGCATGTATTGAATTAGATGATTATAGAGATCTCTTCTTTGTCTAGGGAAGAATGACCTATAGACAATAAAGTAATGAAATAAATGGTTTGTTAGATAGATAGTTGGGTGGATTTCCTAACATGAGCTAGATCCAAGAAGCATGTACTTCCTAAGAGGCTATCAATCCATGCTTTTTAAAGAATTAAATTCAAAAATTGAAAGGTAAACTACTTGCATAAATAATATAAGGTACTAAAATTAAGTATAAAAATTTATTTATAAAATAATAGATGAAATTGACTAATTATAGAAATAAGTGGGGAAATTTTAATGCTAAATAGGTTAGGTATGGTTCAAAAAATAAGGTGAGGCTCTATGATCAAGTAGAGGGAAATAAAATTGGATTTTGTTTGAGGTCTGATGACTGAAAATAGCTTGTTATTTCATCACATAGTGACTTTCAGTGGTTGGGGTGACCAGGTTGGGTTTGGTTAATAAAATGCTTATTTAATGAGGTTACAAAATAGAATTTTGAGAGATGGGTTTGGGTTGGATTGATTACAAAATATAAATAAAGTAACTGAATGATTGAAAATAGATACTTAGCCTACTAATTATTGATCTAAAGAATGGTTGAGGTGGATTGGCTAATAAACTCATTGATGGAGTATGAAACAATTTTGGTAGAGTAATGGTACTTGGTTGTTCACTAATGGATGGTATCACATTGTATCTCTATCATACTTTTTGGTTTGTTGGATCATTAGAATAAATGACCTACAAAAAAAATCTGATACAAGAATCTCTTGATAGTTGTGGATCCTATTCACCTCTTGCTCCTCTCTCTTTTTATAGTAAAAAAGAAGTGGTGGAATTATAGGTTCAACCAAGAGGTTTAAATAGATTTTATAATTTTAAATTGAACATGCACTAATTCACACAAGCTAAATATAAAAACTCGAGGTGGGGTGATGTGGGAATTTAGTGGTTCTGGTGGTGGAACCTGATCATTAGTGGTCAGGCCTAACTATTGATGGTTAGGTTGATCATCGGTGGTTGAGGGTAACAGTTTAAGTTGGGTTAAAAGGTGGGTTAGTTAGTGGGTCATTCTGACTTGAATTTATGGTTGAGAGGCCAGGGTTGGTCTCTAAGGGGGTCTTGAGGTAGTCTAGGGGTGTTTTAACATATAGAACTGTAGTGTGCATTTTTCTAGTGTCTACATTTTCCCCTTTTTATTATGTAGTTTGTATCAAAAAGCTATGAAATAAAAATGATTTATGGGTAAAATGTTATGTTTCCCTAAGTATGGGAGGAGGTGTTCCCCCTCAAACTAGGAAATGATGAGGTAAAATAGAATTGGATGTAGGTTTGATGAGTGGTTAAGTGGGTGATGAAGGTGGGTGATAGGTTAGGCACTAAAGCACAAACATGCACCAAAATTATGACTAATACGATAGCCAAGATCATACATTGACTAGGTTACCATAGTTGGTAAAAATTAAGGTTAGCTATAGAAGGATAAGTGATAAGTTGGAAATGTGACCGTATATGATGGTTGGGTTAAATTCTAAACTCAAGTGTCCTAGATGAGGTTAATGTAGTCATAGGTATCTGAGGTAATAAGTACTATTGAGAAGACATAATTGGTTAGGTGTGAACAAGGTAATACAAGTTTAAAAATTATTCAACATGGTAATCTAGTTGATGCAGTTAAAAGGACTAAGGCAAGGCCATTACAAAGTATGTAGTAGTCAAGCTAAAATGACCACTAGCATGGTGACATGGTGGTTATCTTGGTTAGATAAAGTAATCTCCATGGGTGGGAACTTGGTGTGTATGTGTGTGTGCCATGAAATTTAGGAAAAAAATTGATGGGTAGAGGAGAAAACCAAAAATTGTTGACTGTCAATGGTTAGGGTTGACTGTTAAGGTCAATCATCAGTGGTCACCTTGACTATTAGTGGTTAGGAGATAGCCCTAAAAGGGCATGGTCAAAAAGATCACCAAGGGTTATATTTTATCATTGTGACTTTGAAAACCTTTGGTAATTAAAGTTTGGCATTTTATGGTGACGATCATTTATAGGTGAGTGATTAGGTGGTTGAGATGTTGATTTGAGTGAGTTGATTGAGCATTAGAGTGTTAACCTATCCAGGATACAACATGGATGAGGAAGGGTGCATGGCCAGGCCATGGGTCCCATAGTTCCTCCTCAACAATGGTCAAGGAATGAGGTAGGGTTTGTTCTAAAATTAATATATTTGGTTGATTTGGGTAAATGCATTGGTATTTGAATTTATTATTTATAGATTGTTATTTTGGTTGTATTTTGACCTAGGTTTAGCATTTGCAATATTTTTGGTGGTTAATTTGAGGTTGATGTTGAAATTGGTAAGGGTAGCATAGAATAGGTATAGGTAGAATTTTTTGAGTGATTATGGTCATTAGGTGGGTGTTTGGGGATGGTAAGGTTTGTATGATTTACTGATGATCACCCACAGTGATCATCAATAGTCACCATCAGCCATTGATTGTCAGTAAGTGACCATCATAGGTCATTTAACCATTAGTTGTTGACTATAAGAATAGTTGATCATCTATGGTTGTGTAAATGGTGATGTGTCTTTTTAAAGGTTAAGGTTAATGGTTATTGATAATTGGATGTTAAGGTGAGTTACTGAGGTAATGTTTGAGGGGTAGTGGGTTCCAGTTAATAGTTAAGTTAGATAGGTTGGATTCCCTAGGTAAATGTTGTAAAGGTGATGGTTAAGTAATAGTTAATAGTAAGGGTTAAGGGTAATAGGTAATGTTTTAAGGGTAATGGTTTAATGATATAGGTTGATAGGTAACAATTTTGAGAATAGTTAAGGTGTATGTTTAGTAGGTGATGTTGTAGGTAGAAGGCATATTATTTAGGGTGTAGATAAGATAGGTTAAGATGAGTGATGTAGATAATTGGTAAGAATAGGTCATAGTATGCAAAGGTTTTGAATTGATTAAAAGATGAGGTAGGTGTAATAGGTAGAGTTCATAGGTAAGATAGTGCTTTAGTTTGTGAACTAAGATTTGCTAATTAAATTTTTCTAGGCATGGGAGTGGATCCAAATGTGAGATTGGGTGCCTCAAATATTTGTCAAGATTCATTGAGGGATGACTATAGATGATTGGGCCCATTTAAAGGAGGTGGGCCTTGATGGTATGATGCATTACTAGCATGTGCCATGGGATGCAATGATGATAGTGGTGTTCATCAAGAGATGGGATCCTACCACTAACACTTTCCTACTACCTATAGGTGAGATGACCATCTTACCTGAAGATATCCATAAGATTATGTGGCTACCCATATGGGGTGAGCTGATTTACTATATTGAGAGGGAGGAGAGGGATGATTTTATGTATCTTTTGTACAAAGATGACCATGACTTTTCAAGGTGGCATGTCAAAGGATTTAGCTATACTCTACTATACTAGAGGGATAGAGATGATAGACAACTACTTTTGATGATGATGATAGTGGTCTCATACTATGCCAAACTAGATTTGAGTAGTGGGAGGTTCCTTTACTTGTTGTTAGAGGTGCTAGTTAAGATGTTGTTAGGCCACATAGTGTTTGGGTGGGTGCTTGTGTTTTTAGTTCAGATTAATACGGAGCTATGGGGATTATAAGCTCATAAGAGATATGGGATCAGCACCCGACATCAGGTTCCTTCCCTCGACTCCTACTTTGAGGGGGAATACCTCATCCTTACTTTGGGGCAATCCACATCATCCTTCACCTGGGGCAACCACTCCCTATTTTTGTCTTGCAGTTCGTTCAGAACAACCAACAAGACAAAAAGGGGCAAATGTAGACACTGAAAAAGTGTCTAACCCTTGGTCCTTTCTCCCTCCTAGTTCTCCTTGGTCCCTAACCCACCTAATTCTTATTAATTGGAAATAAACATCTATTTTTAATTAAATAAGGCCCCTTTAACCCCTCCCTCCTTTGACACCTCGCCTAGGACACCTCGCCTAGACACCTCACCTTAGACTAATTCTTTCCCTATGACTCACTCAAGATCTCTCCCTAATTCTTCTAACCTCCTAACAAACTCCCGTGCGTATTTAGCACAACCCTCGGCATTCTCAAATGCATAAAAACACTTGGCAGATAAAAAATGGGCTTGGTGGCTTGTTCTGCCCGTTCTAACCCCGCCGACGTCGGCCACCTATCGGTCAATGCCGGCGGAATCGCCGACGTCGGTTATACTTAACTGACTTCTCTTCCTCTTTTTGGGTAATCACAATCAAAGTCAGAAGTTTTTGAATCTGGGGTAATCTAACAGGGGTAACTCTCTCTTCCGGCAAAACAAAGCTCTGGTGCTCTTGCTTTTTGGTGTTTTTGCATCTTGTTTTCTTGCAGGGATCAACATACTTGACAAAACTTCTCTCAGGCACTGAGATCTTGTATCCAACATTTTGTAATAGGATTGCATGCTATCTTCATCAACTATTCAACACAGCTAAGTATTTGTGCTGTCTTTATTTCTATATCATTTCATTTATATCAAGTACTCTGTCGTCTGTCTATTCCAATATCCTTCACCAAAACCTTCTCTATTTTTTTTGGAGAGGCTGATAAGCCCTCTCTCCTATCCATCCGCCTTTCATCTCTGTCACTTATCAAGTCTATTCCCAGACAATATTCTCTGTCCCTTAGCCCTCAAATAGCCCCGCACAGATCCCCAGACCCTCAGACAAGATCATAAACTATCCTACAGTGCTGAAACCAACCCTGTAACCAGTTCTTGACTATTGCCCCGACCGACGCCGATCATCTCTAACCAACGTCGGCAACCTTCTGACCGATGACGGCAATACCACCGACATCGGCGACTGTGTTTACCAGATTGCAGCTTATCAGGTACGCATTTGTTTTTAGTCTTTTCTTTTCACATCTTTCATTATTTCTCTTTTCTGTCTCTGTTATATTCTGTCCTAAACAGTGGATTGTCATCCTTGAAGAAGCCTTAGCGCTTCTAGGACCAAGCTTTTGCTTGGCAATCCACTCTCTTATCAACTAACATTCTTTGTGTTTTTAGTGTTTATCTCTTTTAGGTGTTATTCCTTCACAGCCAAAGAGGAGTATTCACAGCGTCTGGATTTACGGTGCGCAGTCTTTATCCAGGTACTTCACAAGCCTCGTCCATTATTTTTTTTAGTTTCTTCTCTCTCTTAAATCTGAAAAAGCAAATTTTGAATAGAAACATTATGTCCCACCGGGCGTGCCAGAATGTTTCTATTCAAAATTTGCTTTTTCAGATTTAAGAGAGAGAAGAAACTAAAAAAAATAATGGACAAGGCTTGTGAAGTACCTGGATAAAGACTGCGCACCGTAAATCCAGACGCTGTGAATACTCCTCTTTGGCTGTGAAGGAATAACACCTGAAAGAGATAAACACTAAAAACACAAAGAATGTTAGTTGATAAGAGAGTGGATTGCCAAGCAAAATCTTGGTCCTAGAAGCGCTAAGGCTTCTTCAAGGATGACAATCCACTATTTAAGATAGAATATAACAGAGACAAAAAAGAGAAATAATGAAAGATGTGAAAAGAAAAGACTAAAAACAAATGCATACCTGATAAGCTGCAATCTGGTAAACATAGTCGCCGACGTCGGTGGTATTACCGTCGTCGGTCAGAAGGTTGCCGACATCGGTTAGAGATGACCGGCGTCAGTCGGGGCAATAGTCAAGAGCTGGTTACAGGGTTGGTTTCAGCACTGTAGGATAGTTTATGATCTTGTCTGAGGGTCTGGGGATCTATGCGGGGCTATTTGAGGGCTAAGGGATAGAGAATATTGTCTGGGAATAGACTGGATAAGTGACAGAGATGAAAGGTGGATGGACAGGAGAGAGGGCTTATCAGCCTCTCCGAAAAAAATAGAGAAGGTTTTGGTGAAGGATATTGGAATAGACAGACGACAGAGTACTTGATATAAATGAAATGATATAGAAATAAAGACAGCACAAATACTTAGCTGTGTTGAATAGTTGATGAAGATAGCATGCAGTCCTGTTACAAAACATTGGATACAAGATCTCAGTGCCTGAGAGAAGTTTTGTCAAGTATGCTGATCCCTACAAGAAAACAAGATGCAAAAACACCAGAAAGTAAGAGCACCAGAGCTTTGTTTCACCAGAAGAGAGAGTTACCCCTGTTAGATTACCCCAAATTCGAAAACTTCTGATTTTGATTGTGATTACCTGGAAAGAGGAAGAGAAGTCAGTTAAGTATAACCGACGTCGGTGATTCTGCCGGCGTCGGCCGATAGGTGGCCGACGTCGGCGGGGTTAGAACGGGCAGAACAAGCCACCAAGCCCGTTTTTTATCCGCCAAGTGTTTTTATGCATTCGAGAATGCTGAGGGTTGTGCTAAATACGCATGGGAGTTTGTTAGGAGGTTAGAAGAATTAGGGAGAGATCTTGAGTGAGTCATAGGGAAAGAATTAGTCTAAGGTGAGGTGTCTAGGCGAGGTGTCCTAGGCGAGGTGTCAAAGGAGGGAGGGGTTAAAGGGGCCTTATTTAATTAAAAATAGATGTTTATTTCCAATTAATAAGAATTAGGTGGGTTAGGGACCAAGGAGAACTAGGAGGGAGAAAGGACCAAGGGTTAGACACTTTTTCAGTGTCTACATTTGCCCCTTTTTGTCTTGTTGGTTATTCTAAACGAACTGCAAGACAAAAATAGGGAGTGGTTCCCCCAGGTGAAGGATGATGTGGATTGCCCCGAAGTAAGGATGAGGTATTCCCCCTCAAAGCAGGAGTCGAGGGAAGGACCCTGATGTCGGGTGCTGATTTGACAAAGAGTGGATGAGAAGGGTGAAGAGTGAGTGAAAATGCAGCAAAAGTCATGATTGCGCGCATGCCACTGCACGAGATGGTCGGGTCAATTGTCACAGGTCAAGGGTCGAGGAGTGCCAAAATTGAAAGAACCGAGCCCCAGCATGAGTCGTAGCTGATCGGGTTATTTAATCGAGGCTGAAACTCCAATAGTCGTCGTGTTTTAGGTATCCTAGGCTTAGAAAGTGCTCCTGAAAACACAAAAAAGTCACAAGTAGTGTGGATCAACTAGCGTGTGATCCTATATTGTGAGGGTCCAAAAAATATAGTCTGCGTACAAATTTGCTAACCAGTCGTGGAATAGCATACATGCAAAAATTAACCAAGGCAAACGCTTTGGAAGTAGTCGCGGTTTAGGAGATGGGCATGATCTCCAATGTCTGGTTGTCGATGGATGGATGCAAAAAGTAATCTTAAAAGTGCCCCACTGGGACAAAATGACATGGTCCAAAGGACTTGACTTGAGTAAAGCCATGATATGTGGTTGTTCGGAACAGAGATAGAAAGTTGAATGCCACCGACGTCGGCCATGTAACCGACGTCGGTGTCAAAATACACTGACGTCGGCGAAAAACGGCCGACGTCGGTAGACTAGGGCACGAATATGCCGATGTCGGTGGACTGCCAAATCCGACAAAACCAGATTGGCAGCCCACCAAAAGTCATTTGCTATATGATTGAAAGATACAAAAAAAGCTCTAAAATTTGTTGAGTGATAGTGACTCAGAGTTGACTGAGGTGCTGTGCGAGGTGGCAAAGAGATATTGGGGGAAAGAAGAAGTTGATTGGACGCTGTAGGGATGCGTTTGAGTTAGCGAGAGCGTGCAGAGCCACTAGGACAAAAGTGATGGCAGAGGGAAGTAGAGGACAATATTTACCTGGGCACCAGTATTTTTGGCCCAGGTGTATAGAGAGTTGTGGGGTATCAGTCGGCGGCGGCGATACAGCCTATGTGTGGGCCACCTGCTACATTGCTGGGCTTACGAGCACATAGTGGTCACGCGACCTCTTGGCCTCCCAGTGGTGATTCTTGCCAGCTTTAGAGTTGGATTCAGATGATGGAGGGAGATGATGGCACAGACACGGGTGGATGGAGTGGTCAGGGACATCGACCACTACAGGGGAGTGCTGGAGGGTTTGATCCTGGCAGACATCATTTGGAGACCATATTTGGTCTATCCAGTATTCAGAGACCAGGGAGAGCAGCTGGTTAGAGCTCAGAGCCGGAGATGGGTTAGAGGCAGACGAGCCGGTGAGCTCGAGAGGATCCCTGCAGAGAGAGTGCGGCACCAGTACGGGCTGCTACAGGATGTGCCTCCCACCTTCCCACAGTATAGATGGGATGACATAGAGGCACTGCTCCCACTTCCAGAGGAGACAGAGGAGCCTGATTTTGAGGAGTTGCCAGCAGGACCTGGGATAGTTGACCCAGGGTGTACAGAGGCCTTCACGGCATGGTGGGTAGGTCAGTATAGAGGGATACAGATCAGGCAGCAGCCAGATTTATAGGCCATCATCAGGGAGCAAGATACAGCACATGAGGAGAGAGATATGGCATGGGAGGAGAGAGACACGGCTCAGGCTCAGGTCTCAGTTTTGTAGGGACAGCTAGCAGGAGTCACAAGGCAGCTAGGAGAGATGACAGGGCAGGTGGCAGCGTTGACAGTGCAGGTCACTCTGTTACAGGGACAGCTGGCCGCAGCTCAGGGACAGGCAGGTGCAGGGCAGAGTTTTGGAAGGCAGGGCCCATGGCAGCAGCCATTTTAGTAGCCAGCATTTTCACAGGGGGCAGGGCCATCAGTATCAATGCACCTAGGTGAGCCACAGTGTCAGAGATCAGGACAGGCCACAGGGACAGGGCAGATGGGTCCACCGCAGACTGTATCTATAGTTAGATACAATGATGCGCTGGACGAGATTGCGTATTATGAGAGGGCCATCAGGGGGATCCCTCATATACAGTGACACTCAGAGATGAGGGCAGAGCAGAGCAGACAGAGATCCATGTCACGAGTGATGGCTTCAGGGTCACGCAGACGGTAGAGATCAGAGGGAGGAGGAGATACAGCCTCTTCTCGACCACCGCCACCACCACCACAGCCACAGCCTTGAGGGTAGCCCCAGTGTTGCATTATTTTTATTTTTTTGATATATATACCAGCCTGTGAGCTGAAGACGAGAGATATATGATGAGAGAGAGACAGACACTGGTTGTGTCTTTTTGTATAAAACTGATTTTTGATATATATATGATGAGATTTTGGCTTATTGATGTGTTATGGAGATGTTATAAATATTTGATGTGTTTCATGATGTATGTTTTGATATGATGATGATTATGGTGATGATGATTATGTTATGATGATGCTTAATGATGATGTTTTATGATGATGTTAATGATGATATTGATATAAATGAGTATGTGATGATGACAATGTTTATGAAATGGTTATATGATGACTTTAGACTAGATGATGAAAGATGTGATAGATATGATTTTGAATGTTTAACTTGTGGATTATGCAAATGTTTAATGAGTTATGATAGATGAAATTTATGACTAATGACTTATGAAAATGAGAGTATATTAATGATTATGATGTGATTGACAGGTGACGAGAGAAGGAGAACGAAGAAAGTGATGAAGAAAGTGGCCGAGCTAACCCCAGAAGACCCCATGTCAACTGAGTGCTGCCTACATAGCCCCTATTGTTAGGGGCCTCAGGCCTATGTAGTTCTCCCAAAAGGGAGGAAGAGTCAAAGTGAGTGATGGTCTAGTCAAGATCAAGGTTATGGTCATAGTCATGGTTATGTTTGAAAAGGGTTTAGTTGAATGTGACTAAAGTGTAAAAAGAGAAGTGAAAGGCATATTTGCTCTTTCATTGACAAGGACCAAAAAGTCAGTATAGATAGGGGTTATTAGAACCAAGAACCCCATTATGCGTTGCGTCGTTGACCATAAATTATGCTAGAGTGGTGATCGAATCACTTTGACACTAAAGTGAGCTCGAAGTCCCTTGAGCAGGTTATAGGAAAGGAGGATAGGACAACCCATTTTAAGAGCAGAGATAACTTCGCCCCTTTTATAGGAGACCCTGAGACAACATAAGCCAAGTCCATGACTTTTTTTTTTTTTTTTTTGAGGCTGATCAATATGGGAAGCCTGCATAGTGATGTCATTGTGCTTGATGGTCAGTTATGAAGCTGATCGATGCGAGAAGCTTCTAAGATAATGCTGTTTATTGCAAGATTTAGTCATAGCCATCCTTCAAGGGAGTGGTCTAGATCTTTGCTTAATAAGAGGGCTTTTGAATAGCTGTCCTTCGAGGGAGCAGTCTATTAATTATAGCAATGATAGTACAGCTGTCCTTCAAGGGAGCAGTCTTCTTTTTAATTTGATTTTGTGACCTTGGTTATTTTGACATCTTGATTGATTGTTGATAGAAATTTGAGTCATGGACAAGACTTATAAAAGTTCAAGGGCTCCCTTTTATTAGGACAAAGTATCCATACTATATAAAAGGGTTTTTAGAGGATTTATTAAAAGAAGTAAGGTTGAAAAATAATAGGATTAGCTAGATGAGGGATTGCTCAAGGGACGAGCTCAAGTTAAATGTTAAGTAAACGAGTACTCAACTAGCAATAAAATGGTCATAGATGCAACGCATTAAGGGGTTCAGGTTCTGGTCAGCCTTCAAGAGAAGACAGACGATAAGTCCCTGATCCGTACTTGTGCGTGATAATGTAAGGTCCGAGCCAATTAGGAGTGAATTTGCCTCGCTTACTTCGTTCCATATTAGTCACATGTTGATTCTCTTTGAAGACGAGGTCTCCGATATTAAAATATCGTTCTCTCAGATTTTTGTTATAGGCTCGTCTGATTCGACTTTGATAGACATGGAGATGATTAAGGGCAGCAAGACGACGCTCATCAAGTAACTCTAGTTGAGCTAAATGATCTTGACGAAAGTCATCATTGGAAAGAATGTCACGTAGAGAAATACGAAGAGACGGGATCTGTACTTCGAGAGGTAGGACAACCTCTGATCCATACACTAGAGAAAAAGGGGTAGCACCCGTAGAGGTTCGGATGCTAGTGCGGTAAGCCCACAAAGCGAAGGGAATTTGAATGTGCCAGTCCCTTCCAGTGTCGTTGACCACCTTCATGAGAATTTTAGTTAAAATTTTATTGGAAGCCTCAGCCTGCCCATTTGCTTATGGGTAGTAAGGCAAAGAAAAGCTGAGTTTGATGCCAAATGAGTCGCATAGCTTTTGGACAGCTTTATTTTTGAAGGACTTGCCATTGTCGGTGATGATTTTATGAGGGACACCGAAGCGACAGATGATGTGGTTATTGATGAAGTCGACGATCTTGTCGGCTTTTGTAGAGACAAGAGGAATAGCTTCCACCCACTTAGTGAAATACTCAGTGGCGGTGATGATGGACTAATGACGAAGAGACGAATGAGGATTAATCTCACCGATGAGATCTAAACCCCATTGTGAAAAAGGCCAAAAATCTTGAGCAACTTGTAAGGCGTGGCTGGGGAGATGAAACAAGTTAGCGTCCTGCTGGCACTTGACGCATCGCCGAACATAATCGCTACAGTCTTGATGAAGAGTGGGCCAATAATAGCCCAGGCGAAGGATGCGCTTGGCAACCGAATTTCCACTGAAGTGTCTACCACAAATCCCATCATGGGCTTGTTTGACAGCATGAGAGGCTTCAGTGGAGGTGAGACAATAAAGAAGGAGGCCGTTGAAACCTCGCTTATAAAGAAGACCGCCTAGCATGGTATAACGAACGGTGCATTTGATGAAAGCTCGCCGCGCATTGCTAGAGAGGTTGGGAGGAATGAGAGAATGAGTCAAGTAGTCCTCAAGTTGTTTATACCAATCATCTTGTGAACTAAAGTCTATGGTGTGGACGAGGTTGATATCAGTGGAAATGTATGAAGGCAATGGCACACGATGTACCATGACATAAATTCTTGATGAGGATGATGATGATGAAGGAATATGCGAGGCAAGGGAAGCCATGGTGTTAGCAAACTTATTCGTCGATCGAGGAACAGTCTGCAATAAGTGATCGTCAAAAGATGCAAGAAGAATGTCGACACGGTTTTTATACCTTTGTAAAATTTCATTTTTGCAGAGGTATGAACCGTTGACCTGATTGACGACGAGCTGCGAGTCATCGAAGATGTTGATGGTCTTAATGTCTAAAGAAAGGGCGGTTTGAAGTCCCAAAATTAAGGCTTCGTATTCAGCCATATTATTGGTACATTCAAAGTCGAGTTTAAAAGATAGAGGCATGGGCTCCCCTTCGAGAGGGATGAGAATGACCCCGGCACCTCCACCAAGTTGACATTTAGAGCTGTCAAAGAACATGGTCATTTGATAGATGGCGTCATCGGTGGAAAGAGTGGCGATAGACTCGTCAGGAAACTCACAGTGAGAAGGTTGATTGTCGGGAAGTGGGGCATCGGCTAATTGATCAGCGATTGCTTGCCCCTTTATAGATTTTTGTTGGACAAATTCGAGGTCGAGCTCAGCAAGCAACATGAGCCACCGAGCCATACGTTGATTCTGATAAGGCTTGGAGTGCATATACTTGAGAGGGTCGGTGTGAGTGATGACGAAGGTTTTGTGGTTAAGAAGATAATGGCGGAGCTTAGTAGCAGCAAAGACTAACACCAAACAAAGTTTCTCGGTATGGGTGTACCGAGTTTCATAGTCGACTAATGTTTGACTGATGTAATAAACTGCTTGCTCGCGGTGTTGCTCATCTCGATGCACGATCATGGCACCTAACGAATGATTGGTTGCAGAGATATAAAGGTAAAAGGGTTTATCATCTTGAGGTGGAATGAGGACATGTGGAGAGATCAAATAGTGTTTAAGGGCTTCAAAAGCCTCTTGACAATCCTTATCCCATGTAAAAGAGATGTCCTTTTTAAGAAGATGATGAAAAGGTTGGCAGCGATCAGAAAGTTGCGAGATAAAACGTCGAATGGACTGGAGTTTCCCTTGCAAACTGCGAAGCTGCTTGAGATTAGATGGGGGTGGCATTTCGAGGATAGCGTGGATCTTGGCGGGATCTATCTCGATGCCACGGAAGGAAACAATGAAGCCTAGAAGCTTACTAGAGAGGACCCCAAAAACACATTTCTTGGGGTTAAGGCGAACATTGTATTGAAGAAGTCGAGAGAAGATGATTTTGAGAATAGTCAGATGGTCACGACGAAGTTTGGACTTGCCTAATAGGTCATCCACATAGTCTTCCATGATTTTATGGAGGAGATCGTGAAAGATATAGGTCATAGCACGCTGATAAGTGGCACCTGCATTCTTTAAGCCGAAAGGCATGACTCGATAGCAAAAAGTCCCCCATGGGGTAATGAAAGCGGTCTTGTGCTGATCTTTCGGTGCAACCAGGATTTGATTATATCCTAAAAACCCGTCCATAAGAGATAACATCTCATGACCAGCCGTGAGATCAACAAGTTGGTCAATGTTTGGAAGAGGAAAGTCGTCCTTGGGACAAGCCAAGTTGAGGTCATGATAGTCCGTACAGATTCGGATCCCCCCAGTTGCTTTGGTCACAGGAACGATGTTAGAGACCCACTGTGGATAATCGATGGGTTGGATGAAAGAGACTGAAAGAAGACGCTGAAGCTCTTCTTTAACAAGAAGTACAACATAAGGATGCATTTTGCGAAGCTTTTACCTAACAGGCTTAGCCTCTGGATTTGTGACGATGTTATGGGTAGCGATTGTGGGGTCAATGCCAGGCATATCGCTATAAGTCCAGGCAAAGGCCTTGCTATGGTCAGAAAGGAACTGGGTATAGTCAAGCTGCTCCTGAGTGTCTAAAGATTGACCAATCTTTAAGACATGAGGAACATCAGAAGATGGAAGGTTAATGTTAATGGTCGATTCATTTAACATAACCTACGTTTCAGAAGGGAGAGAGCGTTGAATGAAAGAATCGTCAGCACCCATATATGTAAGAATGGCGTCATCATCTACGCAGTGGATTGTGTTCATGGTTGATGAATCATCGTCTATCATGCTAGGATAAATGAGAGGAAGAGATTTGGAAACCTCGTTGAGTTGATAGGTTAGAGGTTCCAAGCGGATGGTGTTTATGCAAAAAAAAAACTAGGAGGGATGGAAACCACCGACTCCATAGGTGAGGAAGGAAGAATAGGCGAGTCTAGAAGAAATTGGTCAATATCTAGTTCAGGGGAAAGGTTTGTGGAGGCCTCAGTGGGTTCTTGGAAACCCAGTCCATACCGTTTCTTCGCATTATCATCATTGGGTGTTTCGACAGGCTGATGAGAACCTTATTCGTAACGTCCAAAGCCGAAACCCTTCCATGCACACCTATAAAGATAGGTATGTGCAAAGATGGGGTTGCTAAGAAAGGAGAAATCTGATGTGAAGGTTTGGGGCGAGGAAGAAGGGTTTGATTCAGTAGGGGCTTGATCAAGCCCCCCATAGACAAGATTGGTATGAAGGCTAGGAGGACCAAAAGGAATGAGCATCCCGATTCGATAGTCATAGTTTGGGTGTTGATGAAGTTGTCCATACTCTTGAAGAGTTTGGAACATGTCTAGAGTAAGGAGATGATATTCTCCTAGTGAAAGTCTTTGGAAGATGTCGTCCATGGGGTCCTTGGTTGGTAATTGAGAAGAGGATGTGGTGGCGACCGTTGTTTGCGTACTAGTTGACGCTTCTGCGGATGGGGATGATGTTCGGGTTGATGATTTAAACGGTATAAGAACGTCGTTTGGGCTATAGGTCGTATTACAGGTTTTAAAAGGTGATGGGTCGGCGGGAATGACATGGATTTGTTTGTCATGTTCAAATTTGACACAACGGTGGAGGGTTGAAGGGACACAAGCCATGGCATGGATCCAAGGTCGCCCTAAGAGGATGTTGTATTAAAACTCTCCTTCGATGATGTAGAAGAGCTCTGGGATTGTGCGTGGCCCAACGCGGATGTGGAGGACAACAGTGCCGATGGTGTTAGCAGTTGTGTCATTAAATGATCTAAGGATTGCGTCAGTTTTTGATACACAATTCTTTGGAAGGGCCAATTGGTCAAAGGCGTGGGAGGAAATGATATTGATGCTAGCGCCCCCATCGATCATAACTCGTTTAATACGAGTTCGATCAACGTAGGCTGTGATGAAAAGGGTGGCGTCCTGATCTTCCTCGATAGAGGTAGGAATCTCAGAATTATTGAAAGTGATGGATGCGATGGGGGATAAATAATGGACTAAGGAAGCAAGTGGTTGAGGGTCTTCAGGGTGAACCTCAGCTGCCTGTAGGGCTTTGATTAAAGCTTGGCGATGTTGGGGGGAGCTTTGAATAAGGTCATAGAGGGTCATCTTCACAGGCGTTTGGTGAAGTTGTTTTATCATGGATTCTGTGATTGCCTGTGAAGAAATGGGTTGGGACGCACCTAAGATAGAAATCTTGGGTTTTGGTGGTTGAGGTGCTTGGATGAAAGGATAGGTCCAAGGGATAGCGGCTTTTTCTTTCGCTTTGTCCTTCTGTGACCTAGTGGTTACACGAATGGCGTTGATTTCAAAGATAGTTGGTGAAGAAGGGGTTATGGTCTGTTGGATAGATGTTGATGCGGTTGATGAGACTGGATGGGAAGGTGACGAGGGTTGGTCGAGAGTGTCCTCAAGTAGAAGGGTGTCTTTCTCCATAAAGTGGCGAACGACGGCCTTGAGGGCACAGCAGGTCTCAGTATCATGTCCTGGTGTGTGATGATATAAACAAATCTTTGTATCATCGAACCAAGACGGTTTTGACCTGAGAGGTTGGAATGGCTTGATGGGAGGAAGGGTAATGCTAGAGGTTTGCAAAAGTTGACGTAATATTAAAGCGTATGAACCTTTTAAGAGGTCCACGCTTGTTGATACATGACGTGTTGGTGACTTCTGCTTAGGGGATGTTGACGAAGGTTTTCGTACCACCTTTTGGGTTGGTGGTGCGGTGATAGGGGAAGACGACACTTTCTTTATGAGAGGTGCCAAATTTTTGAGAGGTTGACTTGTGATTGGTGAAGGAAGTAAGGGAGGTGATTTGTATTGGTTAAGAGATGGAGTAGGAAGTATGCCAAGTAAAGTAAAAGGATGAGGACCTAAGATGGAAGGCAAAGTTGACGGTGGAGGAGGGGTTCGCCTTTGTGGTTTGGTAGTTTTCTTGGATTTGGTTGGAAGATTATTTTTGGGTGAGTTTTGGTTCAAGTCCACCTTCACTTGCGGGTGAGTGAGGGCAGAGAGAGGGCGAATGCCAAATGGCTTTATTGGTTTGGGTTGGGTAGATGTAGATTTGGAAGCAGCGGTTTGGTCTTTGTTTGGAGTCTTGGATGATTCTGCCTTGGGAAGATTGGTAGCATGAGATGAAGTGGCACGAGAATGTTGAAGAACTTTAAGATGTTCCCAAAATCCCCGATGCTCCACTTTCCTTGAAGGGAGAAGTTCTAATTTCTCCGCTAGTCGGGAAAATGGTTGGGAGGACGTTGGATGAAGTTGGGATTCTGGAGAAGATGTGCTAGGTGTGGCAGCAATGTTAGACCCAAAGTGTATGGGAGTTATCACTGGATTGTTGTTGGTCGAAGAAGATGGCGAATCAGGTTCTTCTCTTGGTGGAGAAGGAACTGGAGAGTGTGATTCCTCAAGTGGGTAAAGGACAGGAATTATGGTGCCTTCCACTTGTGGGCAAGGAGTAGGTAAGGTCAGGTCCTCCATATGAAGAAGAAAAGAGGATGGTGAGATTGGTTGCATTGGTAAAGTTAAGGCATCCTCTAGGATGAGAGGGGTTGATGCAGAATTGACCAGGGAAAGAGGTTCGTCCATACGTGATGGACTGGTAGATGAGTTAACCTCTTGAGGTTGGTTGGAGATGATAGGTGAGACCGTATTAACAGTTCGAATATCATGTTCATGCGTGTTGTCAATTAAGGTCTGGACATTATTGTTTTGGGTTGGTGGATGATTGGGGAATGGCTATTTGAATATGTCAATGCCCTAGTTTGGAGGTGCATTAGGATTATCTAGAATGAGCTCCCCATTTTCAAGCATATCCTGGACTATGTTTTTGAAAGTTTTACAGTTTCCTGTGTCATGTCCCTTGACACGATGGAAATTGTAGAAGTCAGTTTCCCTATACCACGCAGGGATGGCGCGTGAGGGATCGAATTGAGGCGGTGGTCGAATTTGGGGGAGGTTGATAATCCCCTATTTGACAAGTTTTTCCAGTATAGATGCGTAAGATTCTCCAAGAGGAGTATATTGTCTTTGCACGTATCTTTGCTGGAATTGACGGGTGGCACTTTGAGATGTGGAGGGTTCGGCTTGATTGGATGAGGAAGATGAGGGTCTAACGGCCACAGCGTTAGCTGCAGCTTTAGACTTAGAATTTGACGATGAAGGTTTAGATGAAGAAGAGTCATTAGTCTTGGAATTGGGGTTCTTGCTCCGCAATTTGATTTTGTTCTCCTCGATGGCACGTAATTCAAGTTTACGGGCCATTGTGAAGGCTTTGTCAAAAGTACAGAAGGTTTGAACCCTCAAAGTAGAAGAAATGTGTTTGGCGCAGGCTCGGGCGAATAGTTCAATGAGTTCAGTTTGTGGTAAGGAAAAGGAGAGTTGATTGATAAGGCCTCTCCAACGAGCAACGAAATCAGCAACTGATTCATCCTCAAATTGACGGATGGTGTAAAGGTCTGTGATTGAAACCTTTTTAGTAATATTAATGGAGAAATGGTCAAGAAAAAGCTGTGCCAGTTGTGTAAATGAGAAGAGGGAATGGGTGGCAATGGAGCTGTACCAGTCGAGTGCAGCACCAGAAAGGGACATAGGAAATGTATGCAAGAGTAATGCGTCATCATGGGCGATAAGGTAGCAGGCATGTCTAAATGCCCGTAAATGTTGCTGTGGGTCTTCCTTGCTTTGAAAGCGCAAAAATTTGGGAAGCTCCCACTGGCTGGGGTATGGTCGAATCAGAACAGAAGGATGAATAGGCTCATTGCAAATTTGCTCGTATGATAGAGCATTGCGTGAGCTGGAAACGGAAGTCTCTAAACTAGACATTTTATCCATCAGCATTTTGATAATGTCTGCTGACGGATTCGTGGGTGGAGCGCCCCCTAGATTATAAGGCGCTTGAAAGATATTGGGAGGGGCATATGATGTGGATGGTTGCATAGATGCGACATATGGATAAGTGGTTATGGGAGCAAAAGCTGGGGCCAATGGCACTTGTGTCATGGGGTTGGTTGGCACAAGTTGGATAGGAGCCGTCAAGGATGGTTGAGGCGTGGCTACGCTTGTTGATGGGTAAACGGTTACTCTTGTATTTATTGGTGCAAGAGTAGGGGGAATAGAGACTAGAAGGTTTTGGAAAGGTGTGGGGTTTGGTTGGGTGACTTGAGGTTGAGGGGGTATCGAAACCCCCATGGAGGTAGGTTTAGATGGAGAAGTTACGTTCTGAAGGTAAGATACGGTTGGGTTATTAGTAGAGGTGTTGTCTAATGGTTGAATGGTAGGGGCGGTTGATGTGGTTCTCATGTCAACTAAGGAAGTCGGCATCCCATAGATTGGGTTGCCTAGGGAGTCTCGCGTTTGGCTATTGGCGAGATAATGTTGCAAAGCTTTAACATTAAGGTCTAAGAACCGTGCAAAGTCTTGGTCCCCTTCTGGGATGATAGGAGTTTGAGGCGGGGTTGGGCGAATGGGAGTTCTTTCAGTTTCCGAGTTGAACTCCATTATTGGATTGGTTGTAGGTGGTGAAGGTGGAAGCGGTTGTTGACTAGCATGGTCAAGAAGGGCCTTGGTTTGACTGCGTGTCAAAACCATTCAAGGCTGGAAAAAGGCAGGTTTCAAAAAAAGTGTGTTCTGTCAGTCTCAGAAAACCAAAATGGATGATTAGACAGTTAGAAAGTTGGATTTTATGCTTGCTATTTTTGGGAAAAAGAAAAATGACAGAGACCGACGTCGGTATAAAAACCGATGTCGGTTAAGAAGACTGTCGATGCCGGTCAGATGACCGATGTCGGTTAAGAGAAGTTGCCGACGTCGGTTACAGGACCGATGTCGGTTACTGTGTTTTCCAGAAACTCAAAAAAAAAGTTTTGGAAATGAGGAAAATGTCCTTACTAGCTCAAAAAGACAGATAAAAACAGAATAGATGATGATGACAGACAGAGCCTAGCGTTAAATCCCTATAAGCAATTTTATTAGGATCGTATGGCTTATGCCTTAATAAGATGTTTGAGGAAGTTGGCTATAAGAAGGGTCCTAGAATAGGCAATCTAAAGATGGTTTTAGGTAGTTAAGGTGCTCAAAAATCTGTATTAGCTTCCGTACAGGCCTGGTGCTAAGGAGCAAGCTCCCCTCACTTCACGATTCCAGTGGTTAGCTGGTTTCGCTTAGCCAATAGATACTTTCACTATAGTTTATACTCTGCCAGAGAACAGAGTTGGCTTTCCTCTTGGTGGTGAAATCCAAGTAGGATTGCCGGGTAGGGGTAAGGTTGTCCACTGGGTGATGAAATCCCAGACGGGCCTTGTCTCAAGTGTGTTTGATGTTTTATTGAGTGCTTGTGGTCTGGTAGTGTAGCATCATGTGATCTACGGTTTATTCAATATGCGTTTAAGTTACTAGATGTGGACTAAAAAGATGCAAGAAGGCAAGAAATGAAATGCAACAAGTTTTAAAGTCCCAAATCGAAATATGATATTGGAATGAAAACAATTGGAGAAAGGGTTTGCAGAGAATGATTTTTCTTTCTAGTCTAGAAAATGCAAGAAAAAGTAAGAAAGAATTCTTTTTAATTTCCTGCTTATGATTTTTTTTTTTAGAAAAGAAGGAGAGGTGAAGTTTAAGAAGCCTAATGCAACTAAATGAATACAGAAGAAAGGGAACCCATGGAAGGCCCTAAAGGGGTCCCACCGGGCGTGCCAGAATGTTTCTATTCAAAATTTGCTTTTTCAGATTTAAGAGAGAGAAGAAACTAAAAAAAATAATGGACGAGGCTTGTGAAGTACCTGGATAAAGACTGCGCACCGTAAATCCAGACGCTGTGAATACTCCTCTTTGGCTGTGAAGGAATAACACCTGAAAGAGATAAACACTAAAAACACAAAGAATGTTAGTTGATAAGAGAGTGGATTGCCAAGCAAAAGCTTGGTCCTAGAAGTGCTAAGGCTTCTTCAAGGATGACAATCCACTGTTTAAGACAGAATATAACAGAGACAGAAAAGAGAAATAATGAAAGATGTGAAAAGAAAAGACTAAAAACAAATGCGTACCTGATAAGCTGCAATTTGGTAAACACAGTCGCCGACGTTGGTGGTATTGCCGTCGTCGGTCAGAAGGTTGCCGACGTCGGTTAGAGATGACCGGTGTCGGTCGGGGCAATAGTCAAGAGCTGGTTACAGGGTTGGTTTCAGCGCTGTAGGATAGTTTATGATCTTGTCTGAGGGTCTGGGGATCTGTGCGGGGCTATTTGAGGGCTAAGGGACAGAGAATATTGTCTGGGAATAGACTGGATAAGTGACAGAGATGAAAGGCGGATGGACAGGAGAGAGGGCTTATCAGCCTCTCTGAAAAAAATAGAGAAGGTTTTGGTGAAGGATATTGGAATAGACAGACGACAGAGTACTTGATATAAATGAAATGATATAGAAATAAAGACAGCACAAATACTTAGCTGTGTTGAATAGTTGATGAAGATAGCATGCAGTCCCGTTACAAAACATTGGATACAAGATCTCAGTGCTTGAGAGAAGTTTTGTCAAGTATGCTGATCCCTGCAAGAAAACAAGATGCAAAAACACCAGAAAGCAAGAGCACCAGAGCTTTGTTTCGCCGGAAGAGAGAGTTACCCCTGTTAGATTACCCCAGATTCGAAAACTTCTGATTTTGATTGTGATTACCCAGAAAGAGGAAGAGAAGTCAGTTAAGTATAACCGACGTCGGCGATTCCGCCGGCGTCGGCCGATAGGTGGCCGACGTCGGCAGGGTTAGAACGGGCAGAACAAGCCACCAAGCCCGTTTTTTATCCGCCAAGTGTTTTTATGCGTTCAAGAATGCCGAGGGTTGTGCTAAATACGCACAGGAGTTTGTTAGGAGGTTAGAAGAATTAGGGAGAGATCTTGAGTGAGTCATAGGGAAAGAATTAGTCTAAGGTGAGGTGTCTAGGCGAGGTGTCCTAGGCGAGGTGTCAAAGGAGGGAGGGGTTAAAGGGGCCTTATTTAATTAAAAATAGATGTTTATTTCCAATTAATAAGAATTAGGTGGGTTAGGGACCAAGGAGAACTAGGAGGGAGAAAGGACCAAGGGTTAGACACTTTTTCAGTGTCTACAGTCTCATACTATGCCAAACTAGATTTGAGTAGTGGGAGGTTCCTTTACTTGTTGTTAGAGGTGCTAGTTAAGATGTTGTTAGGCCACATAGTGTTTGGGTGGGTGCTTGTGTTGTTAGTTCAGATTAATACGGAGCTATGGGGATTATAAGCTCATAAGAGATATGGGATCAATGTTAGATTTATTATCCACTACTAAGCCTATGAGCATATCTAGGTGCTGAGACTGATGGGGCTATCGTGGGAGGGGTATGCCTATATGGAATTTTGAGTTAGATTCATGTGCTAGAGATTTGATTTTGTCCTCTTAGGACTAGGTGCAGGGGTTCATGATATTGACTAGTTCATAGATTTATTAGATGCCTTAGTCATCAAAGATGAGATTTGGAGACCATATGTTAGGTTTATAGAGTGGGTAAACTACAAGAGATAGACAATGTCCTTATAGAGCTATAAATGGATCTATGGTAGGAGGGATGGTGAGATAGAGCTCATTCCTTTTGATGTGATGATAGTTCATCTTAGTTTAGGATATTTTTGGTCCATTATCAAGATATAGGAGGGAGGATGTAGAGTTCATACTACCAGAGACATAGCTAATTCACATTTTCAATGATCATGAGGATAGACAAGGATGATGTACGTATTACATAGGCCTACCCCGCATGGCACCAGGTAATCTACATGGTGACTAATTTTGGAGGTAATGATAGTGGTTGGTAGGTAATGGATGTTAACCCAATTGATAGAGTTGGTTAGTGGGCTCAGGTATAAGGGGTTGCCCTAGATGTACATGAAGTGATTGCTAAGAGATACCAAGCATGAGCAACACTAGCCATGCATAGGCTTCCATGGCAACATTACATGCATCTTTGGTAGTAGCATAGGGTCAATTGGCCACTATCATAGGTGAGAAGGATCATATTAGAGATATGTTATCCCTAATGATGCAAGAGAGAGGTTTTATTTGAGAAGTAGGAGGTAGAGTACTAGTAATAAAGGGACCAACATGGACTATCTCAATATAGATATATGTAGCAATTGTGGAGCAGTTATGACATTATGAGGCCAATGTCTTTAGGCATTACCTTGATAAGCCTTGATGGGATAAGTATGGAGATGGGATGCTAGGTGGTCTAGGTACAATGACACCAGGTTAGTGGGTTATTTCCATAGGTGGATAGGTAGGTGTAGGAGGGCTAATTCCAAGAGGTAGTGGTTCCCCAGGGTTTTAGTTTATTTATGAGACATTGGTTATATATATGATTTTTGATAATGGTCTGTGAGTTGATGTAGAAAGATATATATTTTTGAGATCTATGTATATTATTGTATACATGATGATATTTATGTATGAAATAGAGATGTTTTATGGCTTATGGCTCATGGTTTTGATGTTTATGTTGGTCATTTGATAATGTTATATTGATTATGGTTATGCTCATGATGATATGGATGTGGACTCACTTAGCTAGGCATGTGATGATATGTCTCTTTATTCATGTTTATGATGATGGTTGGTTATGGATTGATGCTATCTCATGTGATTATGATGATAATATGATGTTTTTGATGACTAGGATGATGACTATGACATTTATAATTATGGTTCTTGATGATTTTATTTATGGATGTGATGATCTAATTTCATGTTTGAGATGATCATGCTTATGACATTGATATGATGATGGTGTTCATGCTGAAATTAATGAGTATATGCTTCCTCATTTAGATTTAGACATGTGGTGAAGATGGTTTATGTGATTATTGTTCATGGATGTTATGATGTTAAAATGATTTTGATGGTAATGACTATGTTCATGGATATGGTTAATGCTTGTGATGTCTATTTTTTTCATGATATGATGATGATGTTATGATTTGACATAATGATCTTGTTGTGGATTTTGATGATGATATTATGTGATGTGGTTATGATTGTGGTCATTTTTTTAAAATTAAGGTGAAACACAAAGTAAGTTAAATAAAAAAACCAGATGTGAGAAAGAGAAGATAATCAAGAGACAAGCATCTAAGTGAATTTATCAACTAGTATGAGAGGATAAGAAGAGGGCATGATACTTCTTCTTTGGCAAGGATTAAAAAAAACTAAAGTTGGATTGGCTTAAAGAACATAATCCCTTCAAATGCTTTGCATTAGCATTTTTTAGTTGGTTAAAAAGGTGTCTTGATCACATTATGTCAAGTGAGCTCAAAATCCCTTACTTATAGTGTATAAAGGGGAGATGGATGAAGATGGAACCTTCTTGTGAGACTAGCATGCCTCTTCTGGAGGTTACCAAAGAGTTAGTATAAATAATTCAATGTCATATAAGGTGTAGACTGATCGATGTGGGAAGTCTACTTATGAGAGCCAATTACGGCTTTTAAAATTATTTTACTTATGAGAGCCGATTGCATCTTTCAAAATTATTTTGATTTTTTTTATGCTTGATAATGGGTATTTTACTTATTTTTTTACTTCTTGGGAGTGTTGGGGAAGTTGATCAATGTGGGAAGCTTCCAAGAAATTACTATGCTTTGATAAATTCCTTACTCAACCATCTTTTAAAGGAGTGGTCTAATTTTGTTTATTTTATTTAATGCTTTTGATAGTTATCCTTCAAGGGAGTAGTCTACCTTATTTTGAGCAATTTTGACATCTTTTTGGTAGCTATCCTTCAAGGGAGAAATCTAAAAATGATAATAATTACCCATGATTGTTTGTGGTTATGATTTTTATTTTTAATTTTTAATTTTTTTCTTGACATATACTTGCTTATGTAGGCTTAAAGGTTCACCTTTATAAAGGCAAAACTAAAGAACAAGAAGGTTGATTAGGTGTAAAGAGGTTTAGGTGACAACAACCATGGGAATCATGTCATGGTATATCCATGGTACCCATTGTTCAAGATTAGGCTATGATTGTGATGGATAATCACATGATTCAGTTTTAATCGATTGCCCCTAAAATAGGGAGATGAATGTGGTTTGAAAGCAAGGGATGAACTTAAGTTAGATAAAAGGTGAGTTTGATCCCTTTTTATAAAATAAAGGATGTATATGTGAGGCATTAAGGGGCTCAAGTTTTAGGTTTCCCTCAAGAGAAGATAAATTGTAAGCTCCTAATCCATACTTGTGTGTTCTGATATAAGGTCCAAGCCAATTGAAAGTAAACTTACCCTGTTTGATTTTCTCCATATTGGTGGCATGTTGATTTTAATTTAAGATGAGGTCTTTGATATTGAATGCTTTCACTCTAAATTTTTTGTCTTAACCATGTTTGATTTGCTCTTGATAGACATGAAGATGGGTAAGAATGACTAAATGATGCTCGTCAAGTAGCTCAAGTTGGGCTAAACATTCTTGATGGTAATCTTCTTCTAAAATGATATCATGTAGGGATATGCAAAGAGAATAAATTTTTACTTCAAGAGGTAAGATATCCTTCACTCCAAACACAAGAGAGAAATGTGTAGCGCCCATATGGGTTTGGATGCTAGTATGATATGCCCATAAGGAAAAGGGGATGTGAAAATGCTAATCTTGACTATATGCATTGACCATTTTGATGAGCATGTTGTTGAGAGTTTTTTAGAGGCTTCATCCTATCCATTAGCTTTTGGATGATATGGTGATGAGAAACTTAGCTTGATGCCAAATGCATCACAGAGACCTTGGACTTACTTGTTCTTAAAATATTTACTATTATCGGTGATGATTTTGTGAGGAACACCAAAATGGAAAATGATGTTATGGTTGATGAAGTCAATGATCTTGTTTGCCTTGGCTGAAATAATATGGGAAGCCTCTACCCACTTGGTTAAATATTTGATTTTGGTGATGATAGATTGATGTCAATACAAAGAATGTCGGTTGATTTCTCTGATAAGATCTAGACCCCATTATGAGAAAGGCCAAAAATCTTTGGATACATGGAGATTATGGCTAGGTGTATGATGTATATTGGCATGTTATTGATATTTAATTTACTTTTTCATATAATCATAATATTCTTGGTTGAGGGTAGGCCAGTAGTAGCCTAGGCAAAGGATACGTTTAGTGATAGCTAAACCACTAAAATATCCTCCACAAATCCCATCATACATTTCCCTGATAGCATGAAAGGATTCATGATTACATAGGCAATAGAAGAGAAGACCATCAAAGCCATGTTTATAAATAATTCCTCCCATTATGGATGGCTATAATGGGAGGTACTCTAGATAAACACTCTTTGAGCATTCCTAGAAAGACTAGAGAGAATGATGGCAAGGTTGAGATAGTCAAGGGTTTACTTATACCAAAAGTCAGGTTGGGTTTCTTCCACATTTAAGATGGTAGGAGAGTCTAATTTGACATAAGAAGGATCAGTAATTTTATGGATAATGACTGATATCTTAAATTCAAAGGGTGTAGATGGGATCTAGGAAGCAAGAGAAGAAATTGTGTCAATAAAATTGTTTGTAGATCATGGGGTAGCTTGGATAAGGTAATGGTCAAATGATAGTAATATCACATCCACCAATTATTTTAAATATTATAGAACATAATTCCTACATTGGTAAGATCCATTGATTTGATTGACCATGAGTTGGGAGTCACCAAAGGTGCTGATTATTTTGAATCCTAAGGCTAAACCAGTTTGGAGACCTATGATTAGGGTTTTATATTCAACCATGTTATTGGTACATTCAAAATAAATCTTAAAAGATAGAGTAAGAGGTTCACCATCAATGGGAATAATTATGATCCTATCTCTCCCACCACATTTACATTTTCATCCATCAAAATACATGGTTACTTGGTAGGTGAAGTCAGCTCAAGAAATGGTAGTGATAGACTCATCAAGGAATACGAGAGGAGGAGGTTGGTTTTCAAGGGGGATTTGGACAACTAGTCGACAATAAATTTCCCTTTAATTGACTTTTGATGGAGTAACTCAAGGTCAAACTCAGCTAAAATCATGTGCCACTTAGCCATATATTAGTTTTGGTATGACTTAGAGTGCATGTACTTGAATAGGTTGGTGTTAGTGATGACAAAGGTTTTATGGTTGAGAAGGTAATGGTTAAGTTTGGTGGCCATAAATATCAAGGAAAGATAAATTTTCTCAGTATGGGTGTATCGAGTTTCATACTCTATAAGCATTTAGCTTATATAGTAGATGAATTTAAATTTATGCTTGTCATCATGATGTGCAAGCATTGCCCTTAGAGAGTGGTTAGTGGTAGAGAGATATATAGGTATAATGGTTGATCCTCTTTTGGAAGAATGAGGACAAGCGGAGAAAAAAGTTAGTCCTTAAGTGAGTCAAAGGCTTATTGATAGTCCTTATTCCACATAAAAGATATGTATTTATTGAGAAGGTGATGAAAAGGTTGGCATCAATCGGATAGTTGAGAGATGAAATGGTGGATGGATTAAAGCTTCACTTATAGGCTATGGAGTTGCTTAAGATTTATTGGAGGAGGCATGTCAAGTATTTCTTTGACTTGGTGGGATCGACTTTGATTCTATGAAGAGATACAATGAATCCAAGAAGCTTGCCTAACAAGACCCCAAAAATACACTTATTAGGGTTAAGGCAGACATGGTAATGGATAAGTCTCTCAAAGATAATTTTAATAATAGTTAAATTATCTTTTCAAAGTTTAGATTTCCCAATAAGGTCATCCACATAATCCTCTATGATTCTGTGAATGAGGTCATGGAAGATGTAGGTCATAGCACATTGGTAGGTTACACTAGCATTATTTAGACCAAAGAGCATGACTTTGTAGCATAAATTCCCCTTCCCCTAATGGGTGATAAAGGTAGTTTTATGTTGATCTTTAGGGACAATCAAAATATGATTGTATCTTGAGAACACATCCATAAGATATTGCATCTCATGGCCAGTTGTAAGATCAATAAGTTGGTCAATACTTGGTGAAGGAATGTTATCCTTTGGGCAAACTAGGTTAAGGTCATGAAAGTCCATGCAAATGCAAAGTCCCCTTGTAGATTTGGTGATATGAATGACATTGGAGGCCCATTGGGGATAGTCAATGGGTTGGATGAAATTGATGGAAAGGAGACATTGAAGCTCTTCTTTGATAATAAGGGCTTCACAAGGGTGCATCCAACAAAGCTTTTATCATATAGGTTTAACATCTTGATTGGTGATGATGTTATGGGTGACAATGGTAGGGTAAATTTTGGGCATGTCACCATATGACCAAGCAAATGCTATGCTTGGGTCTTGGAAGAAGCTAGAGAAGTTTTGATTCTCTATGGAATCTAGAGATTGTCCAATTTTGACAATGTATGGGCTATCCTGAATACCTAAGTTGACATCCACTATGGATTCATTTAGTATAGTTTAATTATTAGTAGGGAGATATTTGTGGATAGAGTGATCTTATACATCAAAGTAGGTTATAATGTAATCCTCATCTTTACATTGAATGGTGTTAATGATAGGAGAGTCATCCTCCACTAGTTTAGGATGAGTTAGAGGAAATTTCATGATTTACTCATCTTTTTGATAAGTCAGGGATCTGAGGCTAATCATGATGATGAAAAAAATGTTAGGGAGGATGATTTCAACATCTTCATATTCTAGTGGAGAAGAGGTTAGTGAGGAAGTAATATCTTCCCCAACAGTGGTAATGGAAGGTAGGTTGGTTTATTTTTGGGGTGGAGTAAAACTAAGGCCATGTTTTTTATGAGGCTTTCTAGTCTTAATCAAAATCAACTCATGTGGTACATGTTCATATCATCCTAGGATAAATCTTGTCCAAGCACACTTTTTGAGGTATGTCTTGGTAAACTCTAGTTTATCCAAGTAGGAAAAACTAGATGTGAATGGCCAAGGCAAAAATGAGGTGGCAAAAGCACCAAGAGGTTTGTTAAGTCCCCCATAAATAAAATGGGTTTGAAAAGTTTAAGGTCTAAGGGGAATAATGGATCAAATACTGGGGTCATACCTAGGTTGGTTATTAAGTTTCCCATACTCATGGGGAGTAGGGAGAGCATCAAGGGTCAAAAGGTGATATTCCTCAAGTGAAAGACGTTAGAATGTTGATTCTAAGGGTTTATTATGGGGATTTGATCTAAAATAATTGAAGAATTAGTAGACACCTCATTGGTAGAATAAGATATGGCTTCATCTTTTGTGGTTGAGGGCTTGTCTTTTGTTGATGAGGGTTTTTTATTTGGAGTAAGGAGGACACCGTTGGGTTGATATGTCATGTTGCATAATGAGAATGGACATGGGTTAGCTTTTATAGTGATAACCTAACCTTCATGCTCAAATTTAATGTAATGATGAAGGGGAGAGGTTACACAACCCATGGAGTATATCCAAGGTCATCCAACAAAAATTTATATTATGATTCTCCTTATACCACATAGAAGAGTTATGGGAGTGTGTAAGGTCCCAAATAAATATGAAGGAAAATAGTTACTAGAGTAGTGGCCATGGTGTTGTTAAAATATTGGAGGATGGATAAGGTTTCATACATGATGTTTTTTGGTAACTTAAGTTCATCATAGGTTTGGGAGGAGATTATGTTGATACTTTCTCTCCCATCAATCATAATCCTTTTTATGTAGGTTTGGTTGATGTATTAAGGATGAAGAGAGGGGGATCTAGATCATTAGGATGCACATAAGGTATTTTTGAATCCTTGAAGATGATAAGGCTATAAAGTTAGAGAGCACCAATAAAGGATACTAGAGGTTGAAGGTCTTCTAGTTAGACCTCTATTGATTGTAATTCCTCTATTATTACTTGGCAATGATGGGGTGAAGTGGTGATGAGTTCATACAAACTCATTTTTCTAGGTTTTGGTTAAGTTATTTGAGAACCACTCTTTTGATCAAATTGAAGGGGTTATTTTGAGAGGTACTCAAGATGAATACCTTAGTTTTGGTTGAAGGTGAAGATTCTTAGATTTGATTTAGTTGAGAGGTGGAAGATGGATATGTCCATGGTATGGAAACTTTTTCCTTCCCCTTATCCTTTTATTGAGCATGTGATTGTGTGACCACATGGATAGTATCGATTGAGAGAAGAGTTGGGGTAAGAGATTGGTTTGGTTCCCCCTCACTCTAAGGTGAGAGTGGGGGAGTAGGTAGATGTTAGGTATTGGTTATTTTTTGTTTAATTGGTAAAGGGCTCATGGGAGGTTCATCTGATAAGAGATTGTCCTCATGATAGAGTTGATATATTATGGTTTGGATAGCCTTACAATTCTTTGTGTCATGTTCATGTGTTTTATAATAAGAGCACACTAGGCAGTCATTATACTAGACTAGTTTTGGACCAAGTGGGTCACATGGTCTAATAGGAGGTAAGGTCAAGTAAGAAGCTTTCAATAAACTTTGTAAAATAGTTGATTAATACTCAGGTAAAGGTGGTGAGGGTGTAGAGGTTTTGGTTTTGGTAGTTGAGTTGGAAGCCATTTTAGAAATAGGCTTGGTGGTAGAATTCTTGGGTAAAGGAATGTTCTTAGTTTATGGTTGTGGTTTCAGTAAAGAGGTTGATCAGTTGGAAGTATAAAGTTTTAAGGTAGGTAGTTTGGTTATTGATGGTTCTATGAAAATGGGTTTGGATGAAATCAAGAGCTAGAGTGTAACCAAAATTAGTGGTTGGGCTTTGGTTGGGCCAATTGATTTCCCAATAAAAGTAAAGGCATGAGGCCCCAAAAAAGAGGGCAAGATTGAGAGGGGAGGTAGAACTTTGGTATTTTGGCTTTTTGGTGGTTTTACCTTCTTGGTTGACTCAGTTTGTGGATTGTTTGATGGATTTGGTGAGGTTAGCTCCAATTTCAAAGATGGGTGATTAAGGCTTTGTGTAGGGAATACACCAAGTTTTTTATCATTTTGGTTGAAGTGATAGAAGATGATTTGGTTATTTGGGGTATGGTTGTTTTGGATGGTTGAGGGATGGTTGGGTTGGTAGAGGTTTTTATTGGTTTGGTTGATATGATAGTGGGTTGGATAATAGAAGTGGTGGGTTGGTATGTCAAATATGTGGTTAGAGGATCCTATTTGGTGATATAAGGGAGCCCTAGTTGCTACCAAAAGGTTGCCTAATCTAAGTTAGGTTGGGAGATAAATTCCAATCTCTAAACTAGTCTAGAGAAAGGTTTATAGACTGGTCTTGTTCTCTAGGTAGTGGAATCAAAAGATAAACCCATAAGTTGAGGAAGGGGAATGGTGACCTCATCTTTTTCCTCAATTAAAGGATGTAAGGTTTGGATGGGTGACTCCTCTATGGGAGGTACAAATATGGTAGTCTTTTCCTTAAGAATTACCTCCAAAGGAGGAGTGAAATGTTCAATAATGGAGGGAGAAGGTATAGTGGTGATGTTTGCCACCTCTAATGTGTCAATTAAAGGAGAGGTTGACAACTCCACTACCTCAATAAGTGGATATAGGGAAAAAGTTACTTCCTTGGTTTAGGTCTCCAAAGGAAGAGAAAGTAACTCCACTACCTCAATAAGTGGAGAGGGTGAATAATAGGTGTATTAGATGGTAGGCTCTTCACCAATGAGTTCATTAATAACCATATTGATGATATGGGCTTCATAAAAAGACTATTCTTTGTTGTTCTCATTATTAGTAGAAGGTGCATGATTGGGGAAAGGTTATCTAAAGATGTCAAGAGATTGGTTTGGGGGTGAATTGAGGTTATCCAACATAATTTCCCCCTTGTTAATGAGTATTTGGATAATGTTTTTGAAGGTATTAAACATACTAACATCATGCCTAATGAATCGGTGAAAGGTGCACAATTCATTCTCTTTGTACCAACTAGGTACAGGATGAGAGGAGTTGAATTGTTGAGGGGTTTTGATGGGAGGAAGCTATATAATATTGACTTTCAATAGCTTATCCAAGACTTAAGCATATGACTCCCCAAGAAGGGTTAATTTATTATGGGTGTTGTGGTTTTGATTCCTCATGTTTTGGTTGGAGTTAGAATAATTAGGCTAGTTGATAATAGGTAGAGGAATAGTTTTAAGGACAATCACATTTGTAGTTCCCTTATTTTTGGTATTGGTATTGGTTTAGTTGTTTGGTTTAGAAGAGGAGGCCTCATTTGATTTGAAGGTATAGTTTTTATTTCTCAATTTTAACTTTCCTTCATTGATGGCTCTATTTTCTAGTTTACATGTCATGGTAAAAGCTTTGTCAAAGGTCATGAAGATCTGAACCCATAATGTAGGATAAATGTGTTTGGCACATGCCCAAGTGAAATTTTCTATTATCTTAGGTTAGGATAAGGAGAAATAAATTTGATTGATCAAGCTTCTCTAGCAAGCTACAAAATTAGCAATAGATTCATCATCAAATTGGTGGATAGAGTAAAATTTAGTGATGGAAACTTTCTTGGAGATGTTTAATAAAAAGTGATCCAAGAAAGTTTGAGCTAGCTATGTGAAATAAAAGAGAGTGTTTTCTTAGGGTACTATACCAATCTAGTTCTAGAATAGATAGGGACATAGGGAAGGTGCAAATAAGGATAGCATTATCATAAGCAATAAAATAGCATGAATGCCTAAATGCCCTCAAGTGTTGTTGGGGGTCTTCCTTACTTTAAAATTTAGAAAAATTGGGTAGTTCCCATTGAGGAGGATAGGGTCAGATAGGGATATATAGGTGAATGGGTTCATTACAGATCTGGTCATAAGATAAAATGTTATGATCTCCATAAATGGATGACTCTAAAGTGGTCATTTTATCCATTAGCATTTTTATCAGATTTGTTTTGGGTTGTGCACCTAAAAGGTTGTAAGATACATATTGTTGTTGTGGTTGGGTAACATAATGATAATGGGTAAGAGGTTGAGAAGCTACCACATATTGGTATGTGGACACAGGTGGTTGGGTAGATGCCATGTATTGATATGTGGACACAAATGGTTGGGTAGATATTGTATAGGGGTAGGTGGATGTAGGTGGTTGGGTAGTGGGTAGAGGTACATGCCCTTTTGGGTTATGGATGTGGCTCAAATTTAGTGTAATGGGAACTTTTTGAAAGATTAAGGTGTGTTGGGTAGGGGCTATGGTTGGGTTTATAATCAAAGGATAGGTAGTGACCTTGGTACTAGTTAGTGACAAGGTAGACTGTATAGACACTACAAGGTTTTGAAGTGGAGTAGTGATTAGTAGATTGGGGGTAACCCAAGGTAGTTTGGAAATGCTAGTAGTAAGTACTCTAATGGTGAGTGGAGTATAGGTGGTTAATGGTTGAGTTATTCCTAAGATAGAATTTTTGGTGGGGGTGGAAGGTGTGAGGGTGTTGGTAGGTTGAGTAGGTTGATTTTCCATAGTGGCATCAAAGGGGTTATTGGTAGATGAATATGATTGATTAGTCAATAATTGGGTGGTGATTATGCAATATAAGCATCCGCCATAAGGTTAGATGGTATGCCATAAGGTGAATCCATAAATGGCACCAAAATAGGGGTATGGTAAGATGAGGTGTTAAGATAATGTTGGAGGGCAATAGGATTGTTGTCTAAGAAAGTGGTAAAGTTTTTATCTCCTTGGTAAAATACCTAAGGGAAAGTAGGACTTCCCAAAGGATGAGGAAAATTATCTAGTTCAGATATGTACTCCATGGATGAGGAGTTAGAAAAGGTTAAATGGTTTAGTGATGGGATTTATTCTACCTGGTTCCTTCATTATTGTGGAGTTAGAACCATGAAAGATAAGGGAGAAATAATAACACAAACAATCTCATAACTCAAATAGAGAGAAGATAATAAATGATCAATAAAATCAAACACACACTAAAAAGTATGTTAAATCCTAAAGTTATTTTTAGTCTCTCTTTTGGCTTATGCCTTGAAATTTTAATAAAATGTGTGACTCTACTTGGGTTTGTAGAACAGGTACTAGATAAGAAATCTATGGATGGTTTTAGGTGTTTAAGGCTCTCAAAAATATCTATATTAGAAATTAATAAGTGGCTTGGTATTGGGGCCTACTCCCTCACTTCACACACCATAGTGATAAGCGTGTTGAGTGCTTATCTAGTATATACCAATTTCCATAGTTTATATTTAACTAGAGAGTTGATTTGGTTTTCCCCTTAGTGGTGAAATCCAAGTAGGATATCCAAGAAAGGTAAGGTGACCACTAGGTGATGAAATCCTAGTCATGCCTTATGTCAATTGTTTGATGTTTGATTTGATGTAGATGGTTTGGTCTTGTGTGTGTAACATGAGTGAAGCTATGATTGAATTACTTTGATTTAATTTAACTAAGTGAGTTAAGCTTGTAATAAACCAATGTATGTAGTTGATTTTAAACCCAAAAATTAAACTTTTAATTTCTTTGTATTATCATAAATTTAGAGGAAGAGCACCTAGGTGAAAATTAATGAACCAAAGTGAAGACATGAAGGTCCCATCGGGCATGCCAAAATGTTTTAGTAAATTTTCACTTATGATTCTTGAAATAGAGAGAGAAGAAACTCAATAAGGTTATGGTAGAAAAATCTATTTGGCTGTGCACACATTGAATCAGATGATTATAAAGAGTTCCTCTTTATCTGGGGAAGAATGACCTATAGATAAGAAAGCACTAAAATAAATCGTTGGTTAGATAGATTGTTGGATGGATTTCCTAATGTGAGATAAATTTGAGAAGCACATGTTTCTTAGGAGGCTATCAATCTACACTTTTTAAATAATTAAGTTTAGAAATAAAAAAGGTAAAGTACTTGCATAAATAATAAAAGGTATTAAAATTAAGTATAAGAAATGCTTGATAAAAAAATAGATGAAATTGACTAATTATAGTAATAAGTGGGTCAATATTAATGCTAAATAGGTCAAGTATGGTTTAGAAAATAAGTTGAGGCTCTATGATCAAGCAGAGGGAAATAAAATTGGATTTGGTTGAGGTCTAGTGGGTGAAAATAGTTTGTTGTTATTTTGTCACATAGTGCCCATTGGCATTTATGGTGACCGTCAATGGTTAGGGTAACCATCAGTGGTTGGAATAGACCATCAGTGGTCAGGGTGACCATTAATGATTAATTTAGTTTAGGTTTTGTTAATAAGAGGTTGATTTGATGAGGTTACAAAATGGAATTTTGAGAGATGGGTTTGGGCTAGGTTACTTAAAAAATACAAACAAAGTAACTAAATGATTTTAAATAGATACTTAGTTTGTTGGTTGTTGATCTGAATAATAGTTGAAGCAAATTGGTTAATAAACTTGTTGATGGAGTCTAAAGTAATTTTGGTAGATTAACGATACTTGGATATTAGTCGATGGACAATAACACCTCATATCTCTATCATACTTGCTAGTTTATTGGATCATTAGAATAAATGACCTACAAAAGAAACTTTGATACAAGAATATCTTGATAGTTATGGATCATGTTTGCCTCCTTATCCTCTCTCTTTTTATAAGGCAAAAGAAGAGGTGGAAGAGTAGGTTCAAATAAGAGGTTCAACTAGATTTTCTAATTTTAACTCAGACATGCACTAATTCACACAAGATAAATATAAAAAATAAAGGTGGGGTGATGTGGGAGTTCAGTGGTTCAAGCAGTGGAACCTAACCATCAATGGTTAAAGTTATCATCGATGGTCAAGGGTAAAAATTCAATTTGGGTTAAAAGGTTGGTTAGTTAGTGGGTCATTCTAACTTGAGTTTGCACTCAAGAGTTCAGTGTTGGTCCTTAGGGGGTCCTCAAGTGGTCTAAGAGTGTTTCAACGTTTGGAACCATAGTATATGGTTTTCAATGTCTACATTTGCCCCTTTTTGTTATGCGATTTTTATTAACAAGATTTAAAACAAAAATGGTTAAATGTAAACACTAGAAAACCACACACTATAGTTCTAAATGTTGAAACACCCCTAGGCCACCTCAAAACCCCTTAGGGACCAACTTTGACCTCTTGATCACAAACTCAATTCAAAATGACCTGTTGACTAACCCAACATAACATTTTACCTTTGACCATCGACATTCACCCTAACTATTGATGGTTAGGCCTAACCACTGACATCCAGGTTCCATCACCCGAACCACTAAACTCCCACATCACCCCACCTTGATTTTTTATATTTAGCTTATGTGAGTCAGTACATGTTCGAGTTAAAATTAGAAAAGCTAATTGAACCTCTTATTTTAAATTACACTTCCAACTCTTCCTTTTGTCTATAAATAGAAAGAGGAATAGGAGGTGAACAAGATCCATAACTATCAAGAGCTTCCTCAGAGTTTATTTTGTAGGTAATTTATTCTAGTGATATTGAAAACTAGTAAGTACAATATAGATATGAAGTGTTGTCATCATCAGCCAATAGCCAAGCACCATTACTCTATCAAAATTTCTTTAGTCTCTATCAATGAGTTTATCAACCAATCCACCTCAACCATTCTTGAGATCAACAAATAGCAAGTTAAGTATCTATTTTCAATTATTCAGTTACTTTATTTATATTTTTCAATCAACCCATCATAAACCCATCTCTTATAATTTCATTCTATAACCACATCAAATTAACCTTTTGATAAGTAGACCTAACCCATAGAACTATTGATAGTCACCCTGACCACCAACGGTCTATCCCAACCACCAACAGTTACCCCAACTACTCATGGTCACCATGTGATAAAATAATAGAAAGCTATTTTCACCCACTAGACCTCAACCAAATCAAATTTTCTTTCCCTCTACTTGATCACAGAGCCTCACCTTATTTTATGAACAATACATGACCTATTTAGCATTAATATTGACCCACTTATTGTTATAATTAGTCAATTTCATCTATTCTTTTATCAAGTATTTATTGTACTTAATTCTAGTACATTTCATTATTTATGCAAGTACTTTACCTTTAAATTTTTGAATTTAATTGTTTAAAAAGCATGGATTGATAGCCCTCTAAGAAGCACATTCTTCTTGGATCTAGCTCATGTTAGGCAATCCACCTCACTATCTATCTAACCAACCATTTATTTTAGTGCTTTCTTATCTATAGGTCATTCCTCCCCAAATAAAGAGGAGCTCTAACCAACCATTTATTTAAGTGATTTCTTATTTGCAAGTGATTCTTCCTTAGATAAAGAAGAGCTCTCTATAATTGTCTGATTCAACTGTGCACAACCAAACAAGTTTTTCTACCATACCCTTGTCAATTTTTTCACTTGGGTTCATTAGTTTGCATCTATGTGCTCTTCCTCTAATTTTATTCACATATAAAGAAATTAAAATTTTGAGTTTTAGGTTTAAAATCAACTGCATATATTGGTTGCTTGCAAGTTTAGCCCACTTAATTAAATTAAAGAAAAGCAATTTAATTGTAGCTTCACTCTTGTCACACACACAAGACCAAAACACCTACATCAAATCAAACATCAAACAATTAACATAAAGCCCGACTGGGATTTCATCACCTAGCAGTCACCTTACCTTTCCCAGCTATCCTACTTAGATTTCACCACCAAGGGGGAAACCAACTTAGCTCTTTGTTTAAGTATAAACTTTGGAAATTGGTATATACTAGCTAATAATTTGACACCCTTATCATTGTGGTGTGTGAAGTGAGGGGGTAGGCCCCAATACCAAACCATGTATTGATTTCCAATACAAATCCTTTTGAGAATCTTAAACACCTAAAACCATCCATACGTTTTTTATCTAGTACCTATTCTACAAACCCAAGTGGAGTCAGACACTTTCTTAAATGCTTAATGTATAAGCCAAAATAGAGACTAAAAATAAATTTAAGATTTAACATAATTTTTAGTGTATTTGATTTTCTTGATCACTCCTTATATTATCTCTATTTGAATTGTGAGATTTGTTGTGTTATTCTTTCTCCCTTATCTTGTATGTTTCTAACTTGACAACAATGAAGGAACTAAGCAGAATAGATCCCATCACTAAACCATTCAACCACTTTTACTTCCTCATCCATGGAGAACATCTTTGAAATAGATAATTCTCCTCATCCTTCAGGAATTTCTACTTTCCCTTAGGTATTTTCCTAAGGAGATATAAACTTTACCACTTTCTTAGACAGCAATCATGTTGCCCTCCAACATTATCTTAACACCTCATCTTAACATGCCCCTTTTTTAGTTCCATTTATGGATCCATATTATGGCATGCCATACCACATTATGGGGGATGTTTTTAGTGCCTTAATCACCACTCAACCATTGACTATCCAAGCATATTCATCTACTAATAACCCCTTTGATACCACTGTGGAAAATCAACCTACCAACAGCCTCACACATTCCACCCCCACCAATAACTACTCTACCTTAAGAACAACTTAACCATTAACCATATATACTCCACTCACCATTGGAGTAGCTACTACTAGAATTGCCAACCTGCCTTGGGTTACCCCTAATCCACTAATCACTACTCCAATTCAAAACCTTATGGTGTCTATACCTTCTACCTTGCTACCAATCAGTTTTAAAGTTACTACCTATCCTTTGATTACAAAACCAACCATATCTCCTACCCAAACCACTTTAATCTCTCACTAGGTGCCCATTTCAACAAACCTAGGATACATTCCTAACCCACAAGGGCATGTACCTCTACCCACTACCCAACCACCTATGTCCACATATCAATATGTGGTATCTACCCAACCACCTCTGTCCACATACCAATATGTGGTAGCTTCTCAAAATCCTACCAATTATCAATATGTTACCCAACCACAATAATAATATGCACCTTAATACCTTTTATGTGCACAACCCCATACAAATCTAATAAAAATGCTAATAGATAAAATGACCACTTTAGATTCATCTAATAAAAGTGCCTATATATAAAAGCTAATGTGATTTGAAGACTATATGTCAAGTTTCCAAAGTGGGCACACTATAAGAGATAGACACTATCATTACATAGATATCAAAAGATCTACTGTAGGAGGGATGGTGAGATAAATTTCATTCATTTTGACAAGATGTGATGAAAATTTAGCCTAGTTCAAGATATTTTAGGTCCATTCTTGATATATAGGTGGGAGTATGCAAAGTTCCTACTGCCTAATCTATAGCTAGTTCATGGTTTTATTGATCATGTAGAGTTTCCCATGAGGATAGATAAGGATGATATAGGTGTTACACAAGCCAACCCTACATGGTACTAGGCACTCTATATGGTGGTTAATTTTTGGGGTGATGATGGTGGTTGATAGGTAATGGATGTTGACCCAGTTGGTATAGGTGGTCAGTGGGCTCAAGTACAGGGGGTTGTCCTAGATGTATAATTAGTGTCTACTCAGAGATATCATGCATGAGTGGCACTAACCATGGCATAGGCTTCCATGATAGAATTATAGGCATAATTATTAGTGACACAAGATTAGTTGGCCACTGTCATGAATGAGAGGGATCAAATCAAAGCTACGTTATCCCTAGTGATGCAAGAGAGAGATTCTCTTTAGTAGGTAGGAGGTAGAGTAATAGTAGTGGGGGGACTAGAATGGACTATCAAGATGTAAAGATATGTAGTGACTGTGGAAGAAATATAATATTATGAGGCCATAGTATTTAGGAATTACCCTGATGAGCCTCGATGGGTTGATTATAGAGTTGGGATGGAAGATGAAGTAGTTAAAACAATACCAGGTTAGTGGGATACTTTCATAGGTGGATAGATAGGTGGAGGATCAGATTTATGAGCTAGTAGTGCTCTAAGAGGTAGTGATGCCCTAGGTTATTAGTTTGTTTATGAGACATTGGTTATGTATATGATATTTGATATCAGCCTATGAGCTGAGGTAGCAAGATGTATATTGTTTAGAGATATGTATATTATTATATACATGATGATATTTATGTATGAGACAGAGATGTTTTATGGCTCATGGCTCATGGTTTTGATGTTCATGTTGATCATTTTATAATATTATATTGATTATGGCTATGTTCATGATGATATGAATGTGGACTCACTTAGCTAGGCATGTGATGATATGTCTCTTTATTCGTGTTTATGATGATGGTTGGTTATGGATTGATGCTATCTCATGTGATTATGATGATAATGTGATGTTATTAATTACTAGGATGATGTTTATGACATTTATGATTATGGTTCTCGATGATGTTATTTATGGATGTGATTATCTAATTTCATGTTTGAGATGATCATGTTTATGACATTGATATGATGAGGGTGTTTATGCTAAAATTTAATAAGTATATGCTTCCTTGTTTAGATTTAGACATGTGGTGAATATGGTTTATGTGATTATTTTTCATGGATGTTATGAGTTGATGGTAATGACTATGTTCATGGATATGGTTTATGCTTATTATGTCTATTTTTGTTCATGATATGATTATGATGTTATGATTTAACATGATGATCTTGTTGTGGATTTTGATGATGATATTATGTGATGTGGTTATGATTGTGATCATTTTTTTTTAAATTAGGGTGAAACACATAAATCAAGTTAAATAACAAAACTAGATATGAGAAATAGAATATAATCAAGATATAAAGAATATATCAATCAATATGAGTGGATAAGAAGAGGACATGATGTTTATATTTGGTAATAACTAAAACAAACTAAATTTGGATTGGCTTAAGGAACATAATCCCTTTGAATGCTTCACATTAGTGTTTGTTAGTTGGTTAAAAAGGTGTCTTGATCACATTATGTCAAGTGATCTCAAAATCCATTACTTAGAGTGTATAAAGGTGAGATGGATGAAGATGTAACCTTCTTATGAGACTAGAATGCCTCTTTTGGAGGTTACCAAAGAGTCATTATAAACAAGTCTATGTCATATATGATGTAGATTAATCGATGCAGGAAGTCCACTTATGAGAGATGATTACGAATTTCAAAATTATTTTCCTTATGAGAGCCAATTACGACTCTCAAAATTATTTTTATTTTTTTCATGCTTGATAATGGGTCTTTTAATTATTTTATTACTACTTGGGAGTGTGTTGATCGATGTGATAATATTTTAATAAATTGATATGCTTTGACAAATTCTTTACTCAGCCATCCTTTAAGGGTGTGGTCTAAGTTTATGTGTTTTATTTAATGCTTTTGATATTTTTCCTTCAAGGGAGCAATCTACCTTATTTTGATAAATTTTGACATGTTTTTATTAGTTATCCTTCAAGGGAGTAGTCTGTAAATGCTAGGAATGACCCATGATTATTTGTGGTTATGATTTTGCTTTTTTCTTTTTGATTTTTCCTTGACATAGACTTACTTATGTAGGCTTAAAGGTTCACCTTTATGAAGGAAAAATTAAAATCACAAGAAGGTTGATTATGTGTAAAGTGGTTTAGGTGACAATGACCATGGGAATCTATCTTGTAAAAAGGGTAGAAAGTACCATCAGAATCATGCCATGGGTAGAGTTACGATACCCATTATTCAATATTTGGCTATGATTGTGATGGATAATCACATGATTCATTTTTAATTTGTTGCCCCTAAAATAGGGAGATGAATGTGGTTTGAAAACAAGGGATGAGATGAAGTTAGACAAAAGTTGAGTTTGATCATTTTTAATAAAATAAAGGATCTAGATGTGAGTCATTAAGGGGCTTAGGTTTTAGGTTTTTTAAAGAGAGGATAACTGGTAAGCTCCTGATCCATACTTGTGTGTTATGGTATAAGGTTCCAAGTCAATTGAAATAAAACTTGCCCTAATTTCTTTTCTCCATATTAATGACATGTTGATTTTCCTTTAAGATGAGGTCTTTGATGTTGAATTTTCATATTCTAAGGTGTTTTTCATAGGCACATTTGATTCACTCTTGATAGACATGAAAATGGGTAAGAATGGCTAAACAATGCTTGTCAAGTAGCTCAAATTGGGTTAAATGTTCTTAACAATAATCATCTTCTGAAATGATATCTTGTAGGGATATGTGAAGAGAAGGAATTTAGAATTCAAGAGGCAAGACAACCTCTACTTCAAACACAAGAGAGAAAGGGGTAGTATTCGTAGGGGTTTAAATGCAGGTATGATATGCCCATAACGTAAAGGGGATGTGTAAATGCTAATCTCAACCAGATGTATTGACCATTTTAGTGATCATGTTATTGAGAGTTTTATTAGAGGCTTTGGCCTATCCATTATATTATGGATGATAGGGTGATGAGAAACTTAGGTTGATGCCAAATGTGTCACAAAGACCTTAGACTTCCTTTTTCTTAAAATATTTACCATTATCAATGATAATTTTGTGAGGAACACCAAAATGGTAAATGATGTTATAGTTGATGGAGTTAATGATCTTGTTAGCCTTGGTTGAAATAAGAGGGATAGACTCTACCCACTTGGTGAAATATTTAAACCCCATTGCAAGAAGGGACATAAATCTTTGGATACTTACATATTATGGCTAGGTGTGTGATGTAAATTGGCATATTGTTGAAATTTAACACACTTTTTCACATAATCACAATAGTCTTGGTTGAGGGTAGGCTAGTATTAGCCTAGGTAAAGAATACATTTAATGATAGCTAGACCACTAAAATGTCCTCCATAAATCCCATCATGTATTTCCCTGATAGTACGAGAGGATTCATGATTTTGTAGAAAATGGAAGAGAAGACCATAAAATCCACATTTATAAACAATTCCTCTTAGTATGGTATAATGGGATTACTATGGATAAATTCTATTTGAACATTCCTAGAAAGATCAGAGGGAATGATGGCAAGGTTGAGATAGTCAAAGGTTTGCTTATACCAAAGGTTGGGATGGGTTTCCTCCACACTCAAGATGGTATGAGATTCTAATTTGATATAATAAGGCTTGATAAGTTGATGGATAATGATTTGTAGCTTAGAGTCAGAGGATGCAGATGGGATTTGGGAAACAAGAGAAGCCATTGTGTCAGTAAACTTATTTGTAGATCATGGGGTAGCTTAGATAAGGTAATGGACATATGAATTTAATAACACATCCACTAGTTGTTTTCACTATTAAAAAACATCATTTTTACATTGGTAAGATCCATTTATTTTATTGGCCATCAGTTGAGAGTCACCAAAGATGTTGATTATTTTGACTCCCAAGGCTAAAGTAGTTTGGAGACCTATGACTAGGGATTCATATTTAGCCATGTTGTTGGTACATTAAAAATCAAATTTAAAGGATAGAGGAAGAGGTTCAATATCAAGGGGAATAAATATAATACCAGTTCCTCCACCACATTAACATTTTGATCCACTAAAATACATGGTTACTTGGTAGGTGAAGTTAGCTTGAGAAAGGGTCATGATGGACTCATTAGGGAACTCAAGAGGAGGAAGTTGGTTGTCAAGTAAGGGGACTTTGGCCAATTTTTTGTTAATGACTTGCTCATTAATTAAATTCTACTAGAGGAACTTAAGGTCAAACTCAGCTAAAATTATGAGCCACTTAGCCATACATTAGTTTTTGTATGGATTAAAGTGCATGTACTTAAGCAGGTTGATGTTGGTGATGATAAAGGTTTTGTGGTTGAAAATGTAATGAAAATTTTTGGTGACCACAAAGACCAAAGTGAGGCAAAGTTTATCATTATGGGTGTATTGAAATTCATACTCTATGAGTGTTTGACTTATAAAGTATACACCTTACTCTTTATGCTTATCATCATTATGTACAATCATTGCCCCTAGAGAGTGGTCAGTGGAAGAGATATATAGGTAGAATGTTTGATCCTCTTTTAGAGGAATGAGGATAGGTTGAGAAATAAGGTAGTCCTTAAGTGAGTTAAAGGCTTATTGGTAGTCCTTAAGTGAGGTCATGGAAGATGTGGGACATAACACATTAATAGGTTGCACCAGTGTTCTTCAAACCAAATGGCATGACTATGTAGTAGAAAGTCCCCCAAAGGGTGATAAAGGTGGTTTTGTGTTGATATTCAAGGGAAATCAAAATATGATCATAGCCTAAAAACCCATCCATAAGAGATAGCATCTCATGGCTGAATGTAAGATCAACAAGTTCATCAATGCTTGGTAATGGATAGTCATCCTTTGGGCAAGACATGTTAAGGTCATGAAATTCCATATAAATGTGAATTCCCCCTATAATTTGTGTGATAGGAATGACATTGGAAACCCATTGGGGATAGTCAATGGGCTAGAATAAATTTATGGAAAGGAGACATTGAATCTCTTCTTTGAGATGCATTTACAATCAAGAGGTCAAGGTTAGTTCTTAAGGGGTCCTGAGGTGGTCTAGGGCTGTTTTTACATTTGGAACCATAGTGTGTGGTTTTTTAGTGTCTACAAGAGATAATGAAGCTGATAATTTTCCTTGATAAGACCTAAAGAATACACTTCTTAGGGTTAATGTAGACATGGTAATGGATGATTCATTCAAAGATAATCTTAAGAACTGTCAGATGGTCTTCACAATATTTTAATTTCCCAAAAAGGTCATCAACATAGTCCTCTATTATTTTTTGAATGAGGTCATGGAAGATTTAGGTCATAACTCATTGGTAGGTTACACCGACATTATTCAAACCAAAAAGCATGACTCTATAGCATAAAGTCCCCCAAGGGGTGATAAAGGTAGTTTTATGCTAATCTTTAGGGGCAATCAAGATCTGATTATAACCTTAGAACCCATCCATAAGAGATAAAATCTCATTTATGGCTATAAGATCAATAATATGGTCAATTCTTGGCAAAGGGAAGTCATCTTTTGTGTAAGCTAGGTTCAGGTCACAAAAATCCATGTGAATGTGAAGTCCTCCTATTACTTTGGTAATAGGGATAACATTTGAGACCTATTAGAGATAGTCAATGGGTTGGATGAAATTGATATAAAGGACATGTTGAAGATTTTATTTGACAAGAAGGGATATACAAGGGTGCATTTGATGAATATTTTTCCAATAAGCTTAGCATCTCAATTGGTGACTATGTTATGGGAGGCAATAGCATGGTTTATTTTGGGCATGTCACTACAAGACCAAGAAAATGATATGCTTTGATCTCAAAGGAAGGTATAAAAGTCTTGATTTTCTAAGGAATCTAATGATTGTTTGATTTTAAAAATGCATGGGCTATATTGAATACCTAAGTTGGTGCCCATAGTGGATTTATTCAACATATTTTAAGTCTTAAGAGGGGGATATTTATGGATAGAGTAATTTACTGCACCAAGATAGGTGAGAATAGAATCATCATCCTGATAATGAATGCTATTAATGGTAGGAGAGTCATCTTCTACTATCTCAGGATGAGTCAGAGGAATGGTCATGATTGCCCCATCCTTTTGATAAGTTAGGGGTCTAAGGTTAATCATGTTGATGGGAAAAAAAATTAGGTGGGATGACATCAAAATCCTCACATTTTGATAGATAAGGGGTTAGTGAGGATGAGATGTCTTCCTCAATAATGGTGATTGGAGTTAGGTTGGTTTTCTTTTTAGGTGGTGTGAAACCAAGGCCATGGATTTTATGAGGTTTTTGGGTCTTTATTTCAAGCCCCCCATAAATGAAATGGGTTTGAAAAAATAAAGGCTTGAGAGGAATAATGGCTCTAATATTAGAATCATAACTAGGTTAGTGGTCAAGTTTCCCATAATCTTGGGGAGTAGGAAAAGTATCAAAGGTCAAAAGATGATATTCCCTAATCGAGAGACATTAGAATGTTGATTCCAAGGGATTTATTATGGGGATTTGGTCTAAAGGAACTAATGAAATGGTGGATACCTCATGTGTAGAAGAAGATGGAAATTCACATTTTATTGATGACGACTTGTTAGATGGAGGAAGGAGAACATCATTATGTCGGTACATCATGTTTCATGATGAAAAAGGACTCAGGTTAGATTGTATGATAACAACTTGACCTTTATGTTCAAATTTGATGCATCGGTGTAGGGTAGATGACACACAACCCATGGAATAGATCCAAGGTCATCCTAGCAAAACATTATATTAAAAATCTCATTATACTATATAGAAGAGCTCAAGAAGCATGCGAGGTCCTAGATAAATGTGGAGGATAATAGTTCCCAAAGTTGTGGCCATTATGTCATTAAATGATCAGAGTAATACTGAGGTTTCTAACATAGTGTTGTTTGGTAATTTATGTTGATCATAGGCATGGGAGGAGATAATGCTGATACTTGCTCCCCTATCAATCATAACCCTTTTGATGTGGGTTTTGTTGATGTATGTTGTAATACATGAAGATAAGGGGATCTAGATCATCAGAATGGATAGAGGGTAGTTTTGAATCCTTGAAGGTAACAAGGTTGGAAAGTTGGAGAGCTTAGACAAAGGCTAATATAGGTTGCAGGTCTTTTGGTTGGACCTTTATGGATTACAAGGCCTCTATCATTGCCTGGTGATTATGGGGCAAGGTAGTGATTAATTCATATAGACTCATCTTTGTCAATGTTTGGTGAAGAAACTTTAGAACCACTCTTTGGATGGATTCAAAAGGGTTGGATGGAGAGGTACCCAAGATGGATACCTTGGGTTTGGTTGATGGTGAAGGTATTTGGATTTGGTTTGGTTGAGTGATGGAATAAGGATATGTCCATGGAATGGACACTTTTACCTTCCCTTTATCTTTTTATTTAGCCTATGATAGTGTGACCACATGGATAGTATGGATTAAGGGAAGAGTTGGAGTAGTAGATTTCTTTAGTTCTTCCTCACTCTAAGGTAAGAGTGGGAGAATATGTAGGCATTAGGTGCTTATTTATATTTCTTGGATTGGTGGCAAGCTCATGGGAGGCTCATCTGACAATAATTCATTGATATAGATAATAGATTATGAATTGGAAAGTCTTGTAGTTATTTATATCATGCTCAGGTGTTTTATGGTATGAGCACACTAGGTGATCATTATACCAGGATGTTTTTGAACTAAGTGGGTTAAATGGTTTGATATGTGGTAAGGTTAAGCAATACGCTTGCAATAAATTTTGAAAAATGGTTCAGTAAGACTTATTCAAAGGTGGCAAAGGTATGGAGGTCTTGGTTTTAGTATTTAGGTTGGGAATTTTTTTCAAAGTAAACTTGATGGTAGAAGTTTTGGGTAAAGGAGTGTTCTTAGTAGATGGTTTTGGTTTTGGTAGAGAGATTGATAGATTAGTGTTAAAAGGTTTTGAGGTAGGTAGTTTAGTTACAAATGGTTTGGTGAAAATAGGTGTGGAGGAAATTAAGATTGATAGTGTAACCAAAAGTGGTGGTTGGGTTTTGATTGGGATGGTTGGTTTCCTAATTAAGGTAGAGGGATGATGTCTCAAAATAGAGGGAAAAGTGGAGAGGGGAGGCAAAGTTTTAGTTTTTGGGATTTTAGGTGGTTTCACCTTCTTTATTGACTTATTCTAGGGTTTCTTTGATAGGTTTAGTGTGATTAAATACAAATTTATCGATGGGTGAGTAAGATTATAAGTTGGGAATACACCAAAGTTTTTGGTGTGTTTGGTTGGAATGATAGAAGGTGATTTGGTTATTTTAGGTGAGCTTGGTTCTGATGGTTATGCTATATTTTGGTTGGTAGAGGTCTTCAATGGTTTGATTGTGATGATATAGGATTTGATATTAAATATGGTAGGTTGATCTAACAAAGAAGGCTCTTGCTTGGTTATATAAGGGAGGCCAAGTTGTCACCAAAAGGTGGCTTGACCCAGATTAGGATGGGATATGAATTTTAAGTTTTTAACTAATATAGAGAAAGGTTATAGATGGGTCTAAGTCCTTTGATAGTATATTCAAAGGATAGGCCCAGTGTTTGAGAGGGAGTAACAGTTACCATGTCCTTTTACTAATCAAAAGGTTCCAACATTTGGGAAGGTAATTCCTCAGTGGGTAGTGTAGGCAAAGAGGTTTCATCCTTATGAGTGTTCTCTAAAGGAAGAGTGGATTGTTGTATGATTGAGGAAAATGGTAAAATGGTAATGATTTCCTCCTCTAGTGTGTTTATAAAAGGAGAGGTTGGTGACTCCACTACCTCAATAAGTAGAGTACGAGAAGAGGTGATTAGTTCAATAGTTTTGTTCACAATGAGATCACCAAGAACCATATTGACAGTATGGGCCTCATGATTATGAGAGTATTCTACTTTGTTTTCATTGTTGGTGGAAGGAGTGTGGTTGGAAAATGGTTATCTAAAGATGTCAAGTGATTGGTTTGGGGGTACATTTGGGTTATCTAACACAAATTCCCCCTTGTCAATGAGATTTTGGACAATGTTATTAAAGTTATTTCACCTACTAACATCATGCCTAATGACTCGATAGAAGGTGCACAATTAGTTCTCCTTGTACCATCTAAGTATAGGATGAAAAGATGCAAATTACTATAGAGATTTTATTGGAGGGAGTTGTATGATATTGGATTTTAAAAATTTCTCAAAAATTGAATCATATGACTCCCTAAGTGGAGTAAATTGCTTTTGGTTATTTCAGTTTTGATTCCTAGTGTTTTTATTGGAGGAATTGGAAGAGTTAGGTTGGTTTAAAATAGGTGGAGTGGTTTTATAGACAATCACATTAGTAGTTCCCTTGTTTTTAGTGTTATTATTAGTTTGATTGTTGGGTTTAGAGGAGGAATCCTCATTTGATTTGACGTTGGAGTTATTGTTTTTCAACTATGGTTTTCCCTCATCGATGGCTCTATTTTCTAGTTTTTGTGTCATGGTAAAATCCTCATCAAAGGTCTTGAAGCTCTAAACCCATAAATTAGAATAAATGTGTTTAGCACATGCATGAGAAAAAAGTTAAATTATCTCAAGTTGGGGAAAGGAGAAAGATAGTTGATTTATCAAGTTTCTCTAGTGGGCTACAAAATAAGCAATGGAATCCTCATCAAAATGCCAAATGGATTAAAGATCAGTGATGGAAACCTTCTTGGAGATGTTTATATAAAATTGATCTAGGAAGGTTTGAGCCAATTGGGCAAAAGAAAAGAGAGTGCTTGGTTATATCATTATATTAATCTAGTGTTAGACCAGATAGAGACATGGGGAAGGTCTGGAGAAGGAAAGCATCATTATAGGCAATCAAATAACATGAATGCTTAAATTCTCTCAAGTGCTATTGAGGGTCTTCTTTACTTTGGAAATTTGAAAAACTAGGAAGTTCCCACTAAGGAGGATAGGTTCAAATGGGGATAGGTGGATGGATTGGTTCATTACCAATTTGGTCATATGATAAAATATTATGAGCTCTAGAAATGCATGACTCCAAAGTAGTCATTTTTTCCATTAGCATTTTTACCAAGTTAGTTTGTGGTTGTACACCTAAAAATTTATAAGGTGCATTTTGCTGAGGTGGAACATAGTTATAGTTGGTGTGAGGTTGAGAGGCTACCACATATTGGTATGTGGGTATGGATGGTCGAGAAGATGCCACGTAAGGATATGTGAACATAGGTGGTTATATAGATTCTATATATAAGGGTAAGTGGATATAGGTGGTTGGGTAGAGGTACATACCCTTGTGGGTTAGGGATGTATCTTGGGTTAGGTGCACTAGGCACCTATTAAGGGATCAACGTAGGTTGGGCCAGAGGTATGGTTTTATTTGTAGGTAGAAAATAGGTAATGGCTTTGGTACTAATGGGTGGTAAGGTAGAAGGTATAGAAACCCCAAGTTTTGAAGTGGAGTAGTGGTTAGTGGGTTGGGGATAGCCAAAGTAAGGGTGACAATGCTAGTATTGGGTACTCCCATGGTAAGTGGAGTATAGGTGGTTAATGATTGGGTTGTTCTTAAGGTAGTTAAGTTATTGGTCATGGTGGAAGGTGTTAGGTTGTTGGTAGGTTGGATAGGTTGGTTTTGCATAGTGGTATCAAATGGATTATTGGTAAAGGAAAATTCTTGGGTGGTAATGGTGGAAATATAAGTATCACCCATAAGCTAGGATGGTATGTCATAAGGTGGATCTAGAGGTGGAACCAAAATAGGGATATGGTGAGACATGGTTCTGAGATAATGTTGAAGGGCCATAAGATTTTTATCTAATAAGGCTACAAAGTTTGTATCCCCTTGGGAAAATACCTGAGAGAGATTGTGACTTCTCAAAAGATGAGAACTCTTTGCATCTAAGATATACTCCATGGATGAGAAGGTAGAATAAGTTGGATGGTTTGGTGGTAGATCCTGACTTGCTTAGTTCCTTAGTTATTTCCAAGTTAAAACCATGCAAATATGGAAAAAATGAAAACATAAGAAATCTCACAACTCAAACAAAGAGAAGACAAGAAAAGTCAAGGAAATAAAACACACACTAAAGCATGCTAAATCCTAAGGTCCTTTTTAGTCTCTCTTGTGGCTTATGCCTTAAGCTTTAAGAATTATGTGATTCAACTTGGTTTTTAGAATGGGTACTAGATAAGAAATATATGGTTAGTTTTAGGTAGTTTAGGCTATCAAAGGGATCTATGTTGGAAATTAGTATGTGGCTTGATATTGGAATCTACCTCCTCACTTCACACACCATAGTGATAAGGGTGTTGAATACTTATCCAATATATACCAATTATTAGAGATTATACTCAACTAGAGAGCTTATTTTTGGTTTCTCTTCTTGGTAATGACATATAAGTAAGATAGCCAAGGGGTGAAGGTAACTGCTAGGTGATGAAACCCCAGTCAAGCCTTATATCAATTATTTTGATGTTCGATTAGGTATAAGTGGTTTGGACTTGTGTGTGTGACATGAGTGGAGCTACGGTTGATTTACTTTCTTTAATTAAGCTATGTGAGCTAAACTTGTAAGAAAACAATGTATACAACTAATTTTAAACCCAAAATGAAATTTTTGATTTCATTGTATTAGTGTAAAACAAGAACAAGAGCACCTAGATGCAAACTAATGAACCCAAGTGAAGATTTAAGGTTCCCACCAGATGTACCAAAATGTTTTAGTAAATTTTTTCTTATATTATTTAGAAGAAAGAGAGAATAAACTCAATGAGGGTATGGTATAAAAACTAGATATGTTATTCACATGTTGATCTAGATGATTGTAAAAACTCATCTTTGTCTGGGGAGGAATGACCTATAGATAAGAAATCATTGAAATAAATGGTTGATTAATTGTATAGTTAGGTGGCTTGCCTAGTATGATCTAGATCCAAGACATACGTGCTTCTTAGGAGGCTATCAATCCATGCTTTTAAACAATTAAGTTTTGAAATTAAAAGATAAATTACTTGAATATATAACATAAGATACTGAAATGAAATATAAGAAGTGCTTGCTAATAAGATAGATGAATTTGATTAATTATAGAAATAAATAGATTGATATTAATGCTAAATAAATTAGGTGTGGTTCAAAAAATAGGGTGATGTTTTGTGATCAAGAAAAAATTTAGAAAGTTAGATTTGGTTAAGGTCTAATAGGTCAAATCAGCTTGTTATTGAAATTGTCACATAGTGACTATTGGCAATTAGGGTGAAACCATCAGTGGTTGGGTGACCATCATTAGTTGGGTAACCATTGATGGTTAGGGATAGACCATTAATGGTCAAGATGATCATAGGTTGTTACTTTGGGTTTTGGGTTGGTTTAAGAAACTTGGTCTATGAGGTTACAAAATGGATTCTAAAAGTTGGGATGGAAGATAGAATAGAGAAACTAATTATTAAATCTGATAAAAGATAGATACTTAGCTTGCTAGCCTAAACAATGTCAAAGTAGTGGCTAAAAACTCACTGTAGGATCTGGGAGAAATTTTATCAGAGTAATTTCCATTCCATGGTGAAAGTCTCATCAAAGGTCCTAAAAGTCTAAACCTATAAAGTCGAGTAAATATGTTAGGCACAAGCTCAAGATAAAATCTTAATCAACTCAGGTTGGGGCAAAGAGAAAGAGATTTGGTTTATCAAACCTCTCTGATGGGCTACAAAATCAGCAATTAACTCATCTTCAAACTTTTGAATGGAGTAGAGGTCAGTAATGAAAACTTTCTTATAGATGTTTATGGAGAAATGATCTAAGAAGGTCTGAGCTAATTAGGCAAAATAAAAGAGGGAGTGTTTGGTAATAATATTATACCAATCTAATGTTGGACCAAATAGGGATATGGGAAAGGTGTGAAGGAGAGCATCATCATAATCAATCAAATAGAAAGAGTGTCTAAATTCTCTAAGATGTTTCTAAGGATCTTCCTTGCTCTAAAATTTTGAAAATTTTAGAAGTTGCCATTGAGGAGAATAAGGTCAGATTAGTATGGATGGATGAATTGGTTTGTTACAAATTTTATCATATGATAAGAGGTTATGGGCACTAGAAATAGATGAGTCCAAATTGGTCATTTTATCAATTAACATCTTAACTAAATTAGTTTATGGTTGTGCACCCCCATAGTTGTAGGGTGCATTCGATTGGGTTGGGTATGTACAATATATAGATAGCTAGTAGATGGTTGGGAGGATTCCACATATTAATATGCAAACATGGGTGGTTGGGAGGATGTCACATATGGGTAAATGGCTATAGGAGGTTGGGTATAAGGTGGATCCATATACCCTTGTGGGTTAGGAATATAGTTTGGGTTGGGTGCAATGGGCACTTTTTGAGGAATTGACATGGGTTTGGTTGGAGGTAGGGTTGGGTTGATATGTTGATGATGGGTGATAACCTTGGTCCTAATGGGTGGAAGGGTAGAAGGTATGGAAACCATCAAAATTTGGAATGGATTGCAGGTTGGGGGGTTAGATATAACAAGAGGAAAGGTGGTAACATTAGTATAGGGTACTCTAATGGTAAGAGGAGTATAGGTGGCCAAAGGTTGGATTGCTCCTATACCAAAATAGTTATTGGTTGGTGTGAAAGGTGGATGGGTGTTGGTTGGTTGGATGGGTTGGGTTTGAAGGGTGGTGTTGGAAAGGTGGTGGGTAGAAGAGGATGTTTGGGTGAATAAAGGTTGGGTATAAATGGTGGAAATAGAGGTGTTATTCATAATATGGGATGGTATACCATAAGATGGATCAATAGGTGGAAATGAAGCAAGGGTATGGTAATACATGGTATTGAGGTAATGCTAGAGAGATATGGGGTTGTTATCCAAAAAGGTGGTGAAGTTTGTATCACCTTGGGAAACTATCTAAGGTATATTAGGACTTCCAGAAGGATGGGGAGAACTTTTTACATTCGAGACGTACTCCATGGATGAAGAAGAAGAGGATGATGGGTGGTTAGAAAGTGGTTCTTGATTTGCTTGGTTTCTTAGTTTTTATTTAGTTAAAAAATTTCAAAGAAGGGGAAAGCAAAGATGCAAGTTATCTCACACTCAAAAGAGAAACAATCAAAATAAAATGATCTCAAAGAAAATAATACATACACTAAAGTGCATTAAAATCCTAGGATACTTTATTATCTCTATTTGGCTTATACCTCTATTTTAAATAAATTATGAAGATAAACTTTGGGCTTGTAGAGTAGGTACTAGAATAATATGTATAAGGTTAGTTTTAGGTAGTTAAGGATCTCAAGAATCTATGTTATAACTTGGTATGTGGCTTAATATTGGGGCCTACCCCCTCACTTCACACACTGCAATGATAAGGGTGTTGAGTGCTTATCCAAAATATATCGAGTTAATATAGATTATACTCATCCAATAAACTGATTTGGTTCTCTCCTTGGTGATGAAATCTAAGTAGGATAGCCAAGGAAAGGTGACCGCCAGGTGATGAAATCCTAGTCCGGCCTTATATCAATGTTTTGATGTTTAATTGAGTATATAGTTTGGTATTGTGTGTGTGTAAAGAAGTGAGATTAGGATTAATTTACTGGATTAAATTAAGATATGTGTGATAATCAATACAAGAAAACCATGGATATAAAGTTAATTTTAATCCTTAATTTACTTGATTAAATTAAGCTATGTGAGCTAATCAATACAGTCAAACCATAGATGTAAATTTAATTTGAATCCAAATGAAAATATTGGTGTCATTTAAAATGAATAAAAATAATTAAAATTCACCCAGATATGAGGATGCAAAACCTAAGCCTAGGATGAATACTTTTGATTTTCAAAATGGAAGCAAAAATAACAATTTTTACCCTTTTCTTAGAAAACAAAAGAAACTAGAACTTTGTGTTTTAGAAGAGAAGAAAAGGAAATAAGGAAAATTTAATTTTTAAAAAAGAATGCAAGAGTGAATCTTTAATAATGCAACTAAATGTTCCTATAACTATGAACCCAAGAAAAAGCTAAAAGGTCCCACCAAGCATGTCAGAATGTTTCACTATTTTTTCATTTTATTTTCTATGAAGAAAGCAAGAACAAATTGAAGAAGGGGTGTGGTATAAAAACTGAGTATGTTATGCATGCATGAATACAAATGGTTTTTGATACTCCTCTTTGTCTGGGGAGGATGGCCTATAGATAAGAAATCAATCTAGAAAATGGTGGGTTAGTGAGATAGTAGGGTGGACTACCTAAAATGTGATAGATCCAAGAAGCACAAGCTTCCTTGGAGGTTGTCAATCCACACTTTTAAAACACTTAAGTTATAGTAAACTAAAAATAGATTCTTGCATTTAAAACACTTAAGTTCTAAAAAACTAAATATAGATTCTTGTATGAAATGATAGAAGATACTAAAATTAACTACAAGAAATGCTTGAAAAGAAATAAGTGATTTTGACTAAAAATAGCCATAAATGATTGAATACTAATGCTAAATTACTCATACTTGATTCAAAAAATAAGTTTAAGTTCTATGATGAAATAGAAACTCATAAAGTGGCATTTGGGTAAGGGTAGATGAGTCAAATTAGCTTATTGTTATAAAATGACACACAGTGACCATCGATAGTTGGGTATGACCATCAGCGATTAGGGTAAATTATCAATGGTTAGTATGACCATCAGTAGTTACTGTGAGATTCATTTTTGGTAAAATAAGTTTTTTGGGTAGGTTGCAAAGAGGATCTAGAAGTAGTGTTTAAGTTGAATGTTGGTTATGCAACATAAAGTAATGCTCAGAGGTATCTAGTTTGGGAGTTGAGTGTTTAGGTGATTGGAATAGGATATGGGTGGTTTTGGGTAGGAGATGAAGTGTCTGAAGATGAATAAATCCAACAAAAGGAATAAAGTGCAGAGAATGTGAATGACATAAGCACTGAAATAAATAAATATAATTATTGAATCTTGATAAAAAAGAGTAGATACTTAGTTTTTAGGTATTGTTGGTCTCAAGAATGCAAAAGTTGGTTGAAAGCTATTGTGGATCTTGGAGTAATGTTAGTAGAATAATAGTACCTTAGCTCAAGATAGTGAGTTTCATAAGTACCTTAATTATTTGTCCTTTAGGTATTATTGATATCAGGAATATAGAAGTTGGCTGAAATCTATTGTGGATATTGAAGTAATGTTGGTAGAGTAACGATACCTTAGCTCAAGATAGTGAGTTTCATAAGTACCCTAATTATGTGGATTTTCCTAGGAGTAAGAATTTATTACATAATAATTCCCTTTCTTCATCCTCCTTTTACTATCTTAATATAGATAAAAGGAGCATTGAAATTAAAGAGTTTAACAAAAAGCTTAAGAAACAATCTAGCATGCATTGATCACGTGAGCTATCATGAATTTATCATGTGAAGAGTGAGTTACAGTTAAGTTGTAGTTGAATCCTTTGATTATGCACTCCTGAGGTAGATTTATGTAATAATCAATGATTAAGGGCCAACCATCGAATGTCGAGGGTTGACTATCGATTGTCGATGAGACATAGTTAAGATTGGCTAAATGTCATCAATTCCAACTAGCCATAGGTTTTTGTAGATAGAATTTATTTAATTAATTAATTATGTCAAATAATTTATCCAAAAGGGAAAATGGATAAGTCTAAGGATTTTAATATTTAATCCCAACCCAAGGGGGAGAAGGGGTGTTTGATGACTAGAAATGCATTGTGTGGTTTTTTAGTGTCTACACAATCCTTTGAATCTAAGAGGTGTCTCAAGAATATTTATAAAATTCATAAGTAAACTATTCATACCACTCCTATGTGATGTGTAATGATGTTCTATTTCCTTTAGGCTTGTGTTAGCAATTGGTTTCTTGATCTTTGAAATCTTAAATGAACTTTTAAGGCTTGTGCAAACCTGTTCCATGCTCTCACTACTTGAACATTGTGAAAACTTGTCACTTTCATATATAACTCTAAAATGACCCCTAAGATCTCAAATTACATAAGGACTAAACTGAATCATAACCAAAATTTTAAAAAACATATGATATGACATCAAATAAAACTATGCAACACCCTATGATGTTATAATAAGCCCCTATAAATGATTTTGACTATAGGGTGTTGGCCCATTTTGACCTGTGATAAAAAATGGTCAACATGTGGTATATATTATAGACATTATTTCTAGTTTAGGATAGATAATAATGTAAGATTCATTCATGTGTTTATGGAATAAATTTACACTTTGCTTAGTCTAATGTTTTGAATATGATGTGATATGATTGTTAGGAGGATGTAATTATCCTGGATCTTATGGTTAAATAATGTTTAGTGATACATTATATTTTGGTGTGTATGATTTACATGTTAGTGTGATATCTTTTAATATATCAAGTTTTCTATGATACACTGCATGTTTAGTTTTATAAATTATACAACACTTGGGAACTTATTTTGTTTCTAGATTTTTGCACTATTCTATCTATCTATCCATGAAGGATGGTCAAGAAAATGTAATTGTAATATATTATTATATGCTTGAATAATAGTTTTCATATTAATGGATTAATTGTGGTTGAGTCCTAATGTATTTACTTTTCTTGCAATTATAATATGTTATATTGCATTCAATATTGGAATTTGGAACTGTTATTGTTCTAGGTTGATGATTATATGATTTTATAACTTATTCATCATAATTGATTGTTAAATAATTAGTTTTAAAAAATTACTGCATTATTCTAAGTACAACTTGAGGGGTTGTTTCATGACGTAACAATCCCTCAAGTTATGCTTAGAATAATGTAGTAATTTTTTTTTAAAACTAATTACTTAACATTTATTCACTCAAACCATAGTTATACTAAATAACTTGGCCAATCATATAATTTAAAATAATAACCATTTTAAAATACTGAATGAAATATAACTTATTGCAACTACAAGGAAAGAAATACATTAAGACACAACCACGACTAGTCCATCTAATAATATAATTGCTATTCAAGTATAAAAAATACATATTATAATTATATTTATTTTAGGCATTCAGCCTTAATATAATAAATAGATACCAAGCTCTTCATAACTCGAGTCAAACCAACTCATGTATCTCTAATAATCTTCAAGTGTAGTTTCCAAGTAAGTAGTACTACTATGGAGAGGGAGACCATCATCTGAACACTTTTCCACACCAACCAAGGACCAATAATCCCCCACACTAATCCCATCAGGGAATGTCCATCCCTTCATAGAGGAGTAGATAGTGATGATGCAAATTAATTAAAGTAACAAGCAAATAGTCAAATTTTGTATGATTTCTAACACTAAACATGTAGTGTATCATATAAAACTCATTATAAACATAGGAGTAAGTAAAGTATGCATTTATTTCATCAATTTATGAATGAATCTTACATTATTATCTATCTCAAACTAGAAATAATGATTTCAACTACCATAATAATTTCCTTACTAGCTACACCTCATAATAACCCATATTATGATAGTGTAGTGTTCTAAGGCATAACTATTAGTTTTCCTTAATAGTCATACAAAGAAGTCTTAAATACATACATTAGCTCCTACTAAAGTAAATAGAGATAATTAAACAAGTTATAGTTTTTACAAACACACAAAAATCTAACCTAACAATTGTTACACTTACAAGGTTGTATGTACACATACATGATGTCTTACTAACTATTACAAAACATACTATTTAAGTAATAACCAACACGTATACATTTACGTAGGTGTGGGTCTAGACATAATAATTAGAGTATGTACCATCTAGGTAAACATATTTTAACACATTAGGACTATATGACATCCCATAATATCATAGATCATTGTGCATGAGTACCCTACTCAATCACAAACAAATAATCTTACATTTACAAATAATAATAAAGCAAGTACAAAATTATACTACTTGGGTATATTATAGATTACACTTAAAATTAGCAATAAGAAGAATCATAATCTTTAGGCACACATCACGATGCACTATTTTATGATATAAATGTAGACACTCAAAAACATCCCCTTGACTAGTTTTTCATGTTGAACTACCTTGAACCTATTCTTGACCTTTAGTTAGCTATTTACCTAGTCAACTCACCCTTAAAACACATCTTATACTTTAACATTCATTAACACACCTAGGACACCTTGGTTAAACATTTTAAAACCTTAACTTAGAACTTGTTTTCACCCTTTTGTGCTTGGGGGTATGACTATTGATGGTCAGCCTAACCATCAATGGTTAGCCTGATCATTGATGGTTAGGTATCCAAGTTTACAAAATAAGAACTTCCAATTTTAAGCAAGATAAGCATGAGCAAAATAGAAACTTTCCCTAGCAAACCTTACAGCTTACCATCTCTTCAAATTGGCATCTTTATCACAGACCAACTTAGCAACTTCCTCCTCACTTAGCAACTTTGAGCTATAAATTGAGGGATCTTGGAAGAGAAAAGGATCCCAAAAATTGCATCCAATCTCTTATTTTCTTGGTGTAGGCATCCAAGATCCCAAAACTCTATCTACATGAATTTTTAAGGTTAGAGTACTACTATGATATCCAATCATTCATCTTTTCAATGGATTCCACTTTGCATCATACAAGTATTATTTTCTTGTTTCTAGCATTTATTTTATTCATTAAGTCTTTTGTCTTGATTAGATCAACTACACATTACCCCTCACTCTTAGAATCTATATTCAACATTTTGTCCATCAAACACCCTCCTTCCAACTCCACTTCAATATCCTACCACATTCCCATAAGTAACCATAGCTAATTACTATAACCATCGATGGTTATAACAACCATCACCGGTCACTTAATTGTTGATGTTCAAACCAACCACTGTTGGTCAGCCTGATCATCGTCAGTCACTTGTTATGCCAAATAACAAATTGTTATTTTTTAACCTCCTCACACCCCACCAAGCCCTCTTTTGCTTCTACACTATCTACAGATCCTATTCAAATTATTTAAACCTAAACTTGACCCAATTTAGCATGGTATTGACATGTCATGCTATATTTTTCTATCATATTGAATAGGTACATTACTTATTTCTTATATAATCATTTATGTTCTTATCAATTTATCATCTTTCATTTTTATTATTAGAATATTTTTATCATTAGGGGAGTAGATTGATAGCAATTCAAGTGAGTTGTGGCTTCTTGGATCTAGTGTGTTGCTATAAAATCCACCCTTCATACTCATCTAACAAACAAGTTGGTTGAGAGTGGTCTTATTGTGGGTAGTCCGTCCTCACCAAAAAGGAGTTCACTTTTTCTAGTCATCAATGAGTGCAATGTTTAACTAGGTACACACACCTCATCTATTATTTCTCTTTTTTTTCTTGAAAGTTATAAATAGAGTAAAAAATAGTAGGAAATTTTTTGGCATGCCCGATGGGACCCCTTTTGGGTTTGTAGTTCTTTTTAGGCATATAGTTGCATTAGTGAAAATCCATGTTCTTGCATTTTTGTTATTTATAAATTCCAAAAGATAGAAATTTCATTTCTTTTATTTTCTAAAAATAAAAAAGAAATTAAAAAAAAAAAGTTTCCATCTTAGGGATAGGTTGCATTTTCATCCTGAATTAAGTAAATTTTAGTTGTTCCTCGTTTGCATGCAAAGACATCAAAATTTTCTTTTGGTTAAAATTGAGTGCATTCATTATCTTGAGTGATTAATGTTTATCTCACTTAGATTAATTAAACATATTATGAATTAATCATATCACACATATGTTACACTACCAAACCACTTGTGCAAAACAAAGATCAAAACTTATTGGAGATCAGGCCCATTGGGATTTCATCACCCTTTGGATCACCTTACCCTACCCAGCGATCCCACTTGGATTTCATCACCAAAGGGAGGACCCATTTTATTCTTTGGTGGAGTATAAACTTTATATAAACAGTAGTTATTGGCTAAGTGGCCTAGTTCAGCTTTGTGTTCATGAAGTGCGGGGAGCAAGCCCCCTAATCTAGTGCAGATATATTAAGCACAAAACTTTAACCTAAAACCATCCTTAGATGGCTTTTCTAGTACTAGACTTATAAGCTAATTTCCCCTTTCATACTCTCTAAGGCATAAGCCAAAAGTGATTTTAAATGAATTCTAGGATTAATCTCATTTTTAGTGCATGTTTTGTCTACTTTGAGCTTTTCTTTGTTTGCTCTTTTTTTGAGGTGTGAATTTTGCAAATCCCTTTCCATTTCTCATATGATCTTAACTAGACAATAAGTGAGAAATCAAAATAACCAATGACCATCTTCTTCTTCATCTTCATCCATGTATTATACTTCAGATATTAATGGATCCCTCCATTCTTTGCCCCACCATTCTCCTTCACCCACTAGGCCTCTCACTATCCCTGAAGGTGATGCAGATTTCACTACTTTTTTGGACAACAACCAGGTGGCTCTTCAACACTATCTTAATACCTTAGCCCACCTTGCTTCAGCTAATTCAATCCCTTTAGTGGATCCATCTTATGGAATGTCACACCACCTCATGGTTAGTGTTACATCAATCCAACCTTATGTTAGCTAAGCTTCATCTTCTACTATTGGCTCATCTTCTACCATCATCCAAACCCTTGTTACCCAAACCAATACCTCAAATGTTGGCTCAACTTTATCCCTTATCACTTATGCCCCTTATACCATCATGGTGTCTTCCACACCCATTTCTACCATTACCTCTAGCTCAATAAATATACCAACCTCTACCCCCTTTCAGAACTTGATACTATCCATACCATAAACACGTCCCCCCAATAGCACTGGAGTAACTACCCATCACAAACCTATAGGCACTTTAGTATTACCAACCCAGACCATGCCCCCATCAACCAACCCAAATGTATCCCTAAACCAAGTGTTATCATTTTCTCTACAAACCCCCATAGCATTCTATCAATATATTCCTAACCCATAGAGATATATTATGCCTTCCACTCAACCCTTAATGCCTATCAATCTTGTTGGGGCACTACCCCAACCTCAAGTTACTACATATCAATATGTGCCCACTTTTGTACCTCTTGTCACATATCAATTCATACCTCAATAAAACTTACCATCAAATTATGTAGTTACCCAACCCCAACCCAATTTGATCAGGATACTCATAGACACGATGACCTATCTCAAAGCCTCTATATTTGGGTCTCATAATCTTTAATCCTAAGACCAAATTTATAATGAGCCAATCAATACATCCATTCCCATCCATACTTATCCACCTCAATGGGAACTCTTAAAATTCTTTAAGTTTTAGGGTAAAGAGGATCCTCAACAACATTTGAGGGCATTTCACCATTCTTGTTATTTGATTGCATATGACGATGCCCTCCTCATTTGAACCTTCCCTATGTCTTCATCAGGACCAACCTTGGATTGGTACATTTATCTTCCTAGGAACTCTATCTTTTCATTCTCCCAACTCACCTAAATCTTCTTAAAACATTTTTCTATGAACATATCTAAGAAGGTCTCCATAACTAACCTCTATTCTATCAGGTAGTTTGATGATGAGTCAATCACTAACTTCATTGCATGATGGTGAGGTATCATCAATCAACTCTCCTTATCACTACCCCAAGTATAACTGATTAATCTTTTCTCTATAGGATGCACAAAACACATTGCTCCCACTCTTTAAGTGAAAACATTCAGAACATTTGATGAAGCATTACCATGGTGCAAAAACTTGAAAATCATGTCATAGATGAGGTTAAACTAAAATTATGAAATAATAATTCCAATTTTAAACATAATGATCCATATTCCACCAAGATAATCAGCCAACATAATCTTAAATCTAAAGCTTCTATGAAATTGGTTGTGTTGAAAGCTGCCCACCTCCATTTATCAACCAACTATGTCAAGCCACTCCTTCCAACCCTTCTTACCCATCCAACTAAAATCCAAACTGGGTTTCTCCTAAATAATTCACACCTATAGGAGAATATTATGCCTTTGTGTTGGATAAATTTCTTAAAGCTAATGTCATCTAACTTCCACTAATCAAGCCACCTCAACAATTTGACCCCTCTCACCTTGTGCCTGGGTGGTATAATGAAAATGTCCATTGTGCTTTCCATCAATTCATTGGACATGACATAAATTGGTGTAACACTTTTAAAAGCCTCATCCAAAACTTGATTGACAATGGTGAATTATCATTTAACAACCCTAATGCACCTCCTAATCATTCTCTTGATATCTTTTGTAAACCTTTTCCTAATCATACTCCATTAGCCCAACCCCATAACAACTCTGAACCATCATCATCCCATGAGGCAGACACAATCAACATCATCATAAATGAGCCCATGGTGGATGAACCCCACACTTTTATCTCTCCTTCATCAACCTCACCTATAGAAGAAGTAAGTTCACCTCTTATCCCTTCAAAGACCCAAATAGAAGAATATATAACCCCCATGCCTTTGCTTGATCAAACCATACCCCTACTCACCTCTCTTTTCATGGAATCAGCCATTGATTTAACCACCTCTTCTTTTACCCCACTAAATGTAATGGTTAACCCTCCTCCTTTCCTTTGGATACCCTAGTAAAGGAAGAAATGAGGATTGTGCCTGCACCCCGAATCAAAGAACCATATATTCCGCTAATCACCCCACAAGTGACCATTACCTCATTTACCTAACTAGGGACTCTATAACCTTCTATCTCAAGTAAAGATGAAGGAACCATACCTTCTTCCTCACTTAAGGGCTTAAAATTCAAAATAACTGATCAAGGAACCAAACTTGTCTACAATCCCTTTTCTCAATTAGTCTAAAGTCTAGAATTTACCTCACAACCTAACTTAGATAGAGCCACCTTTGGACACCGTCTGGGGCTCCCATACCAAAACAAAGCTAAACCCTTAACCTCATTGGCATCCACACTCAAACCTATTATCACCTCATCATCAAACATTTGCTTCTCCCAAGACATGAGAAAATTATATCACCCACATCCACCTAGATCATCTCATAATTTTATCACTAGACCAACAAGAATCTGGGTATCCCTCCCACACCTAACATCACCCATCCACCCATAAAATTATACCTAACCCCCTCTAGTCCACTTAACAAACCACCAACCAAGATGGGTTGAAGGGTTTAGTTGCCTAAACCTCATCCTTGAGCTCAACCTATACCACCTCCTCATTTACCATATATTTTGGGACCCCACCCTTCTACCATCCCAGTCACCTATTTTGATTCAATTAAACTAACACCCTTTTTTATGCCTACCCTTCCATCACCCAAGATATTAACTTCTTCATCATTATTATCTAGTTTATCCCCTTCCACTTTCCCACCTATTATCAACCCCTCATCCTTTACTTTTAAACCATCTACCTGTAACCCAATCATAGCTAATCCAACCCAACCCAAACCATCTACCAAAGTTATTCAACCACCTACCCCTTCTAAAGTCAATTCTATGCCTAAAAAGGTTCTTATTTCTTTGAAAATCATTGCAATACCCCCAATATCTTTGAATGAATCTTGTGTAGTTATTTTATAGAGGTTGTTACAAAGGTCTTCCATTAAGTTGTCACTCATCAAGTCGTTCACCCCTTCTAATACCAAACCCTCCTAGTTTGATGATACTTTGATTTGTGCATATCATAAGACATCAGGACATGATATAGAGAACTATAAATCTCTCCAAGCCCTTGTCCATAGATTATATGATGAGGATGATCTATTATTAGATGAGCCACCTTCACCAACCTAACCATCAACCCAATTGATCTAACCACTAACCCTACCTATACTTTCTCTCTAATTTTCATCTCAAAATGAGGGAGTGAAACTGAAGTAATTACCTAATCCAACTAATCCTATTATCTATACCATTCATATGATTACTTGACCTCAGGTGTAACACTGAGGTAAGGGAAGAACCCATGCATCCATTTCATGGACATATCCTTCAGACTCTCAGCCTTCCAACCAAGCTCAAACACCAACACTACCACCTATGCCCTCACATAAACCCAGAGTATCTATTTTAGGTGTACCTCCCACCAACTCTTCTACATCCATTCAACAAACTATGTTGAATCAACTTCACCAAGCACTGGTGAAGATGAGCCTTTACAAATTGATCAATACCTCACCCCATCATCATCAAGCACTAATGGATGCTCTATAATCCATTGAGGTTTAACTAGATGACCCTCAACCTCTTGCATCCTTCATTTGAACCCTCCAACATTCTATTGTCATCACCTTCCAAGATTATGAGATACCTCTGGCCCATTTCAAGGAATCCAACCCTCCTCTCTTTGTCACTACATACATTAATCACACTCACATCAAGAGGGTGATGATTGATGGAGGAGTCAACATCAACATAATCTCCTCCCATGATTTTTATCAATTATATTTACTAAATAATATCATGGTTGAAATCACAGTGGTTCTACACTCCTTTAATGGCATAATGGCCACAACCTTAGGGACCATTGTCTTTCAAATATGCTTGGGGCCTCACACCATTCTCAAGATATTTTATGTTGTAGAGGGTGAGTTTCAATATAAAATTCTACTTGGATGCCCTTGAATCCAAGCTATGAGTTGCATCCCCTATAATTTACACTGTTGTTTCAAATTTGAACATGAAGGACAAGTTATAACCATCAAGGTTGATCCTAGTCCTTTTACATCTTGCAACATGACCTATAGGCCGAATGATGTCCTTCTTCCACATTTATCTCTTACATAGTAAACCAACCCCATTAACACAACTTCACCACCAACCATGACCTATAGCGATTCTACCATCAACAATAATGAAGCCTCAACCAGTGCATCTATCTCTTCTTCCTAGATTCCCATTGAGGATTCCTTGGCACAAACTTTCCAACATCTCTCCTTTGGGGAATATTGAATTTTAGCTTTAGATGCTTTTACCACACTGCATGAATATGGGAACCTTCAAAATGACCCTTCTTATAACCCCAACATAGGAACCATCATCCCCTTTGGACTTCCCAAAAATTAAAAAAAATTGTCTATGGGGGACTTGATTGACCACTCCTTGCTCCTATCACCACTCCATATATTCAACCTTTCACTTCTGATTTCTCCTATCTAAGAAATCTATCCTTTTCCAAAACTTATCTTCATCATTGTGATTGGAAAGGATTTGGTATGGGCCTTTATGAATAAGGACCTCACAAATTACCCGTTATCAAAACTCAAAAACCTTGTGAGTTCTTTGGGCTTAGGTTTAAACCACTAGAAGAACTCACCTCACCAAAACCCATTGCTACCCTTATGGAAGAGATTCCATCCTCACCTAGGTCATCTTCCCAATCTAAATACTCTAACATCATCTCATCTAAATTTTTTTGATCAATACTATTAGCTTAGGCCCACTAACATCTAAACAAGGTGGTCAAATTAAAACCTTTCCTCTCATCCATCCTAAGATGATTGATCATAATTCACTCATTATTCACACCATCCAACACCAAGATGATTCTTCCATCCTTACCTACCTTGATGCAAGGGATTAATATATATACAAATCCTTTCCCCTTGAGAACTAAACCATGTTAAATGAGTCAACTACTGATATCAACTTGGGAAGTTAGGAAAATCGTTACATTGTTAAATTGGACAATCCTTAAACTCAGATGAGCAATGGGATTATCATGCCTTCCTTCAAGATTGTAGCATTGCATTTATGTGGTCTTATCAAGATATGCCTAGGATTGACCCCTCTATAGCCATTCATAACATTTTTACCCATCCTAAAGCTGAGCTAGTATAGAAAAAGCTTCATAAAATGTACCCTCATATAACTCTTCTCATCAAAAAATAACTTCAATGCCTTCTATCCATCAAATTCATTCAACCCATTGATTATCCTCAATGGGTCTCTAACATCGTTCCCATTACCAAACCCACTGGGGGACTTCATCTTTGCATCAATTTTTGTGAAATTAACCTTACATGCCCCAAGGATGACTTTATTTTACCTAACATTGACCAATTAGTTGATCTTACCATGGGCCATGAGATGTTATCTCTCATAGATGGCTTTTTAGGATATAATAAAATCTTGATTTCCCCCTTAGATCAATATAAAACTACCTTTATCACCCCCTAGGGCACCTTCTACTATCGAGTCATGTCTTTCAATTTAAAAAATGTAGGAGCAACTTATCAATGAGCCATGGCTTATATCTTCCATACTCTTATCCATAAGATTGTAGAAGATTATGTAGATGATCTCCTAGGGAAATCTAAATAGTGTAAGGATTATCTAGTTGTTCTCACTATCATTTTTTATTGACTAATCTAATTCCATGTTAGGCTCAATCCCAAGAAATGTATTTTTAGGGTTCTCTTTGGGAAGCTCCTTGGATTTATCATTTCCCTTCATGGAATTGAAATTGATCCTTCCAAGGTCAAGGCCATCTTGTAAATGCCTCCTCCAACAAACCTTAAACAACTTCATAGTCTATAGGGAAAAATCTAATATATCCATTGCTTCATCTCCTAGCTATCAAATAGATGCCAACCCTTTCACCATCTCCTAAAAAAAGACACCCCCTTTAGATGGACCAAATAATGTCAACAACCTTTTATTCATTCAAATAGTACCTACTTTCTTCACCAGTTCTTATTCCACCTAAGGATGACCAACCTTTATACCTTTACATATCTTCCATTGATCACTCTTTAGGTGAAATCTTGGCTAATTGAGATGAAAAAAATAAAGATCAAGCCAACTATTGTATTAGCTACACACTTATAGAGTATGAGACATGATATACCCATCCTAAAAAACATTGTCTTTCTCTCATTTGTGTCACTTATAAACTCTATCATTACCTTATTAATCACAAAACATATGTTATTACCAACACTAACCCACTCAAGTATATGCACTCCAAGAAATACCAAAATCAGCGTATGGATAAGTGGCTAATTCTTATAATTAAGTTCAATCTTGAGTTTTAAAAAAAATCCATTAAAGGGTAGGTCATTACTAAATAATTGGCTAAATCTCCCCTCTAAAATAACCAACCCATTCTATTGACCTTTCCAAATGAGTCTATTATGACTCTTTCTCAGGAAGAACACCCTTACCAAATGACCATGTTTTTTGATATCTCTAAATGCCAACATGGTGTGGGTGCAAGTGTATGTCTCATTCTTATTCATGGAGAACCTCTTCCACTTTCCTTTAAACTCAACTTTAAATTTACTAACAACATGATAGAATACAAAGTTTGGGTCATCATTCTCCAAACCACTCTTGCCTTGGGAATCAAAGCCATTTCTATCTTTGGTGATTCCCAACTCATGATCAACCAAGTCAATGGGTCCTATCAATGTAAAAATGATATTTTTCAAAAGTATAAGCTTCTAATTGAAAAACTCTTAACATCTTTTAAATGCTACCAGATCCAATTAGTACACTGATCTAATAACAAATTCATAGATACAATGTCCCCCCTTACATCTCAAATTCCCTCTCAACCTTCTAAATCTAAACTATTTATCACCATCCATTATATCATCATGCTTTCATATATCATTTTAGACCTTCCTACCATTTTTAGTGTGGAGGCATCTCCTTCAGACATCTTGTATAACCAAACATTTAACTATCTTAACCTTGGCATCATTCCACCTGACCTCTCAAAGAATGCCTGGAAAGCCTTAATTAAAGGTACTTCTCATTATACTATACTAGGAGGAATCCTTTACAAACATGGCTGTGATGGACTTCTTCTATGTTATTTGTAGATTCAAGAGATTTCCCATGCTATCAAGGAAACTCATGACAGAGTCTATGGGGGACATTTTAGTGGCCTCATTATCACTAAAATAATCCTGCACCTTGGCTATTACTGGCCTACACTCAATCAAGACTTTTGTGGCTATGTAAAGAAGTGTTTCAAATGCCAACAACATGCTAACTTGCATCACATGCCTACTCACAAACTTTAGGTATCCAAATATTATTGGCCCTTCTCATAGTGGGGGCTTGATCTTATTAGAGAAATCAATCCTCACTCATCTCAATGATACTAATACACCATCACTGATACCAAATATTTTACTAAATGGGTGAAATCCATTCCCCTTATCTTGATCAAAGCTAGAAAAATTATTGATTTCATCAATTACCAAATCATCTACCATTTTGGTTTCCCTCACATAATTATCATTGATAATGGGAAATCCTTCAAAAATAAGAAATTTCAAGCCCTCTATGATGTGTTTGGCATCAAACTCAACCATTCTTTGCATTATCATCTATAGGTAAATAGATAGGTGGAATCCTCCAATAAAACCCTCATCAATATGCTAACTAAAGTTGTAAGTGCTTTAGGTCAAGATTATCACCTGCACATCCCATTCACCTTGTGGGACTGTCACGCTAGCATTCAAACCTCCATAGGTGCTACACCTTTTTCCCTATTCTTTGGCATAGAGGTTATCTTACCTATCAAAGTCTAGATCCCCTCTCTTTGCATATCATTACAAGACATCATTTCTAAGGATGATTATTGTCAAGAATGCCTCGTGCACCTTGAGTTGCTCGGTGTGCATCACCTTGTTACCCTTAACCATCTTCACGAGCATATTACCCATGCTTATAAAAAAAACTAAAATAAAATGAATTCAATATCAAAGATCTCATCCTTAAAAAAAAAAGTGTAACAAATATGGAGAAAAGTAAAAAATACAAATTTTCTTTCAATTGGCTTGGACCCTATATCATCACCCATAAGTATCAATCAGGAGCTTATCATTTATCCTCTCTTGAAGGAAAACATAACCTGAGCCTCTCAATGCTTTGCATCTACATCCTTTATACTACTAAGAAATATCTAATAAACCATGTTGTCATATTAAGCTCATCCCTTGGTTTATGATATTCTCACCTCCCTTACCCTATCACCATATTCCTCTTGGGGACATTTGATTACAATAGATGCATGTGATTATCTGTCATAAATTTTAGCCTAATTTTAAACATGGGTACCATGACTTGTCCCATGACATGGTTCTCATGGATACTTTTCATCTTTAATTATATATAATCCTATGGTTGCTTGTTTCCCAAAACCACTTTCCATTACCTCACAACCACCTTTTTTGGTAAAAAAATCTTACCCCTATAAAGGTCAACCTATAATCTTGGATAGATGTGTCCATGTCTAAAACAACATTCAAAAAAAAATTCTACATGGGATATAAAATATTATTTGGGTCCATTTTCTTAAGTATAGACTATTCCCTCAAAGGATGGCTACCAAATAAAGTCAAAATAGATAGACTAATCCCTCAAAGGAAAACTATCAAATACTTATTCATATTCAAACTTAGACCACTCCCTTAAAGGATGGCTAAGCCAACATGTCAAGCCTAATCTCTTCCTAAAAGCCACAATCAGCTCTATTATAGCATTTGAAGCTTCTCACATTGATCAACTTCACCCTTTTCATAAATATGAGCAATAAATGACCCTATCAAAAGAGATTTATCCCAAAAATCTCATAATTGGTTCTCTCATGAAAAATTATTTGTAGACTTCCTGCATCAATCAATCTACACCTTATAAGACATGGACTTATCTATTTTGGTTCTTAGGTCACCTATAAAAGGGGCAATTAAATCCACATCAGGTTCTTACATCATCCCTTTTCCCTTTGTTTACCTAACATCCCCTTTTCTTGTATACCCTTTATAAGTGAAGGGACTATGAGCTCACTTGCTACCCTACATTTATGATGACACCTTTTCACTAAAATCATGCTAATGTGAAGAATATTAAAGGTTTATTTTCATTAAGATCAATCGACCCTAGGTTTAATAGGGTCCAAGCTAATGAACACAATGGGCCTTTCTCTTAATTATATTGGTTCACAAGGATGTTGTCTCTAATTATATTAAGTTTGTTACCTACACATAATTTATGCATTTTCATTAAAACATTAAATCGTATCTATACACATCACAACATTTTTAAAATAGACCATAATCATAAACTATATCATGAACCATAAAATCCACATGAACAAATCATGTAAGCCATTTTCTTTCACATTGAGTAACATCACATTTGCACATTACTTAAATTTTCACCATATCCAAGCATATACATCATAAGCATTGTCCCCACATCAAAATCTACCTATATAATCAATAATATCATCTAGAACAAAACCTTAAACCATATATCATCACATACCTATACTAAGAACATTGATCTAAATAATCATCATAATCATAAGTCTATAAACAATCATCATCTATAACATCAAAAAAATTTAAGTCGCTCATCAACATTAGTCCTAATCATCACATCATAAACATATAAAAATACATCTCATAAAATATAAAATCATAATCACCATAAACATCTAAATCATCTCATATAAATCATTTGAATCATATATATACATCAATACATGTACATATCACTCACTCATATACATCTCACATTGATATCACATAGGTTGGTATCAAAATACATATACACATATTAAAAAATATACAATCTCATCATGGGCCTACACCTAGAGTAACACTGCCACTGGACCCATCTATACCTATACCTAGTGGTGGTCCCCCTGGGACCCCTGTCTAACCCACTATCATAGCCCACTAACCTGGGGTACCAAGCATGGCCCTAACACCCATGCTAGATATATACTCAATGAATCTCATGGCATGGGAAAATTGATAAAATACCATCACCTTTTAATAATGAAGCTCTTGTATAGTGGCTAAATAATGTGCTCATGGCATTGAATCTGCTAGCCCTTCTACTGTTGTACCTACCATACCCACCTGCCCCTATAATGTGCCTATCTATCCCTATAGACTATATACCTACCCTTGTATAATGATAACATAGGCCCATGCCTAGTCCTTCTCCACCATCACAACCCCCACCTATCCCTATAGTGCCATAATCTAGCCCTATAATATGACCACCTACCCCTATAATGTTGTAATATGGACCTAGGCTACAACCAGTGCTACCATTACCTAAGGATCACCCTATACTAGTCCCTATGTTGATTCAATGTCCATAGGTCCATGACCCCCATCACCCCAACTAAAATTTATTGCTACATATCTAACCTAGAACCATGTAGGATAATTAGTTGTAATGCCTACATAATCTCTCACTCTGTTAGGAAACCCCTCATGATCTAAATCCTTCTATTATGGCTATAGCTTTGGTAATAAAAACTCTGCATCCTCCCTCTTATACTTTGTAAAATTAAGTGGGATTCCCTACCTGAGTCTGAACTATCTCCACACTCTCTCAAATGGGATGCACTCCATCCCACCATCTTACCTCTCAAACACCCATATCTAACTCTACAAGGCTAATGTATGATATCTATACCCAAGTCATATAGACCAAGTCATGTACGACCTTCACACTATATCTCCAAGTGCTAAGCCTTCCAAGGTATCTCAAAACTAATCAATATCCCTTACACCAACACCAGCCCTTATCATCACCCCATCCCTCCTCCATCAATAAAATCCTACTCTGTAGTCCATTGATGGTTAAACCTAACTGATGATGGTTATGTCACCATTGATGGTTAGGGTTAGGCTTCATATTCCCACCCTTCCTCCCCATTTTCTACTTGAATTAAAATTTTAGTAAACTAAAGTGGGGTAACCCCATTTCTTGCCACACCTTGAACTATTCAAGATTGACCCTCTCCCCCAACCAATAAATAACTACATTAGGCCTGAATTCCATGTTGGATCCACTATCGATGGGACTATGTAGGTACCATACTCTTGCCTAACACATCAAAATTCATCTCAACCACTACCTACCCAACCAACCACCCAACCCATTCACCCATGTCCACTTTGATATTGGGTCACTTTTTGAACCAACCTATTTGCATACCTTGTGCCAACCTTGCTTTGGTCATGCTTGACTACCTTGACCAATTTTTCCATGTTGAACTCTTGCATTTCATACCACCTCATACATAAACCAACCATTTTTTTTAAAGAAGTACTTCCTACCCTGGAAACCTAAACAAACACCCAACTTATCTAGGAGACTTGATATGTGTGACCTGATCAGTTATGACCAATGTTGGGGATCAGTAACCTCATCATTTCTCTTCAAAACTAAACTTATTAATATCCACATTAGCAACTTTAGTATTTGAATGATTTTAACTCTCGCATTTAGTCACATTTTGCATACATATTTGTGTTTCAACTACCTACACCTTTTAGTCACCAACCTTGTGACCTTTATTTTACCTTTTATCAAACCATGACCCTATTTTAGTTTTGCCTCATTGACTCCTTATTTGAGGGAGAATACCCTCCTCCCATACTCAGGGTAGACAGACCTCGATTAGTCAATAGTTTGTTTTTTTTTAAACTTATTGACCTAAAGCCACACAATACAAAGGGCAAAATATAAACACTCAAAAACATCCCCTTGACCAATTTTTGATGTCAAACTACCTTAAACCTATTCTTGGCCTTTAGTTAGCTATTTACCTAGTTAAATCATCATTAAAACACCTCTTCTACTTTAACATTCATTAAAACACATAAGACACCTTAGCTAAACATTTTAAAACCTTAACTTAGAATTTTTTTTCACCTTTTTATGCTTAGGGGTAAGACCATTGATGATTAGCCTAACCATCGATGGTTAGCTTGATCATTGATAGTCAGGTATCCAATCTTAAAAAATAAAAACTTCAAATTGTAAACAAGATAAGCATAAGCAAAATAGAAATTTTTTCATGTAAACCTTATAACTTACCATCTCTTCAAATTGGCATATTTATCACAGACCAACTTAACAACTTCCTTCCTCCTCATTTAGCAAATTTGGGATATAAATTGAGGGATCTTAAAATAGAAAATGATCTTAAAAATTGCATATAGGCTCTCTTATTTTCTTGGTGTAGGAATCTAAGATCTTGAAACTCTATCCACATGACTTTTGAAGGCTAGAGTATTGTTATGTTATCCAATTTCATTCATCTTGTCACTATCTTCCACTTTGCATCATATAGGTATTCTTTTCTTATTTCTAGAATTTCCTTTCTTCATTAAGTCTTTCTATCTTTATTAGATCACCTGCATATTACCCCTCACTCTCAAAATCTATATTCAACCTTCTATTCATCGACACCCTCTCTCCAACTCCACTTCAATATCCTACCACATTCTTATAGGTAACTATAGTTGGTTACTATAACCATCAACAGTTATAGCAACCATCACTATTCACTTAACTATTGATGGCTAGACCAACCACCACTGGTCAGCCTAACTATCATTAGTCACCTATCAATCCAAATAATAGCTTGTTATTTTTTGTCCTTCTCATACCCCATGAGGCCCTCTTTTTATTTCTAAACTATCTACAGATCCTATTCAAATTCTCTAAACCTGACCTTGACCCACTTTAGCATGGTATTGACCTATCCTACTATATTTTTCTATCATATTTAATAAGTACGTTACTTATTTATTATATAATGATTTATGTTCTTATCAATTTTTCATTTTTCATTTTATTGTCAAAATATTTTTATCATTAGGGGAGTGGATTGAAAACCATCCAAAGGAGCTTTCACTTCTTGGATCTAGCATGTTTCCAAGAATTCCACCCTTTATACTCATCTAACAAACAAGTTGGTTCAGTGTGGTCTTATTATAGGTAGTCCTTCCTTTCCAAAAAGGAGATCTCACTTTATCTAGTCATCAACAAGTGCAATGTTCAACTAGGTACACACCCCTCATCTATTGTTTCTCTCCTTTTTCTTGAAAGTTAAAAATAGAGTAAGAAATGGTAAGAAATAGTAAGAAATAATAAAATTCAAAACACTTGCACATAGTATACTCAAAATAAGTATTATACACAAGTTTTCATCTTTACATGACTTTACAAATTTGACCCTATTGACATATTTGCATAACACTACTATGATTACAAATATTCTACTTGGCCTCTACAATTGTTCTAAGCAAATCTATAATAATTATATCAATCTAAGATATAATTATTAATCAAATAAGAGTATAGTAACATCCTACAGAAATGACTATCTTTCTTGTTGTTCATAAAAATGTAAAGCGATATTCCAAAAACTATAAACTCTATTCATCTCACTAAAAATTATGTACATCTATGTACATCTATTTTCAAATATGGTCATGATATGACAATGGCTTGCAAAGATAAATAGTCAAATCTCAATATATTGATTGACAAAAGCTCATCAATTAATATGGCACATATTAGAGGATCAAAATAAGGTTGAGAATCAATCATCTCATAATCTTAGTCTTATGTCATATGATCATAATCTTTTTTTAAAATTGTGTCAAAATTGTATGTGTAATATTCTCTATAATAACATTTCACCACAAGGATGTAATTATCCTAATTACAAGGTATCTTCCTTGTGACTAGACTAAATTGGAAACTTATAAGTTACAATTTAATTAGTCTAGATCATATATATATATATGATCATATATATATATATATATATATATATATATATATATATATATATCTAATACCCACATCTATCATTTTACTATGCCCATATATATGAATTTACAAGATTAACACTGATCTTCATAAGGCTTAAGACTTAATATAATAGTTTTTATCCTAGGATCTATATATACAACTAACAATAATAAAATGATACTCAAATCATAAATAATTTTTAAAAACAAATACTTAGTTTAAGAAATTAATATGGCCTCCTTTTTTATAAGATATTAGTATAAACTAAAACCCACTCAACATTCAATCTTGCACTAAAGAAGAAATATAGTTTATTATTTCTTACCAAAATGAGTAAACAGAGCATTTCAACATTGATTTTAGATCAATGGCATATTATAAGAGCGTGTTAATATTTTATAATATCATGAAAACTAATTTAACATTCTACCTATATTATGATCCTTATAAATATCCCATGATAATCATGATCATTATTTAAAATACAACTCAAGTTCACAACGTAACTCGACTGATAGCACAATATGAAAATTCAAGGAAAAATTAAAGTTCCACCCTTATTTCAATTTGAAATATAGAAGGTTTCCACACTACAATTACCATTTTTCTTCCCAAACACAAATGGATTCAAACTAAATCTAAAAATAGTGTAGATTCCTCTCACAAGAGATAAGAAAGAGAATATTATGTTTCAACCTAATCAAATGTTAATAGGTTACTATTAGTTGGTTTGGGTGGGGAGAGATATGTGGTGTAATTTCTCTTGGAGGGCAGTTTTGTCTATGTGACCATTTAGAAACATGCAGTTGGGCATGGGTAACACTGTGGAAACCCTCAACCATTATAGTTTTTTTCTACTTGATAGGTTTTTTGTGCCAAGATCAATAGATGTTTACTATGTGTCATGGTGGCTTCAGTTGGTAGATGTGACTCTCAAATACTCATTTTTCAAAGGGCTCTACAAATATCACGTTATTCAAAATTTTATTGGCTTGTGTTTTATGCATCTTCGGCAACCCTTTATGTAAGTATTTTGATTATTTTGATTTCATTCTTGAGTTAACATAAATATGTTTTCTACCAAACTCTCAACCCTAGTGGATAACCTAAAATAAAAGGAGGTTTTAGATTGTGTATATTGTAAAATAAAATCACATGCTACATAGCACAAAATTTTATAGATCATCTAACATTATAACATCTAATTAAATATAAACAAAAACTGAGATTGAAGTATAAGAACCATGGTTTATGAAAAGAAAAAGAATAGGAGTTGATTGTCTGGAATCTCCAAATATCTAATACTCTTGTTTGATGGGAAATAGAGAATAGGGAATGGGAAATGTGAAAAGGGGCCTAGTTGGGTTTCTACTATAATAGAAGGAGATCATGAAAAGGGGCATAGTTAGGTTTCTATTATAATAGAGGGATACTGAGATAGGGTTTTGTACATCAAAAGAAACAATTTAATTCAAGATAATAATGGAAAAATTAAAATAATATATCTTTAATTTCTCTTCAAACATGAACATCTTATTGTCTTTTCTCCTCGCAAAGTTTAGACAAGAATTGGCACTACTTATTAAAAGCAAATGCAAGTGAATAAATGAAAATATTAGGTCATTGTCTCTAAGTTAGTTATTTATGTTAGATTTCCCATTGTTGATGAAACTTATGTGGTCTTTAAAGTAATATAATGTATGTAGAACAAATAATTAGTGTCTTCACTCCTTAAATTGTAAATGTCTAACAACTTTAATGGTATAAGCTATAAATTAAAATGACTAAATGCTTGTATCTTTATTTAATTTCCTCTATAATTTTACCAGCATGTACCATCCATCATAATGAGCATCCATCATACCATTCTTATTAAACATGTAACTTAAGTAGGTTAAATGCTTAAGCTTTAATACATCAATTGCTAGATTTGTCACTATATGAGCTTGAAGAAATCTAAGCTTATCAAATCATTTACTATATTTTTTGCTCATAATAATCATGTTTTCCATTATAAATACCTGTAAAGACTCACTTTCAATGTCTAATCCTTTTGAAAATACATGGAATGACTATTTCTTAGAGACACCTAAATCTAGCCATCAATAACTTCCAATCAGCATTTTGGCCAATTTCCACCCAAAATGCATAATTTGGCCTAAAAATACTAAAACATGCTAAATGAAGTGAAATTAACATATTCAAGTGCTGATTTTGGCCAGGGTATCACTAAATGGGGCAATGCAATTTATGGACTAGCTAACTTTGATTAGATCATTTTGAGTCAAAATGCCAAATTTGCACCTGGGTGCTCTGGATTATTATTTCCTATCAAATATCTTACACAATACATGTGCCTTCATTATTTTTTATTGTTAAAATCCTAAACGGGATAAAGGATCCAATGCATCTAACATCACCTTCTAATTTTGATCCAATCAAATTTTAGACATTCTAATCAATTTGAGTAATTTGTGCACAAAGTGTTTAATCATGCTTAAGAGATAATTAATCCAAATCAAGGCATAATTAATAATTCCATATAAACTTGTTGAATAATTTGTTTTGGAAAATAACATTGAATATCTACATCATCAGGTGACCTCATTTCTTGGGAAGACATCTCTAGGCCATAAATGCCATATATATCAAGATGCATGCCATCCATGCCTCATCAATGCCTTCCATGATTCCCTCCATGCCTCTTAATTTCCCCTTCTTCCAATATCATGATGAGGATAATTATAAACTTAATTCCCAAAATTTAATTAATCCTCAACTACACATCTCAATCTCAAGATGAACAGTTCAGGTTGATTCTAGACATTCTCAAAAATCTATAAATAGAGAGGCCATGAACATCATTTATAAGCTATTTTGGTGAAAATTTATAATATACAAATATATTTAATAAGCCATTTAAATTAATATTACCATGCCAAATTTATTCCAATCCAAGCCAAGCCAAAGCCCCAAGATGCCAAGGAGAAGAGGAGATAGCCAAGCCTCCTTTGATGAAGACTTTATGAGCACAAACCGAGCAAGCCACTACAAAAAGTATTTTGGATCATCCAAGGTAGGTAAAAGAGGGTTTATTTTACATTTAAGTTGTGTTTTATATTCATGTTTGTTAACTAATCTCTCCCTAGTGTCTAATTCTAGATATTTTATGCTAGTTAGTGTGTTTATTTCATTTTGTTTTCATTTTGAAACTAACACCATACTAACCATCCTCTCTTGAGTCAAATTATTAGATCACATAATGTCATGCCTAATGGGACTAGACACATCCCACATATGAAGAATATCATTTTTCGACTTTAAAATCTTCATTTATATCATTCAAACACTTGTAAATTGATTTTATAACTTTGTTTTGTCATTTTTCTTTGTCACAAGTTTACACAGTAACTGACATCAATTAGTAAAACCATCATTAGTTGTCATAGCCATCTTTAGTCATTATTGGTATAACTGATCTTAGTTAGATAGCCATCATCGGTTAGTAAGTGTAACCATATTTGATTATAGAACTGACATCGATCACTGTGTTTTTCTTAAAACATAAACTTGAGAGCTCTTTTTTTGAAGTTCATTATTTCCAACCCAAAATAGATTAAAGGCTAAAGGGCATGCTAAAACTTCTGTTACAGGACCAAGCTTGACATTTGCTAAAAACATGTTTAGGTCACCTTTTGCATTCTTAAAAATGAATTAAAATATTATTTTGGTGCTTAATGTAACATTTAAGGTACTTAAATAAGTGTTTTTAGCATTAGTTATCAAAGTTACAACCAAGACCAAGGGGTCAAATGAACACCACCTCATTTTTTTAATTTGGGCTTAAAAATGAACTCACCTTTCCAAGCTTTTTGTATTCACTTATTTGTTTAAATTAGATTTTTTTGGGCAAAAAAAGGGGTGTTGTGTGTATGATCTTCCATTTGTCCCCTTTAGGGAACCCTTGGAATCAAAAGAATCATTCCTATTGCAAATAGCCTAGTCCAAGGCCTAGAAATAAAATCATCTAAAGCACTCCACAAAAACTCATCAAAGTTTGGGTGACCTTGAAAATGACCCTAAAGTCTTTCTATTTTCATGCTTTATTTTTATGCAAACTTGGCTTGTGAGGGGGACTTCATCACCTCCCATGAGTTCTTTAGAGAAGATTTGACCCAGGGTTTCACCTCCTATCATTGACTTCATTTAGCTCCTAATTGGAGTTGCACATGGGACGTAGTGGTACTTTAGACATTGCACTACACTAAGCAAACAATAATATGTAGTGGTTGTAAAAAGGACTAGACCTTTTATCAATAAGCCAAGTGATACATACCCAAAATATATGTTTTCCTTTTGCATTGTTTGGCATGAAAGTAATTGTTTAATTGATTCCCTTAGAATGTTTAGAAACTTGTTAGATCTTATACAAATCCCCACTTGTCATGGAAGTATTGTTGGTTCAAGGTGTGCCTCAAGGTCTTTATCATAGTATTATCTTTTGAGAGAAGGGGGGATGTAAAAACCTTACTATATAATGTGCATTTACTTTTAGATGAACACTTAAAATTCTCTAAAATGATGTATATTGATGGATTCCAATAATACCAAGCAACCTTATCAATTTAGAGTCTAAGAATGATTAAATAGTGGATTCTTTTCCTAGATTAAAGCCTTGTTTAGAGTCAAAACTTGGTGTAAACAAACAATTCAAACCAAACAAATAGTCCTAATTTTTATTTGAACAAAGAGGTTTTATGCTGCCCACATGAAATCATTAATTTTCTTTGTTCAAAGTTCATCAAAATATTATGAGTCATATCATCCACTTTGGTGTAGTTATGCTGCTCAATTGAGTCTAGACCTTTACCAAAGTTGTTTAAGTCCTTCACTTATAATATAAATTCAAATTTTCACCTTTATAAGTTTATAGGGTTTATGTGTTAATTGGATTCACCATTTGCACTAAAGTTGAGGAAACTTAGGTTTAATTTCCAATTTGGGTTGAAGGTCACTTAAAGACTCATAATCATTATCACCACTTGATAGACTTAAGCCATTTTGTGCTAAACACTTTCAATTTGAGTCTATGCACCATAAACATTTAGAGTTAAGAGAAATAGCATTATGATATCAAATTTGTGGGAAACTATCTTTGCCTTAGAGAGTTTTTGAAATAAACTTTTTTGTCACATATTCTAGGTAGTGTAGCATTGTTAAGCTACCCAAAACATTTCAAATATTATTTCATAGACCCTCTTACATAGAGTTCAAATTTTTTCCTACATTTTTAGACCAATCCAAGTGTACTTTTGTGATCCTTTATCTAGCATAGTTATACCATTCACTTTTGTCTAGCTTATTTGTCAAAAGAACCAAGTTTTATAACATTATTTATGAAAAAATAAACTATCTCTAAAGTGCCTTTTGTTTCATACCTTATACTTAGTTGATAGATTTCATGTCCAAGAATCAAATACCTAGTGTTTGTTATAAGTGTTTCAAATCCATTAGATTAAAACTTTCATCTATTTTCAAAGTCTAGCTTTTGATGTCGTTTGGTCAAGAGTCCTAGCACATGCCTTGTTTGAGCCTATCTTTTAGCATCATGTTTGGCCAAAAGACCTAGAAACTTTTAATTTCCTAGATTAGACTCATTTGAAACACTTCGACCTCAAAGTTTGTCATTTCTATTTTTGGCCTATTTACTTGCTCATCTTTATGTGAACAGTGAGACAATGGAAATTTAACACTAGCTTATTTCTTCACTAAATTTTTGCATAAACCTTTTAACCCTTTTGACAAATCTAGACCAAGTTTGAACATCATATATTTTAGACATTGTCCTTTTTAGAGTTTGTGGAATTCTTTGACCTTTTTATCGCAAAGGTATTTACTATGGATCCCAACATGTATTCCTACACTCATAGTGGACTCATGTACAATCCAGGAATTGATAATGTGGTTGTGTAGGAAGAAATGGTGTAAGACCCCTATGCAAATAATATTCCCTATGAGATGGATTCTAATCCCTCTTATAATACTTAGTTAGGGGAACAAATCCAAGATGCCTTGGCTAACTATTTGGTTAACACACCACCTTATTTAGAATAAGACCAAGAACAAACCACACAATACCTAGCTACAATACCCATAATGGACAAGTCAATTCTTCAACAGTCATATTATACTAATATATCTTCCACATATGATCCATTTTTCTTTTAGTGACATTTTTTAGAGAACAAAGATAATATTTTGGTTAGAGCCATAGAGGTAGGGGCTAAGTTTCTAGTAGACTTTCCCCGTTAAATTTACCAAGCCTAGTAAGAGTGCCCCATAATATCATTTATGATCAACAGTTTTCTTCTATCAATCCTATGGATCTATTCCAAATAACGTATCAAGACCCTAATATATATAATCAAGGGAAAAAAAACATGGAAGACCACTTTAACCAAATATAGATAGCATATCAAACCTACCTAAATCTAGCACATAATTTCAATCAAATTAACATGATGAGTAAACCTCTTATTGACTTAATTCCTTCAACAAGAGTGTTGATAGAGTTAACTAGACAAGAGAATCCAATTTTTAACACCTTTCATGCAAACCACTTTGGTAGATAACTTGATGCATATGCCTATTATTAAAGAAGTGTCTTCAGCCTCTACATAGAATAGTGAGCCAAACATAGTGGACAATGTGCAAGTAGCATCCAATCCTAATCCAAGTGGTATTAACACATAAACATCTAGTCAAAAACATGTTCCTATAGTTAATACCATGAGTGCATCATCATACCAGGGAGTAGGAGTTTCTACATCCCAACCTCATCCAGTTTCTTCCTCAAGTGCATAACCAATAGGATTAGGTATTCAACTAGTAACCAATGTTGTGCCTCAATAGCCAAATATGATGAACCCTACTCCTCCTCAATAAGTGATGAGTATAATTCCAAAACATTAGGTATAATTTAGTGTACCAATTCAACAAAGGCCAAATATATTACCACCTCAACAAGGGTAAACTAATGTTCCACCTCGTCAGGTAGTGGAAAATCTACCTCCTCGGTTACAGATCAGTGTACCAATCCAAAACTAAATGATGACTAGTCAATAATGTGCAAATATTGGTCAAAGATAGATGCCAAATCTATAACCTACTTTCACTTTCCCATAGGGATTCATGCAATAAGGAGGCTCCCATATTTTTCAAGTACCTACTAGATAACTGTTAGTTCAAAATGTGCTACAAATTCAGAGACAGGGTCTTGGTCCACAAGTTCCCACTCAATAGCAAGGTTAGATTAGTCAGTAGTATGTCCCTTTTTAACAATATTAGGCATAGTATAGTTATATCCCTCCATCCCAACTATAAAATCCCCTTGGTCAAACCTTCATCGCCAACCCAAATGAAAATATCATGCAACCAAATGTGCAATTTCAAGTACATCCTAACCCATGTATGCATATTCTTGGTCCATTTCCCAACCAAACCAATCTATCCCAAAAGATATCTCCATCATACCCTACTCAAAGTGTCCCACTTGTGACCTCCCAACTATCTACCCAAACCAATATTCTCACTCAAACCAATGTTCCTTCCAGTTTCCTATCCCAAGAATTGCAATATATGAAGGATGCAATTATTTCCATTTAGGCTAGGAAATAGATTAAAAAGATTAAATTGGATTATTTGTGTTCTTATCCATTCAACATGGATTACTTGCAGGTACCATTTCCTCTAAGATATGAACCACTAAAATTTGAGAAATATAAAGGAAAAGGTGACCCTAAGGCCCATTTAACTGAATTCTTTGTCGCATGTCAACTAGTGGCATATAGTGACATATACCTTTTGCTATTATTTCCAAGGAGCTTGGTTATACAAGCCTTGGAGTGGTTTTTAAAGTTTCCCAATAATTTAGAGATAGATTTTGATGATCTTTTTGATAAGTTTGTGTAGCACTTTTCTTATAATCTAGAGCATGACATTTTATTAGTGGACTTAATGCAAGTAAAGCAAAAAGCTGGTGAGAGTTTTGTAAATTATCTACAATGATGAAGAGCCCTTGCAAGTTGTTTCACCCATAGTTTACCAAATAAACAATTAGCCATTATGTTTACTAAAAATTTGCATAGTGAGATAGCATATCATCTAGAGCTACAATATGCACATACTTTCAAGGAAGTCATTGACAGAGGCTTATTGATTGAGCGAGCTCTTATTAATAAAGGGATCATCAAGCTTAATTTAACTAGTTAGAATATAGGTACCAATCAAGGAAATGCTCAAAAATAACATCTAATGCAAGTGTAAGCATTGCAACTAGCACAAGTCAATATCCAAGAAAGACCAAATCAATTCAACCACAATAGGAATGTTGTGGGAAATGGAGTAACTAAGTAATCATGTACAAATAGTGAAAATTTCATTTGTACTACCTTTTTAGCTTACTCCTACCCAAAACCCTCTCCAACCAATGCCACAAGCACAACAACCAAGACCTACACAATAAATACAGCAACCTTTACCATTGCAAAACCCTCCTCCTAGGAGAATCATGCTTGCACGTTGTGTCTTTAGTGACCTAGGAGAACCTATTAAGTCTATATTTTATAAGCTTACTACTAATAATCTAATTATTTGGCCTATACTAAAGCATTATTTGCAAGGCATTCCTTATCCTAATTGGTACTATGAAAATGAATTATGTGATTATCATTAGGTCAACGGGCATAATCTATGAAGATGTGTCTAAATCAAGAATTTAATTGAGAATATGTTGGAGAATGGGGAGATAACATTAGATAATGGTGCTTCCACTTCTAATCAAACTCTTGGGATTTATCAAAACCCCTTTCCCTGACATAACAATCAATAGTAGTAAAATAATCAATAACAACAATAACAACAGTCAATGCAGTAGTAAAATCAACAATATTAAAATCAAAGGTTGAACTAGCAGAATTAGCAAAATCAATAGCAGAACCCATAATGATAGAACAATGGACAAAACCAAGGTCAGAATGGTAACAACCAACAAACATACCATGCAGTTTCACATGACTATAATAGGGTTGTACGTCATATTATATGGGGTAGTGTTAATACCATCTCCATTAATCCTAGACTAAGTGCTAATCAATCTAGACCATTACTAAACAATGATAATCAACCAAATTATATGGATGATCCTTCTTTGACCTAGGATTGCATACAAGTAAACTAGAAAATTAGGACTCCCACCTTTGGACCTTTTATTAAAAACTCACCCTTGATATGTGACCACATAAAAGTGCACCAACAACTGAGACTTATCCTATCTGGTCCCACACCATTCCAAAAATTTGTTAGCAATAATGGTCCAGTATTTAATCTTGATTGTGTTATCACAACTTGAAGGTCAAAGATTACTATATTAGGCCCACAACCATCCACCACTTTCCCTTTCATCCAACCAACCATTCATCTTTAGAATAAACCATTCACTACTAACTAAGACAATAAGTTTTATATTATGGAACAATTACATAAGAAACTAGCACAAATTCTTATTTTAGATTTGCTGCAAACATCAATAATCCATAAGAATATCTTGAATGATTTTTTGACCTAATCCACTATTTCTAGTGACATATCCCCTGATAAATTTCAAGCTTTCATTGGACACCTAGCTCCAACTCAACAAGTCACATTCAACCAAAGTGATATGTCTTCCATTGGCCTGCTCCATAATAATCCATTATATATAGAGGTTTATATAAAGTGGCACAAAGTGAAACATGTCCTTGTATACAATGGATCAAGCCTCAACATAGAATCTCTATGCTCATCAAGATTCTTGGGTACACAATGGAAGATCTCCAATTAGAAATGATAACCATCAAAGCCTATGATAATCAAGAAAGAGAATCACAAGGCACCATTATTTTTCCCATTATCATTGGGCCTTTGACCCATTTTACACTTTTCCATGTGCTTGGTTTTGAGTTATCATATAATATGTTTCTATACAAGCCTTGGTTACATGAGATTTGTGCAGTCCCATCAACACTGCACCAATGTATCAAGTTTTCCCACTCTTGGATGGAAGTGAATATTCCAAGAGATTTACACCCATATGAAAACTATAAACATCTTGAGGCTGAATTTTGAAACTATAATTATTAGTATGGCATGAGTCCAAGTTCGAAGTAGGATAAAGGAAAGGCCATACTTATTGATACTTCATCATATAATTGCATAGATCCTTATACCTTGGATTCTCTTTCCCACATGCCACCTCCTAAAGCTTTTAATCATTTCACCATTTTAGATAATGGACTAATAGAGTATGTGACCCATGATACATTTCATATTTCCAACCTTCCTCAAAATTTGGAAACCTTTGTTCAACCTAAATTCACCCCAAATATGCATTGGCAATGAAAGAACAAATATAAGGGACCTATCACATTTGTACTAACATCTAGCTTATAACCTGACCCTCTTGAAGGGGATGAATCATGGTTATACAATGATAACCAAGCTAATTGTTATAAAAGTACAAAGTATCATATTCCTATTAAGATCATCGATTGTCACAATTATGAAGTAAGAGGCCTCAAACTGAATTATCAAGGAGCCATCAAGCCAATTTCCATGACTAAGTATGAAAGACCTTATGGATTTGGATTTCAACTACCTGGGGGTGACCCCACATATCTTACTCAAATTCCATCACCAATGCCTAGTAAGGATGATGCCGACAATAAAGCAGAGTCTAATCATAGCCTCACCTTTGATGACCTAGATGAGACTAACCTATTTGATACCAATGACATTTGTACCCTTACCCCAATCATTCATTGTATCCCATTACCATTATACTATCCCCAATTGATAGATTGGGACTAGCAAGAACCCACTTTGTAGATTGATGAGTTCCAAAATGATGAGGCATTATGTGACTTCTTAGGCCTTAGAGACAACATTTCTTTGGGAGATCACAAGTCAAGATTCTCAATTACATTGGATTTGGAAGCCTATTTTAGAGAGTAGGTGAACACCCTTAGCTAAAAAAAAAGTAAAACATTGAGGTCACCAAGTTAAAACGTCTTTGAGGTGCTTTCTGACCAGGAAAAAAGTTAAAATAAAGGCTAGTCTAGTGGTGAAAACCTATTTTAGGCACCATTAGATGGGGGTGTTCATTCTTCTTTGAATTTAAACTAGGAGACCACCAACAATGAACTTGCATATGGATCTGAGTTTATTTTTAAGAAACAATAATTATTTGATCAAATTCTTCAAGAACTTTTGATTTTTTTTGTCACATGGCCAGATATCCCATTAGGGGACTCAGATTCACCATGCCTAAGAGAATTTGAAGAGAAAGTCCTAGCAGAGGACCCTAACATAGTCCAATAGTTCAAGTCATTGCCTATTATTCTAGAAGATGGTTTGACCCTTCTAGTCAAAGATACAACAAAGGTAAAAATTAGGACTCCATCAGGCCTATAATAGATAAAATTAGGTGCATCCCTTATTGAGGAGGAATGTGAAGTATTTATAGCTCTATTGAGGGAATTTGTAGATATCTTTACATGGACCTATTCTGGCATGCTAGGTTTGGACCCCACCTTGGTTTCGCACCACCTTATGGTCAATACTGATTCTAAATTGGTAAAAGTAAATTTGCATAAGATGCATCTTCTCATTATTGTATTATTAAAGAAATATTTGGAGAAACTCTTAGAAGCAAGATGTATTTGATCCATTGACTATGTAGAATGGATATCTAATTTTGTACCTATTAGCAAAAAGCCTAAAAGAATCAAAATTTGTACTAATTTTTGAGACATAAATAAATCTTGTCCTAAAGATGACTTTCCATTGCCTAACATTGACATGATCATCAACTCCATGGTAGGTTATGAAATGCTTTCACTCATGAATGCCTTTGCAAGATACAACCATATCAAAATAACACCATAAAATAGTGTTCACCACTCCATGGGGAAAATTTTATTATTAGATAATGTCATTTGGTCTTTAAAAAGTTAGAGCTACATATCAAAGGGCCATGACTATCATATTCCTTGATATGATGTATAATATTCTTGAAGACTATGTCAATGACATATTAGGAAATTCCAAAACTAGGGCTAACCATTGTAAGATATTTGAAAGATTGTGAGAGTACAAAGTCAGACTCAACCCAAATAAATGTGTGTTAGTGTAAACTCAAGAAAATTACTTGGCTTCATTTTGTCTCACAGAGGTATTGAAGTCAATCTGGCTAAAGTCCATGTTATAACTAAGATGCCACCACTAACCAATTTGAGGTAACTTCATAGTTTGTAGGGTAAGATCCAATCAATCCGATGCTTCATCTCTCAGTTAAAAAATAAGTGTAATCGATTTACATATCTTCTGAAGAAGAGAGTTGCATTTCACTAGGATGATCACTACCAAATAGCTTTTCAATAAATTAAGGACTATTTAGCTAATCCACCTATTTTATTACTTCTTATACTGGGAAAGCTATTCTTTTTATACCTATCCACTACCAATAATGATCTATTTGTACTCTTGGCTCAACATGATGATGATGATGGAAAATAGCATGTTGTATACTACCTAAGTTGTACCTTGGTCACATAAGAACATAACTATGTACCTATTAAAAAAGCTTGTCTATCCATGGTCTTCACAGCTTATAAATTGTGTTATTACATATTGAATAATAAGATCATAGTCATTTCAAAAGTAGATCCACTCAAGTATTTACTTTTTAAAACATCTTTACAAGGTAGAATGGCCAAATGGATCATGTTTCTTAGTGATTTTGACATAGAGTATGTCAATCAAAAGACAATCAAGGGACAAGTTCTTACAGATCAACTTGTTGAAGTACCTCTTAAAAACACAAAGCCAATCACATTTCATTTCCCTAATGAATCCATAATGACCATCATTGACATACCTCTTGAGGAGTAGCACTAGAAGCTATATTTTGATGGTTCATTTACCGCACATGGATCAGGGGCAGGCCTCTTATTTATTATACCATAGGGGGATCTAATCCCTAAATCATTCAGAATCAACTTTCCTTGTACAAACAACATGGATGAGTATGAATAACTTATTATATGACTTCGACAGGGAATTCATTGAAACATATCTCATATCCAAGTTTATGGTGATTCTTAGTTAATCATCAATAAGGTCATAGATCATTTTTAGACCAAAGACGACAAGTTGGTTCCATATAAAGCCATGGTTGACACTCTTAAGCAATAAATTGCAAACATTTAGTTTGAGCACATACCAAGGGTTAGTAATATAACTGTAGATGTCATGGCTACTATTGGCTCTCTAATTTGACAAATAGATAAAGCTAGTGAACATCAGTTCCTTATTGAGAATTTGTTATCACCAGCTCATGAACCTTCAATCATTGTAATGATTTGTGATATTGTTGGTCCTAGTTATATCTAGTATTCAGACCTTTATAACTACCTTCGTGCCCAAGTTCTACCACTTAACCTATCTCAAAAACAAACCAAAGCCTTCATTAATCATTCCACTCATTATACTCTACCTAGATCCCCTTTACCATCACAATTTTGATGGAACTCTACTTCATTATTTAAATTCTATAGAGTCTACACTAGTGTTAAGAGAAGTTCACAAAGGAGTATGTGGTGTTCATTCTAGTAGGGCAGTCCTATCTAAAAATATCTTATATGCTGGTTATTATTGGCCCATGATGATGTAGATGCTATTGCATATGTAAAGAAGTGTGACAATGTCAATGGCATGCTAATTTGATTCATGCCCTAGCCAAAACTCTAAAACTAATGTTGACACCATAGCCATTTTCTACATGGGGACTTAACCTCATTAGGAATATTAACCCTACTTCATCTGATAGCCATAAACATATCCTTACCACCATCGAGTATTTCACTAAGTGGGTTAAAGCTATACCCCTCACATGATTGGAAAGCAAATTTATAAATTAATATTCAACCATCTCATTTGTCACTATAGTATCCCATCTAACATTATATCTGATAATGGAGGATCATTTAAGAATAAGGATATATACCATATATATATCGAATACAACATCACATAACATTTTTCTATAGCATATTACCCTCAAGGTAATGGCTAGGCTAAAGCATTAAAAAAAACAATTATTAACATTCTCAAAAAGATTATCAATGATGTTGGTCATGACTATCACCTTCAAATATTCCCTACCCTTTGGGCATACCATACCAATCATTATACCCCCATAAGAGCCAATCCATACTCACTTGTTTATGGTACTGAAGCCATCCTTCCCATTGAGGTTGAATTTCCTTCACTACATAGCTCTTTCAAGCATGTCTTGGATGATCATTACTATCAAGTAGCTCACCTACAATAGCTAGACCTACTTGATGATAAATGCATAGCTACACTCAATAACCTATAGGCATATCAGTTCCAACTCAAAATCCACTATAATCGATGTGTTAAGTATAGAAAATTTGAACTTGGTGATCTTTTTCTTAAAGAATACCATGGCTGAGAAGAATCATAAATGAAAATTCAAACCAAACTAGATAGGGCCTTTCATCATTACTATAGATTATGGATCAGGAGCATACAAGCTTGCCACACCAGATGGAGAGGAACTTCCCTAAGCCAATGAATATTATTTATCCCAAATGATACTATGCTTGAGTGTTAAGGTGTAATATCTATAAGGACCATTTTAGTTATGCCATTTTATCACTATTATTATTTATATAAATATCATTCTTATCCATCCTCTTAGCCTATCCACTTTATGCTTCTAACCTATTAGCCCAGTGTGTTCTAAAGCCTAGCCTATTTGACCTTGGTTATTGCCATTCATTACGCATTTTTAACACTAAGGTATCTAATTAGTTTCATTACTTGATTCAAGTACTTTAGATAGAGATCATATTTTGTAATAGTATGATAAAAATTTTGATAGTTGTATCTTTCGTTTGTTATTCCTTTCTTATCACTAGTCTTGCTACTAATTATAACCACCTTTGGGAAATTAGTACCATTGTTCTATATCATTGTGTCCTAGTTATAACCATTTATGGTCAAACTAGGGGCAACATTTTTTTATTAACCTTTTATGTACCAACTTGCCACTTCATATGCCATACTATGCCTTTTTAGCAACTGTGCCATTATTGTCTAAATTGACTACTACACTAGTCTAATTCCTCTATTGTAAAGGTATAACTATAGTGACTTGAGGTCTTACTTTAGGACTATGTAGGCAACACTTGATACTTGTTGAGGTTAGCTCAGTCACCCTTTCTACCATGCTCTCACCATTTTATGAGCAACCTAAGCCACGCTCTCACCATTTTATGAGCAACCTAAGTTTGAATGATCTTATCATTTTATGAGCTTGAAATATTTAGTGTCTCATCATTCTTGATCAAGTTGAGATACTTCAAAAATTTCCAAAAACATTTTTAAAATCGTTAGAAAAAACCAAAAATCTTTGACCACTTCTTTGCCTTAAGGATTATGAGAACCCTTACTAAGTTGTAAGAAAACCACTTGTCACTTAGTTTCCCTATCTTTTTTGGCCTTTTCTCTCATTCACTTGCCATTTTTCAAGACCATTCCTCTTCTTCTATCACATATATTTCTATTTTTTTCCTCAGTTATCACATTCTTCCCATTCCCTGGGAGAACTACATTTGGCTTGAAGTTTTTTATTGGATATTGTATCCATGGAACTATGTAGGCAACATCCACTTGCCTAGTGCATATGGAGATAGCTCAGCCACCCCTATACTTTTCTTTTATTCCCTTATTTTGTTTATTTATTTAGTTGTCACCTATTTTCTAAGGACAATGTTCATATGGTTTCTATTGCATTGTTTGTTTGTTTGTTTATACTTATTTTGTTTATTTGTCTACCTATTTATTTGCTTTCAACATTATTACCTTGATTTTATTTATGTGTTTTCATTGGGTGATTCCTTGCCCATACTTACACTTGAATCCATCCATATTCATATGTTTACATTGTCATCATGGTTTCTATCATTGGTGCATTATTTTATATTAAGTATTGGATTATGGGAGCCAATCCTTATGCATATTTCAGCCAAGTCCTCATGATGTTATACCATGATGCCTATCAACACGTGCTACAATAAACCTCAAATTCAAGAAGTCTATTTAGCAATGGTGGCATCTTTTCAGCACTGACATCCTGATTCCATCCTAATCATATCCCAAATAGAGTAATTAACCATGAAATAATTTCAACATTTACTAGCTCAGATGAGTATCTCCCTACTAGTAGGTTTTTCCAATTCATCATCACCCTTTGTGTTAAGTTATCATCATCCTCGACCAAGTTTATCATGTTTTCCATAATCGAGGTCTAATGACTATAATCACCTATGGAAAAATCATTACACATCATCCCACTTGTATTTCTCAATGATTATAACCACCTTTGGGAAAATCATTATGTTGTCACCACTTTACTTTTTTTTCCATATAGGGGCATATTGTTATCTTGTTTGTCTATACTAACTGAGGCAGCTCCATCTTCTCAATGATTATAACTATCTTTGGAAAAATCATTGTGTTATCATACCACATTGTCACTATCAAGGTACAATGCTTATAATCACCTTTGGGTAAACCATTGTACATTGTCCAACTTGCATTCTCAGTGATTTTGACTACCTTTTCAAAATCATTGTGTTTTCACCCCATCATCTTTCCTTTCTTTGGTTCCCTCATTTCACTTCTTATCAAAGGACCATTTGCCGACCTACTTATGCCAATTATTCCCTCAAGGGGGAATCATACACTTAGTTTATCATCATTGTAGTTTTAGGTATATAGGACCTTTTCATTATTTGATAATATGTTACTATGCTTTTAACTTGCAATGTCTTCCCAAATAAGGGCAAACTGTAGACACCTAAATTTGGCCACTGATAACTTCCAATCAAGATTTTGGCCAATTTCCACCCAAAATGCACAATTTAGCCTAAAAACACTAAAACACACTAAATGATGTGAAAATGACATATTCAAGTGCTGATTTTGGCCAAGGTATCACTAAATAGGGTAATGCAATTTATGGACTAGCTAACTTTGATCGGATTATTTTGAGTCAAAATGCCAAATTTGCACCTGGGTGCTCTAGATTGCTCTTTCCTATTAAGTCTCTTGCATAAGACATGTGCCTTCATTATTTTTTTTGGTAACATTATAAATGGGATAATAGATCCAATGCATTTGACATCACCTTCTAATTCTAATCTAGTCAAATTTTGGACCAATAACAAGACATTTTGATCAACTTGAGTAATTTGTGCATAAAGTACCTAATCATGATTAAGAGCTAATTAATCCAAATCAAGGAATAATTAATAATTCCATGGAAACTTGTTGAATAATCTATTTTGGAAATGAATATTGAATATCTACATCATCAGGTAACCTCATTTCTTGGGAAGACAACCCTAGGCCATAAATACCACAAATATTAGGATTCATGCCCTCCGTGCCTCATCAATTCCTTCCATGATGCCCTCCATGCCTGATAATTTCCCCTTCTTCAAATTTCATGATGAGGATATTTATAAACTTAATTCTAAAAATTGAATTGATCCTCAACCACACATCTCAATCTTAAGATGGATGGTTCAGGTTGTTTCTAGACATTCTCAAAAATCTATAAATAGAGAGGCCATAAACATCATTTCTAAGATATTTTCGTGAAAAGTTATAATGCATAAATATCTTCAAGAAGCCATTGAAATTAGTGTTACCATGCCAAATTGATTCCAATGCAAGCCAATGCCACAAGGTGCCAAGGAGAAGAGGAGATAGCCAAGCCTCCTTTGATGAAGACTTCATGAGCACAAACTAAGCAAGCACTACAACAAGCATTTTGGAGCATCCAATGAAGGTAAAAGAGGGGTTTTTTTACATTTTAGTTGCATGTTTTATTCATGTTTGTTAACTAAGCTCTCCCAATTGTCTAGGTCTAGAGATGTTATGTTATTTAGTGTGTTTCTTTCATTTTGTTTTCATTTTGAAAATAATACCATATTAACCATCCTCTCTTGAGTCAAATTCCTAGATCACAATTCTCGTTGTTGAGCTAAGTTCCTTTATTTGGTAGAGAACCTATTGAATTTTTAAAAAAAAATCCATGGACTAGTTATGGTAATGAAATTATTTATTTTTTACTCTTTACCATTTAAAGTCTTAATACCTCTTTATTATGTAAGGCCATAGAAAAATCATATGCACTTTTGATTTATTCTAACTTGCTATCAATATAAGATGGTGAGAATGGTTTATCATTGGTTATTCTTTTGTTGAATCTATAGGTGTAGTTATTTTATATGAGGGCATTCAAGAGAGAAAACATTAAGGTAACTTTCAAAGCACACAACATCTGTCACACCATCCACCTGGCCAATCCAACTATGGCTTTCCTTTAGTACCATGTTCATCATATTTCTTATCTTCCCAAAAAACATTTAATAGACATGTCTAACACATTCTCTACTACTGTGCTTCGTAAAAATATAATTTAGCATTCCAAGATGCACACTAGACTCTTTTATCTTTAAGACTATAATTAAATGCCTTTACACTTTCCAAGGCCACTAAACATTACTAGGCCTATGATGTGCATGAATTCTAGAGGTTTAAGAATTTAATATTTAATCTTATAATGCCATTAATGGGCATTTTTAAATAGAGTTCTTTTCTCAGTGTATTAATTTATTTATACCTCCATATTGTCAAGTATTATATAAATTTTGATTTTCTTATGGTCAATTTTTTATTTCATTTCACTTTTTTTGGATGGGTTTGAAGTCCTTAGATGGGTTAGGATAGTTATGTTTCATGTAAATTTTTGCTTTATTATTTTGGAAAGGGAAAAAAAGAAACAAAATATAGGTATGGTTGAAAAACTTGTTTGTTTGTGCATGCATTGAATTAAAAGATTGTGAAGAACTCCTCTTTGGCTTGGGAGGATAACCTGCATGTAAGAAAGCACTTAAAGTAAACTTTTTCATTATACATATAGTTGAGTGGATTACCTAATGATATCTAGATCCTAGAAGAAAGAGCTTATTTAAGGGTTGTCAATCCAAAAATTTTAAATAATTAAGTTCACAAAATTGAAAGGAAGTTAATTTCATCAATAAGCAAAATATACTAAAATTGAATATAAGAATGCTTGCTAAGAAAATAGACTATAAATGATTAAACTAGTGATAAACCAATTAATATTAGTGTTGGGTAGTCCAGGTATGCTTTAAAAAATTAGAAGGGGGTATGTGAACAAAAAAGAACATAGAGAGTTAGGTTTGGTTGGGTGTAGGTAGGTGAAATTAGCTTGCTAGTTTTCACTACCATAGTGACTATCGATAGTTGGGATGATTGTTAGTAGTTAAAGTGACCGTTGATGGTTTTACAAACTATTGGCAATTACTATGTGAGGATCTAGGTTGGTGAAAGAGATGATTAACAAGATCTAGAAGATGGATCTGAGAGGTGGGTAAGATATAAGTTGATTGCAAAATGGAAATAAAGTAGATGAATACTGAGAAATTAATACTTATCTTACTAGAAGTCAATTAGGTGATGTTTGAGGTGGTTGACCTATTAGTGGAACCAAACTTGATTATGATAGAGTAACGGTACTTGAGAACTTGATAGAGAGAAGGTGGCAAGTCAACTCTCTGATATAACTATTGAATTGATGATGATGTTGATTGATCTACAAAATAAACTCCTAGATACACAAGTTCCTAATAATAATTTTAGATGTATTTCACCTCCCAACTCCTCTCCTCTTATAGGCACAAGTAAGAGGTGGAAGTGAAGGTACAACTAGGCTATCTAATTATAAATTATCTATATAAAGTCTCACAATAGGATTTAGATAACTTATATTTATAAAATCAAAGTGGATGGTTTGCATGTTCTTTGTTAAGGAGGTCCTTTGAAATAACATTCGGGACCCACTACAATCTTCATTCAACGATTAGGCTCAAGGTGGTTTCTCAGAGGTTGACACATGGCAACCTTCACTACTTCTAGGAAGATACATGGCATCTTCTGCTTCTCCTTTTAGGGGTATGTGGCATCTTCCACTTTCTCTAGGGATGGAGTAGAGAAGGACTCAGAGGGTGACACTTGGCAGTATTCATTGCTTCACTATTTATCTCATCAAAAGTCTTTGTCAAAAGGGTAGAATGAAACGTGGGTGCTTTTATGATACGCGAGTGCTGACATGTAGTGCACTCTACTTAGCTACTACTGGGTATGTGGCACGATCTAAAATTCTTTGAAAAGCTACAAATGGGCTTCAGAGGTTGACAACTGATCATCTCAGTGTCTCAGGAGGTGACACTTGGTGATCTCCAATTGAATGCAACCTTTTAGGCAAAATGAAACAATAAAAACAAAAGAGGAGTAACAAGGACCCGTGCTTAGAAAGAGACACTTGGCAAATTTTGCTACACTTTGACACTTAGATAGGAAATGAACTCACATTCTACCCCAACTCTGCCACTCTAACCAAGGTATATGGGAACCCGAACTACAGTGCTCGACTGAAAATTTAAATGCAATGTAGAGTAAAAAATTACTCTATAGTTACTGGTGACCATCAGGACTTTTGAGCCTACCCAAAAAGAAAACTCCGCCTCCTGCTAGATCAAAATTATGAAAATTATAGCTTCAAAAGAACCATCGACATATGTTTACAACACTTATTTAAAAGCAAAGCGGGAAAACAATCGAAAAAAATGCGAGAAAGGGAAATTATTTAACTATAATAAATGAGAGACCCAAGTCAATTAAAATGCTTTAAATAGATTCCATTTATAGGAATCTCTTCAGGTTCTCCTTCCATCGACTCTAGCTCAAAAGAATTCTTCTACTTGCACACATGAATTCTATATGGACCAGTCCATAGCACTTCAAATTTGGTATGCTAACCCAACTTTTTTGGCTTGTGCATCCCATTTCAAAAAAATTGAGCTTACTTCAAAATTAGGATTTAAAGTCCTCTTATCCAAACAATTCTTAACCACTCCCTGATGCTTGATTAATGAATCATGGGCTATATCCCTCTTTTCTTGAACTTCCAGGAGTTCAGTGAGTCTGACCTGCATAGGGCCATTTTCTTCAATCTCAATTTGTTTGATCAGCTAAAGAGCAAGGATTTCCAAGCTCAAGGGAATCATGACAGACTTCCCATATACCAATTCATATGGAGACATTTTAATCACCTGCTTGGGCATGATTCTATCAGCCCATAGTGCTAGGTTAAGAACTTTATGCCACTCTTTGTGATGATAAGCCCCTATTCTTTTGATGAGTCTTATCAAGTTCTTGTTGGTTGATTCTGCCAGACCATTACCTTGAGGGTAATAGTTAGATGAAGTTTTCAGATATATTCCATGCCTCAAGGCAAAGTCAAATACTTTAAACCCCAAGAATGATTTAGCATTATCTTAAATGATAGTGTGAGGAGCCCCAAAGTGAGTAGTGATACCCCCTAGAAAATCTAGGATCACATTCTCTGTTGTTTCCTTAAGTGGGACTGCTTTGGTCCATCTGGTGAAATAGTTTGTGGAAGTTAATATCCACTTGTGACCCATACTGGACACTAGATTTATCATCCCAACAAAGTCAAGACCCCATTGAGCAAAAGGTTCATCCATAACTATAGGACTGAGGGGCATGGTTGCATTCCTCTTCATCCCCACATAATACTGGTAGGACTGACATTTTCCAACCAGTTGATAACAGTCCATAAATAAAGTAGGCCAGAAATATCCTGCCTCACTTATTTTTATGGCTGTGGTCTTTGCATAAAAATGCCCCCTGATGTTCCATGATGCATTTCATGTTAGTATCCTCTTAGCTTCAGCTTGTTTTACACATCTTAACAATTTTCCATCAGAGTTTCTTTTGAAAAGGATTTGTTCAATTAAAACAAAATGAACTCCTTGTATCCTATAATATCTCCTCTTATTTCAGGGGAGTTCTCTCGAATAAATCCCATTTTTCATAAATTGAACCCTGCTTGTGACCCAGGATTCTTGATCAGCCTCTTGTAATTTTAGAACGATCCCCATTTCTCCTCCTAAATCTACCTCCTCAGGTAACATATTTTCATGTTCTTGGGTTATATATTGGCACAGTCCCCTACCTCTAACTAGCTTGGTGGGTCTGACCTCCACATCATATTCAAGGATCTTAGTGATCCAATTGGCTCTTTTCTCAATAATCTCCCCCTCCATGATGTACTCCTTGATACTTGGGTGAGCTACAAGTATTAGAATTTTGTTCCCTGATATCAAATGCCTGAATTTATTAAGGGCTTTTACCATGGCATAAGCTCATCTTTCCACAAAATTATACTTGGTCTCATACTCTCTAAGAGTTATTGAGAAAAAGGTTATTGGGTGCTCCCCTTCTAGCTTGTCATTCTTTTGAGTCAAGATGGCAACAATACTTGACTCCCCTCCATAGACATACATTATGAAAGGCATGGAAAAATTTGAGTTCTTGAGCATTGGGGCTATTGAGATAGCCTTCTTGATCCCCTCAAAAGCTTGCCTTCCTTCCATAGTCCACTTACCACTTGAATTCCAAGGCCTTTTTTAGCAAGAGTGTCATTGGTCTAACCAAGCCTGCAAAATTAGATATGAATTTACTGACAAAATTGATCTTCTCTAAAAAGGACTGGATTGCCTTCTTATTTGCTGGAAGAGGTAGGTCCATTATAGCTGTGATTCTCTTGAGATATATAGAAACCCCTTCCTTAGATATTATGTGCCCCAATATTTTACTCTAAGGTACAATAAAAATACACTTCTTGGGATTCAATGATATCCCAAAATCTTGACATTTCTTGAAGACATACTCTAAATGATCAAAATGATCATCAGCATTTTTTGAGAAAATAGTGAGGTCATACAGATAGACTAGGATGACCTTGTTTGTGAGTTCCCCAAAGGCTATATCCATAGCTCGTTGAAAGGTGGCTCCTACATTTGATAAGCTAAATGGCATCTTCGCATAGGTGAATGTTCCCCATTTGGTAATGAAAGCAATTTTGTACTGGTCTTCCTCAGCTAGTCAAATTTGGTTAATCCACAGAAACCATCAAGTAAAGAAAACCTCTCTGATCCAACCATAGTTTACAAAATTTGTTCCATGGAGGGAAAGGGATAGTGGTCTTTTAGAGATGCTCTATTTAGATCTCCAAAATCTACACACAGTCTTACATCTCCATTCTTTTTCCTAACTGGGACTAGATTTGATACCTAGGTCGAGTGCTTGATTGGAAATATTATTTTGGAGTCTAAAAGTTTTTATAACTCATCTACCATTAGAGGCTCAATCCTTGGATTCACTGGCCTCTGCTTTTTCCTAATGGGCTTAGATCCCTTGATCAACTCTATTGTGTGTTGGATAATGTCTATGGTGTATCCATGGAGGTCTTCATAGCTCCAACCTATGACTCTATCATATCTCTGGCATAATTCAATTAATTCTTCTCTTTCTTCTTTAGTTATAGAATTTACCACTTTTAGCCTCTTCTCATCACTCACCTCTACCTCATAATAGTCTACTTTGTCTACCTGGAACCTTTTCTTTTCCAGGCTTACATCCTCTGGGTCAAACAAGTTTTCTAGGGTGATCAATCCCTTGGGGAGCTTATTAGTCCTCAATTGTATAATCTAATCACCATATGCCTCTTCAATTTTAGTTTCTAATTGATCAACAAACTCATCTAATTTTTTTAAGAAAGAGACTACCTAAGCATCATTTTCAAACACTTGCCAATTTTCATCATTGTCTGGGATGGTCGGTCTCATTATAACCTTTACTGACTCATTGTTAACCAATAGGCCAATTGCTGGGTTAAAATGTGAGCCAATCTTAGCCATCCTGTCAGCCTCAAAGTTTCAAATTCTAGGGATTATCTCAATGTTAAAGGCTTCAAAATCTTCTATCAGATCCCAAATCCTATGCCTGTAAGATCTCATTCCCACATTCTTGGCTGTTGCCTTTTCCCTAATTTGTTTCACCACTAATTCTAAATCTCCTCTTACTCTTAAGTTCTTTATCCCCTTTTTCTTGGCCAATAGAAGCCCATGTACTAAAGATTCATATTTTACATCATTTTTAGTGCAAACAAATTGGAATCAGATAGCCCTTAAAATTTTATCACCGTTTGGAGCAGTAAGACAAATTCCTGCTCCGGCACCATGTTTACTTTTGGCCCCATCAAAATTTAAAGTCCAAACCTCTAAATCTTGAGCTACAGGTGCCTCATTCCTTATAACATTTGGGATCACCTGATCCTCATCAAAAATGACATATGTGCCCAAACCAGTAGAGTCATAGTTCTCGTACGGGTCACTATGCATCATAGCCAACAACTGGCTATTTTCTTCTTCTTGATCATGCTCAGTCCAGTCTCCTAGTTCTTTGACAAAATTTATTTCTTCTTTATTTAACATGGCATGATCTGCTTCTAATCTTGTTGTTGTTTCATTGGTGATGTGGTCTTTGGACAGTGGTTTAGATAAAATTTTCATCTTTGAACTGTATCTGGTTCTTAAGATGAGGTGAGACCACTCAAGGGACATATATCCTCCTATCTTGGTTGTAAAGTCTTTGGATAAACATAGACCAAAGATGGGAGGTATATCTATGACAATTATATCTTGGTTGACCACTATGTTAGGACATGTGTATAACTGCAAGGGGAGTTGTTTAATTCTCCTATGGTTTGCACTGTTTTGCCATCTAGTTGCATAACTCCCTTTACAAGGGGTTCATATTTTATTTTCAAAGCGTCAGCTATTTGCTTGGGAATCACAATTGTACTAGCTCTTGAGTCTATCAATGCATTATGTAGAAGTTTCTTCCCAACTATCAGAGTCAAATAAAAAGGCTCTGGCTTGCATTTACTTGTGTTGCATCGTTCACGATGGCTATTGTCTTTGGAGGAACTGTATCTTTGAGCTTTTCCTTTCCAACAAGTCCTTCTTAGGTAACAACATCATTGGGCATTGCTTGCCCTTGTAGAGCTTCTTGTAGTAGCATCTTTTGTTCAAGAATAGCCAAGATATTCCATATAGATACTTGTGCGGGAGTCTTCTTTAACTAGTCCACTATGTTGATTGGTCCCAAAGACCGAGTTTTTTGGAAATAAGGATACCTCATTCTTTCTTGAATCTGGACAGGGATCCCTTGGTCTTGTATTAGCTGAAGCACTTCTTATCTAATAGTAGCATTCTTTTGCCCCTGAGATGGAGGATTATTCTTGACTTGACCACTTGCAGTCTCGGGCTGCTCCACCATTCTCCTCTTTGATCTAGTATAATAATCATATTGTACTACTGGCCTTTGGAAGGTAGATGCTTTGTTCAAGAAAATTGCTTCTTCATCCTCAACCCATGAGAACAAAGCATGTTCAGGGGCTATTTCTTCTTCTTGTTTCAAGGACATTCCTTGCATTTGAGCCACCAAAACTGAATTTTACATGCTAGGAGACTTTTAGGCTTGATTGTTACTGGTACTGGCAAACTAGCTATCCATCCTTCTCTACTCAGCTACTTTTTGTTATAGATTACCCCTAGGACAATCTCAGGGTGTGTGAGCATCGTTTCAAGGAAAACACCAAGCATTAATATCATCCACATAATTATTTTTACTTGGAACCATCTCCCTATTTGAGTTGGAAGGGATGGTCTGTGAGGGCGTGGGAATTGCAACTAATTGATTTGTTGATTGATGGTTGGTTTGCCTTGGAGAGCCTTGATATTGGTTTGATTGGGGCAAAAAACTTGTTTCCTTGATAGCCTTGACAAGGGGGCTTAGCGAAAGTATTATGCTACCTCTTCATATTAATCAGCTCATTGGAGAATGTCCTTAGCATACTCTTGATATCATCCATCTCAGATGACTAAGTAGGGACCAGTTACTTTGCATATGATGGAGGGTAAGCATACATAGACACAGGTGGGCTTACAGCTTTAGAAACCTCTTGAGGTAGGGGCAAGGTAATCTCTGGGAAAATAGGCATGGGAGGCCTCAGAGGTAACTTCTCAGCATCAATCAAAAGATTCTCAGCTCTGACTGCAAGGTCATAAGCCACTGGCAAAGTGTGTCCTCCCAGTGACTGAATCATAATAGATATATCTAAATTTAAAGCTTTGAGATAGAATACTATGGCCACACCAGGTGGTGGTTTAGCTGCAACAGGAATTTTGTCCCAAGTTTTCTAGAATCTGGTGTTGAAGTCAATCATGTCTTCTTGTGGTCCCCTTTGAATGGTGATCAACTATTGTAATAGAGAGGACTTATCACCTTTCTCTATAAATCTTTCAAAGAACTGATCTCCGAGATGGCCCCATGTAGATATGGTATTTGGGGTCAAAGACTAATACCATTCTAAAGCCTTCCCTTTGAATGAGGCTGCTAACAACCTTAAGGCCACATTTTGCTCTATGACACCATGTATGGCACAAACATCTAATACATCTTGAAGATGTTCCACAGGTGTTTTTGAGTCTTGCCCACTGAATTTGGGCAAAGCCTTTAGAGCATTTACTAGGATTGGATCCCAAACAATTGGTGGTGTTGGGAGGATTAAGGGGCTACCAATGTTCTAGTTTGCATAATTTCTTGGGGGGACATTGGCTCCCATATTTGGTACTGGTACAAACTAGTTAGCTCTTCTTCCTGGACTGATCACTAGAGGTGGCAAAAGAATACTTGGATTTGTAGCAGAATGTGATCTGGTGTCTGGTCCACAGCTATGACTTCTCGTAGCTCTTTGGTTCATGCGGTCTTGGCAAAAACTTCAAGACTGGTCCCACCGAGCATGCCAAAAACTGTTGATGGCATAAAATTGCGCTAGATCTTAACCAATCAATAATGGGAAGTTTCAAGCTATGGGATGATGTGGCTTGGAACAACCTCCAAATTTTAGAGAAGCTGGTCTCTTCTTTTGTATTGGGTGTTGGGGAAAAGGGATAGGAGACCTAAATAGAAATGCAAAATGCAGGAATTGAAACCTAACTATGGCGATGTGCCTAAGTGTAATCTTAATCCTAACCTGAGCACAGTGAAACTATTATAGGATTCAATTATATTTAAGAGTAGACAAGTGCATGATCAATGTAAAAGATTGAAATAACAGAAATAGAGGCTCACAACAGGGAGTTTTTTCACTGAGACACAAAGAATGTCAACCAAGGCATAGTGTTCAATCTTCTTAATAGAATTTTCCATTCACATAAGAGGCACAAAAGTCATGTACATTTATGTAAACCTTCTAATTCAAGAAAATGATACAAAAGCAAATGACATTCTTAATCACAACTATAGAAAATCTATAGCATAAAACTACTTTGTAAATGACACAGACAACACCAACCAAGGCATGGAGCTCAAATTTCCTTAATTCATTCAGCCACATAAAGGGCATAGAAACATGCACGGTTATATCAACTTTACAATTCAAGAAAATTGAGACAAGAGCAAATGATGTTACTGGCTGAGAACTTTAGCAAGTCTCATACTATAGAAATTTCCCTCCTCTTTTTAGATTTTACAACCCCTCTTATATAGCCTCGAATGTCTCCCTCTATCACTCCACTTCTCACACAATTCTTCTCTATCCTTCACTTATAGGGGAAAAATAAATGGTGCCTTCAATGCTTTGGGGGCTCCAAAAATCTACCCAAGGAATTGTTTCATCTACGTGAATTAACTCCAGCCAATTTTCCCTCCATTTCACTTTGTGATAACAGATACATGGAATGCCTTGTCATGTTGAAACGAGAGAGGACACTTAGTCAATTTCCTAAAAATCCTCTTATTACTTAGAAGGCATCAAAAATGACACTTGGTTGCTTCCACTTTCTCTATATTCTGCTCAGGGATGCTCCACCTTCGACACTTATCACAATCCACTTCCTCGATACTTTGTAGTTTTGTCAAAACAAAACTCACTGTGTTCCTTGCTTGGCCAACTTTTAGGAAGGGATGGATGCACGTGGCAGTCTTTGCACATTGACACTCAGCACTCCCATAGTCCTTTTAAACAACATCTAGGACCCACTACAATCTTTATTCGGTGATTAGGCTCAAGGTTGTTTCTCAGAGGTTGACACGTGGTGACCTCCACTGCTTCTGAGAAGATACATGGCATCTTCCGCTTCTCCTTTTGGGGGTATGTGGCATCTTCCACTTTCTCTAGGGATGGAGTAGAGAGGGACCCAGAGGGTGACACTTGGCAGTATCTATTACTTTGTTGTTTAGCTCGTTAAAAGTCTTTGTCAAAAGGGAAGAATGAAATGTGGGTGATTCTATGATATGCGGGTACTAACACATAGTGTACTCCACTTAGCTGATATTGGGTATGTTGCATGATTCACAATTCTCTGGAAAGCTAAAAAAGGGCTTCAAAGGTTGACAGATGATCGGCTTAGTGTCTTGGGAGGTGACACTTGGCGATCTCTACTTGAATGTAACATTTTAGGCAAAATGAAACAATAGAAAAAAAAGAGGAGTAACAAGGACCCATACTCGAAAAGCGACACTTGGCAGCTTCTGCTACACTTTGACACTTAGATGGGAAATGAACTCGCATTCTGCCCCAACTCTACCACTCTAACCAAGGTATATGGGAACCCGAACTGCCATGCTTGATTGAAAATTTGAATGCAATGTAGAGTAAAAAATTACTCTACAGTTGCATTGGTAGCTTCACAGGTACAAATCATAGGTTTAAAAAGATAGGTGGCCACATTGTAGCTCAAGATTATCACTTTACAGGGTCAAGTTGCCATTGTTACAGCTAAGAGAGATTAGGCAAGGACCTCCCTTAGTTTAGTGACTTAGGAGAGGGATACCTTGAGAAGAGGGTAAGATCAATGATAAAATTGATAGGGCCACCTAGTACTATTCATATAGTGTGATACTTGGCCATGATCGATGAGTTGAGATACTATGAGGCTATAGTGATATCATAATGTCTATCATAGCCTTGATGGGGTGAATATAGAGCCACTTTAGTAGGTGGGGTAATTGTGGTGACTCCAAGTCAGTGGTCCACATCAATGACAAGATAAGTTGGTATCTTAAGAGGATCGACACTAGATGGTAGTGTAGGTATAAGTGCAAGAGAAGGGGCTAGTGTTAGTGGTTCCCCAAGGGCATGATATTGTATGCTCTGATATGTTATAATGATGGATGTACATTATTTTGATATCATCTTGCATGCTGATGTAGTGAGATGTACATGTTTTGAGAGATATTTATACATTGTTACATGTATTATTTATGATGTATATGATGATTTTTATGTTTCATAGTGATATATGTTTTATGCTTCATGGGATAGATGTGAATGCATATAGATTTTATGGTTCATGCTTGTGATCATGGTTTATGTTATATGCTTATGAGATGTGGACTCATTAGCTTTAGGCATGTGTTTATTGTTCTTATGATAATGATGTTTTGATGTGATTCTAGTTTATGGATGATGCTTAGACATTTATGATGATATTTATTAATGGTTATGGTAAATGGGATGCCAAATTTTTAAATGAGTTTATACTTCATTAGATTTAGACATGTGGTAAAAAATAATGGTTGGTTGCCTTATTGATTATGATGTTTATGCTACTTTGCTCATGTTTGTGATTGTAATAGTTTTGGTTATTATTATGATTTATGCTTTGTATTATGATTATGCTTTCATTATGCTCTACTAATAATGTGGTTTAAATAAAAACACATTAGGTAGCATTAATCAATAACATAAGATAGGTGGATAATGAAGATAACCAAGAGACAAATGTTGTAATGGAAAGATCAACTAATCATGATAGGATAGGAAGAGGGCATGATGTTTCTTCATTGATGAGGACTAGAAAACAAAACTGAAGTGGATTGGCTTAATGAACTTAACCCATCAAATTCTTCGCATGTGCATTTGTTCATGGGTTAAAAAAGTGTCTTGATCATGAAGTGTTAAAGGATCTCAAAAACCCCTTGCTTATGATGTGTGAAGGGGAGATGGGTGAAAACAGAACCTTCTTGTGAGACTAGCATGCCTCTTTTATAGGCTTCCAATGAGGTGGTATAAACAAATCTATGTTAAATTATATAGATTGATAGATGCAAAAACTCTACTTGTGAGGGCCGATTGTGACTTTTACCCTATTATGTTGTTTTGAGAGCTGATTATGGCTTTCAAAATTTGTTTGTTTGTTGTGATTGTGATAATGGGTATTTTGTTTATTGATGTATATGGGATGTTGATTTGTGTGATAAGCTTCCAATAAATTGCTATGATTTTGACAAATGCTTTCTCAACCATCCTTTGAGGGAGTGGTCCAAGTTTATGTGTTTTGCTTAATGCTTTTGATAATTGTCCTTCAAAGGAGCATTCCACCTACATTTTGGCAATTTTAAATAGATTTTCAAAATTTATCCTTCAAGGGAGTAGTCTGTTAATGTTAAGAATGACCCATGATTTATTTTTGAATTTTGATATTTATTTTGCTTTTGATATATACTTAGTTAAACATGCTCAAGGGGTTACCTTCATGAAGGTAAAACTAAGAGCACAAGAAGGTTTGATAAGTGAAAGGAGAGATTAGGTAACAATGACCATGGGAATCAATCCCGAAGAGGGATGTAAAATACCATGAGAACCATGCCATGGGTAAAGCCATGGTAGCCACTATTTAAGATAAGGATATGTTGGTGATAGATAATCACATGATTTAGTTGTAATCAGTTTCCCCTAGAACAGGGAGATGGAATGTGGGTAGATAGCAAGGTATGAGCTTAAGTTAAACAAAAGGTGAACATGATCCTTCTCAATAAAAGAATGGATGTAGATGCAAAGCATTGAGGAGATTAGGTTCTAGGTTGCCTTTAAGAGAGGATAACCGATAAGCTCCTGATCCATACTTATGGGTTATGATATAAGGTCCAAGCCAATTAAAAGTAAATTTTCCCTACTTATTTTTCTCTATGTTGGTGACATGTTGATTTTCCTTTACGATGAGATCTCTAACATTAAATTCTCATATTTTTAGGTGTTTATTATAGGCATGCTTGATGATTTCTTGATGTACATAGAGGTGGGTAAGGGCTATTAAATGGTGCTCATCAAGTAGCTCAATTTGGGCTAAATGGTGTTGGTGATAATCATCCTCAGAAATGATCTCTTGCAAAGATATGCGAAAAGAGCGTATATGGACTTTAAGAGGCAAGACAACCTCTACTCCAAATACAAAAGAAAATAGGGTATCATCCATAGGGGTTTGAATGCTAGTACAATATGCCCAAAAGGCAAAAGGGATGTGCATATGCCAATCCCAACCAGATGCACTGATAATTTTAGTTAGCATGTTATTAAGAGTTTTGTTAGAGGCTTCTACCTATCCATTTGCCTGTGGATGATAAGGTGATGAAAAACTTAACTTGATACTAAATACATCACAAAGACCTTGAATTTACTTATTTTTTAAGGATTTGCCATTATCTGTGATAATCTTATAAGGAACATCAAAGTAGTAGATGATGTGATGGGTGATGAACTTGATAATAATTTTTACTTTGGTGGAGATAAGAGGAATATCCTCTACCCATTTAATGAAATATTCAGTCATGATAATGATATAATGGTGTCACTATGAAGAATGGGGGTTAATTTCACCAATAAGGTCTAGGCCCCATTGTAAGAAGGGCCAAAAATTAGTGGAAATGTGAAGATTATTGCTAGGTACATGATGCAAATTATCATTTTGTTGACACTTAACACACTTTTTCACATAATCACAATAGTCATGGTTCAGTAATAGCCCAGGCAAAAGATACTCTTAGTGATTTCAAGACCACTAAACTGTCTGCCATAAATTCCATCATGTGTTTCCTTGATAGCATGAGAGGCTTCGTAATTTCATAGGCAACAAAGAAGGAGACCATAAAAGATAAATTAGTAAATAATCCCTCCCATAATGGTATAATGAGAGGTGCTCTAGATAAAAATTTAGCAAGCGTTCCTAAAGAGGCTAGAGGGTACTATGCCAAGGTTAAGGTAGTCGAATGTTTTTTGAAACGAAAGGTCAAGCTGGGTCTCTTTCACACTAAAGATGGTTGGAGTGTCTGAGTTGACATAGGAAGGTTCAGTGAGATGATGGACAATGATCAATAGCTTGGAATTCAAGGGTACTGATGGGATCTGGGAAGCAAGAGAAGCCATGGTGTTGACAAACTTGTTGGTAAATTGTGGGGTTATTTGAATATGATAGTGTTCAAATGATGTCAAGAGTCTTATAACAAATTGTTTGTATAGTTGCAAAATATCATTCTTGCACTGGTATATGTCATTGACTTAATTGACCACATGTTGGGAGTCCTCAAAGATATTGATTATTTTGACTCCCAAAGTTAAGGTAGTTTAGAGACCTATTGTAGAGAGGATTATAAAGAGAGTTAGACAATCATTATTCAAGAAATCATGAAAAATGCGTTAAAGACATAACAAAACTTAGCCTATCTATTCATGTGGGAATTACAAAAGATAATAATAAATAATTAAAAGAAAGCAATACTGATTACCTTCCCAAGTGGATTCACCATATAAGTGCAACTCAAAAACATGTTCTCCCTTCATCAAGAGTTCTTGTCTTCATCAATAATGGTGGTAGATCCTCCCATGTCTCAATAATTATTTGCATAACCTAAGTTCAAAGTAGATGAAATATCCAATCTAGCCTATCAAATGAAGCTTAATAATGAAAAATAATGATCAACACAAAGGATTGCGGAGACAATTTAGCATTATAACTTTGCATAAATTAAGCTTAAAAATGATGTTCATGGGCTCTCTATTTATAGATTTTTGAGATTGATCAGGATCAACCATATTCATCCATCTCAAGATTGAGATGTGTGGCCATGAATTAATCCAGTTATATAATTAAATTCATAAATATCCCTCATAAATATTTAGGATATAGGGGCATTTAAGAGGCATGGAGGGTCTTAATGAGGTATGGGAGACCCATAATCTTGATATTTTATGTATTTATGGCTTATGGATACCACCCCATATGATGATGCAATTAGGTGATGTAGTTTACAAAAATCAATTTCCAAAAAGAAATATTCAACAACTCTCATGAAAAATCCACTTTAGCTCTTGATTTGGATCAATTATCCTTAAATAAGGTTAATCAACATTTATGTAATTATTTAGAAATTGGCCCTCAATTAATTAAAATGGTTAGAAAGTTATATTATTGGGTCATAATTTGACTCAAGAAGAATTGGAAGGTGACATTAGATGCATTGGAACCGTATTCTCATTTAGGATGTTGCCAACACAAAATAAAAAAGGTACATGATGTGTACCAATGAATTAGAAGAAAAGAGTGATCTAGAACACAAAAAGGTGAAATCATCATTTTGACTCGAAATGAATTGATCAAAGTTGGGTATCACATAAAATGCATTACCCCATTTAGGGATATATTAACCTAAATTGGCACTTTTAAATGACAATTTTAAATCATTTAATGCATTTTAAAGATTTTAACCTAAAATGTGCATTTAAGTGCAATTTGAGTAAGATTGACAATTTCAACACAAATGGTGTTAAGAATTGGATGTCTATAGCTATCACTAGGGCTTCATATTTAGCCATATTGTTGGAAAACTCAAAGTCAATTTTAAAAAACAAAGGAATGGGATCACCGACAAGGGGGATAAGGATGATACTAGATCCCCCACCATGCTAACATTTGGAACCATAAAAAAACATGGTTACCTAGTAGATGAAATCTTCTTGAGATAGAGTTATGATAGACTTGTCGAGAAACTCTAGGTGAAGAGGTTGGTTGCCTATTAAAGGTGCATCAACTAGTTGGTTAGTAATGATTTTCCCCTTAATTGACTTTTATTGGAGGAACTCAAGGTCAAACTCTACTAACATCATGAGCCACTTGGTCATACGTTAGTTTTGGTATGGCCTAGAGTGTATGTACTTGAGTGGGTCGGTATTGGTTATGACATAAGTTTTATGGTTGAGAAGATAGTGGTAAAGTTTGGTGGCCATGAATACTAGATCTAAGCAAATTTTCTCGTTATAGGTATGTCGAGTCTCAATCTACAATCATGTGGCTAATGTAATATACAGCTTGCTCTTTATGTTTTTCATTTTGATGGGCAAGCATTCCCCCTAGGGAGTGGTCAGTGGTAGTGATATAAAGGTAGAAAGATTAGTCATCTTTAGGAGGGGTGAGGACAGATGGGGACAAAAGGTACTATTTGAGTGTATCAAAGGCCTTTTGATAGTCAACATTCCACTTGAAAGAGACATCCTTTTTAAGGAGGTGATGGAAGGGTTGACATTGGTTAGAGAGGTGAGAGATAAATCGGTGAATGGATTAGAGCTTCCCTTGAAAATTACAAAGTTATTTAAGATTGATTAGAGGGAGAATCTCAAGGATGGCTTTAATTTTGGCTAGATATACATCAATTCCCCCAAGGAAAATGATGAAGCCAAGGAGCTTTCCTAACAAGACCCTAAATATAAATTTCTTGGGATTGAGGTGGACATGGTAATGGATAAGTTGTTTAAAGATAATCTTGAGGATGGATAGGTGGTCTTTATGATATTTATACTTTCCAAGGAGGTCATCCACATAGTCCTTGATGATTTTATGGATAAATTCATGGAAGATGTATGTCATAGCATGTTGGTAGGTTTCACCATCATTCTTAAGACTGAAGTGGATGACTCTATAACAAAAACTTCCCTATGGGATGATAAAGGTAGTCTTGTGCTAATTTTCAAGGGCAATAAAAATTTGATTATAACTTGAGAATTCATCCATAAGAGACAACATCTCATGGCTGACTATAAGATCAATAAGTTGGTAAATGCTAGGTAGAGGAAAGTCATCCTTTGGGAAGGCAAGGTTGAGGTCATGAAAGTCCACACAAATACATAGTCCCCTTGTGGCTTTGGCAATAGGCACGATGTTGGAAACCCACTAGGGATAATCAATGGGTTGAATGAAGTTGATGGAGAGGAGATGTTGAAGCTCTTCTTTGAAAAGAAGGTTTATGCAAGAATGTAATCGATGAAGTTTCTATCTAAAAATCTTGGCCTCATGGTTGGTTATGATGTTATGGGTGGTAATGGGCAGGTCAATACTAGGCATGTCAGCATATAACCAAGTGAATGCAATGTTGCAGTCCTGGAGGAAGGTAGAGAAGTCCTAAAGCTCCTTGAAGGTTAGAGATTATCCCAATTTGACAACATGGGGGTTGTTTGGAGTGCCAAAGTTGATATATGTTGTGGATTCATTCAAAATGGTTGAGATCTCTAGGGGCAAAGATTTATGGATAGAATAATTGGGTGCACCAAGGTAGGTGAGAATGGAATCATCATCCTAGCATTGAATAGTGTTAATGGTATGAGCGTCTTATCCTATCATCTCAAGATGGGTCAAAGGAATGGTTAAATTTTCCCCCTTCCTTCTAATAAGTTAGGGGTCAAAGGCTGATCATGTTGACAAAAAATTTTGGGAGGGATGATGTCATCATCCTTGTACTTAGGTGGAGGGAAGTTGGTGAGGAGGGGGCCTCTTATTCAATAATGGTAACGATAGGTTGTTTGGATTTCTTCTTATTGGGTAGATTGAAACCAAGGTCATGCTTATCATGAGGCTTTCTAGTCTCAATCAATATTAATGTGTGTGGGCCATGCTCATATCATCCTAAGCTAAACCCTTTCTAGGCACATCGGTGAAGGTATACTTTGGCAAAGTCTAGATTGTCTAAGTAAGAAAAGGTAGAGTTGAATGGTTGAGGTGGAGAGGAGGTGGCAGTGATGTTGAGTGGCTTATTAAGTGCCCCATAGATAAAGTGGGTTTGACAACTCGGAGGCCCCAAGGAAATAATGGCTCCAATGTTAGGGTCATAAACTAGTTGGTGGTTGAGTTTCCCTTACTCTTAGGGAGTAAGGAAAACATCAAGGGTAAGCAGATGCTATTCTCTAAGGGTTAGGTGTTGGAAGGTATGTTTCAAGGGATCAATGGAGGTTATTTGCTCCATGGGAATATATAAGTTGGTAGATGTCTTTATGGAAGAGGAAGCAATGGCTTAATTTTCCATGGTTGAGGGCTTACTTGCGGATGGTAGGGGTAATTTTGATGGAGGTAGGAGAATGTCATTAGGTCAATAATTCATGTTTCATGTTGAAAAATGGATTGGGTTAGCTTGTATGGTAACAACCTGACCTTCATTCTCAAACTTGATGTAATAGTGAAGGGTAGAGGGTACACGACCCATAGAATGGATCAAAGGTCTCCCTAGCAAAATGTTGTACTAAAATTCACCTTTGACCACATAAAAAAGTTCAAAGAGCATGTGAGGTCATAGATGAATGTGGAAGACAATAGTTCTCAAGGTAGTGGTCATAGTGTCATTAAAGGATCTAAGAATGGCCAAAGTTTTAGACATGATATTATCCAGTAATTTGAGTTGGTCATAGGCATGGGAAGAGATGATATTGATGCTGGCTCCCCCATTGATCATAACCCATTTAATGTGGGTTTGGATAATGTGGGAAGTAATAAAGAGGAGGGGATATAGGTCCTCTAGGTGGATAAAAGGTATCTTTGAGTCTTTCAAGGTGACAAGGGTGGAGATTTGGAGAGCACTGATGAAAGCCTCTATAGGTTGGGAGTCTCTCAATTTAACCTCAATGGCCTGCATAACCTCTATCATGACTTAGTGATGGTGAGGTGAGGTGAAAATGATCTTATATAGGCTAATCTTGGCTGGGGTTTGATAGAGTTATTTAAGAATGACCCTCTTGATGGATTCAAAAGGGTTAGCCTTAGAGGTGCCTAAGATGGTAACTTTGGGTTTAGCTAAGGATGAAGAGGCTTGGATCTGATTTCGTTTAGGGTGAGAAGATGGGTATTTCCATGAGATGGACACCTGGGCCTTCCCTTTATCATTTTTTTGTGATCATATGACCACATTGATGGTGTGGATGGAAGGAAAAGATGTGATAGGAGGTTAGGTAGGTTCTTCATCACTCTAAGGTGAGAGTGGAGGATTAGGTGTGCTTTGGTAGATGGTTATTGGGTGTATCAATAGAGGGGTCAAGGGAATTTCATATAATAAAAGAGCATCCTCATCATAGAGCTGATGGGTAATGGCCTAGAGAGCTTTGCATTTCTTTGTGTCATGTTCAGGTGTCCTGTGATAGGAACATACTTGACAGTCATTGTACTAGGCCGATTTTGAATTAAGAGGATTGAAAGGTCTGATAGGAGGTAAGGTAAGGAAAGAAGTTTTTATTAACCTTTGAAAAATGGTTGAGTAAGACTCATTCAGAGGTGGGAAGGGTCTAGAGGTTATGGTTTTGGTTGTCAGTTTGGGTATTTTTATGGTAATAGGTTTAGTGAGAGGGGGTTTGGGTAAGGTAGTACTCCTAGTTAATGGTTTTGGTTTGCGTATGTTAGTGGTTGGAGGGTTTGAGGTCAATAATTTAGTTATTATTAATTTGGGAAAGACTAGCATATCAGACAGCAAGTGAGCTGGTGTAACTAATAGTGGTGATTGACATATTTTGAAAGGAGCCTGCTTCTCAAGCAAAGTTGAGGGATGAGGGCCCAAGATAGAAGGTAAGGTAGAGGGAGGTATAATCCTATCCATGTGGCCCTTTAGTGGTTTTAACCCTTTGTTTTGTTTGTATTAAGGCTTAGGTAGGGGTTTAGATGTGGTTGACTCCATTTTCAGAGATGGGTAGACCAAGCTCCATGTAGGGAAGGCACTAAGACTTTTGAAGGGTTTAGTTGGTGGCTGAATTTCTTGGGGTATGATAGCTTTGGTTGGTTGAGAGGGTGATGGGCTGGTAGATGTTTTGATTAGTTTAAGAGGAGGTGTAAAAATTATAGATTGATTAGTCAAAGGCATGTTGGAAGGATCAAGTTTATTGACCTAAGGGAGCCCCAACTATTGCCTGAAAGTGGCTCAATCTGTATCTAGTTTTGTGACAAAATCTAATTTCTAAATTAATTTATAAAAAAAATTGTATACTGGTCTCACTCCTCAGGTAGTGGATGTAAATGACAAACCCATAGTTAAGGAGGAGGGTTGGTATCCTTGTTTGTTTCCTTAAGCAAATGATGTAAGTTTGGGATGGGTGGTTCCTCCATGAGAGGTGTTGGTGATAAAGTTTTTCCCTTGGGATTGATGTCCATAGGAGTAGTGGTTTGTTCTACAGTTAGGGGAGATGGTGAATTAGTAATGGTTATTTATCCAGATATGACAGTTAAAGGGGTGCTTGATGATTCCAAAGCCTCAATGAGTGAAGCTAAGGAGAAAGGAACCTCCTCAGTTTGGGTCTCCAAAGGAAGGGAAGGTGACTCCACCACCTCATAGGTGAAGTGGGGGAAGAACATGTAGGTTGAACAATAGGCTCTTCATTGATAAGTGTATCAAGAACCATATTAACCATGTGGGCATCATGGGAACATTCAACCTGGGTGATATCATTTTTGGTGAGGGCATGGTTGGGAAAAGGCTTCTTGAAGATGTTGAGAGCTTGATTTTGAGGGGCATTGGGGTTATCTAACATGAGTTCCCCCTTATCAATGAGGCTTGGGATAACATTTTTGAAAGTATTACATTAGTTAACATAATGTCCAATTACTTGATATAAATCATAGAGGTCATTCTTGTTGTACCAAGCAGGTGCAGGACGAGAAGAATCAAACTATTGAGGGGGTTTGATGGGAGGAGTTATATGAGGTTAGCTTTCAATAACTTCTCTAGAACTGAGGCATAAGATTCTCCTAGTGGAGTGAATTATTTTTGGTTGCTCTAGTTTGGGTTCTTTCTGTTTTGGTTGGAGGGATTGGGAGAATTTTGTTGATTGACATTAGGTGGAGGGGTGGTTTTAAGGACAACTACATTTGTAGTTCCCTTGCTCTTGGTTACAATATTGGCTTGGTTGCCTAGTTTGGAGGGAGAGGTTTCATTGATTTTGAATGTAGAGTTCTTGTTTTGAAAATTCAATTTACCCTCATCTATGGCTCAACTTTCTAGCTTATGTGCCATGGTAAAAGCTTCATCAAAAGTTATGAAGATTTGGACATGCAGTGTAGAATAAAATATTTTTGGTGCAAGCCCAAGCAAAAAACTCTATAAATTTGAGTTGAGGCAAGGAAAATGAAAGATGATTAATCAAGTTTCTCTAATGAGAGATAAAATTGGTAATGAATTCATCATTGAACTGCCTGATAGAATAGAGGTTGATGATAGATACCTTATTATAAATGTTAATAAAAAAGTGATCCAAGAAGACCTAAGCTAATTGGGTGAAATAAAATATTGAATGCTTGGTGATGGAACTATACCAATCAAGTCTTTGGTTGGATAAAGAAATGGAGAAAGTATGAAGGAGAAGGGCATCATCAAAAGCAATCATGTAACATGCATGCCTAAATACCCTGAGGTAATGCTAGGGGTCTTCCTTACTTTGAAATATAATAAATTTTGGAAGTTTCCATTGAGGAGGATAAGGTTTGATGGGGATATAAAGATGAATAGGTTCGTTACAAATATGATCATCAAATAGGATGTTATGATCCCCTAAAATGGATGACTCAAGGTTTGTCATCTTGTCCATGAGGATCTTTATTAGGTCAGTTTGAGGTGGTGCACCTAAAGGGTATAAGGTGCATACTATGGTTGATGTTGGGTGACATACTAGTAATTGGTTAGCAGTTGAGGGGTTGCCACATATTGGAATGTGGATGTTATAGGTTGGGTAGGTGGTATGTAAGGGTAGGTAGATTCTAGTGGTTGGGAAGTCAGTACATACCCTTGTGGGTTAGGGATGTATCCTAGGTTGGGTACAATGGGTACCTGTTGAGGGGTTCCTATGGGTTGGGTATGAATGGTAATTGGGTTGGTGATAATATGCGAGATAGTGACCTTCATACTAATGGGTGGTGAAGTGGAAGGTATAGATACTACTAAGTTTAGTAGAGGAGTACTGACCAGTGGGTTAGGTTTAATAGAGGGAAGGTTGGTAGTGCTAGTGGTAGGTGCCCCAATAGTGGGTGGAGTATAATGGGTAAATGGTTGGGTTATTTCTAAGGTGGAGGAATCATTGGTAGAGGTAGAAGGTGTAAGGGTAGCAGTTGGTTGGATTGCTTGGTTTTCAGTTGTGGTATCAAAGGGGTTAGTAGATGAAGATGTCTAGGTAGTCAAAGGTTGGGTAGTGACCATGACATTAGAATAATTCCCCATTAGGCAAGATGGCATACCATAAGGAGGATCTAGGGATGGAGTTGAAATTGGGGTGTGGTGAGGGGAGGTGTTAAGATAGTGTTGAAGGATAACTGGGTTATTGTCCAAGAAAGTAGTAAAGTTTATGTCTCCCTAGGGAAATACTTGAGGAAAATTAGGGATTCCCAAAGGATGGGGTGACTCCTCTACTTTAGAGATGTACTCCATAGATGGGAAGGTAAAAGAGGTTGATTGGTGTAGTGATTGGTTCTGCTTTGCTAGGTCCCTTCATTGCAGGTGAGTGAGAACCATGCATGAAAGGGTGAGAGAATACAAGAATAAACTCACCACTCAAACAAAAAGAAGACAAGAAAATGATCAAGGCAACCAAGACACACACTACAAGGGACATTAAGCCTAGAAGTTAGTTTTAATCTCATTTTTGGCTTATGCCTTAGTTTTTGAAGAAGTATGTGACTCAAAAATGGCTTGTAGAATAGGTACTAGAAAAGAAATCTAAGGATGGTTTCAGGTTGTGTTCAAGGATCTTAAAAGAATATGTATTAGAATTTGATATGTGGCTTGGTATTGGGGCCTACCCCCTCACTTCACACATCATAACGATAAGGGTGTTAGGTGCTTTGCTAATATATACCGAATTTCAAAGTTTATACTCAACCAGAGAGCTGAGTGGGTTCTTCCCTTGGTGATGACCTTCAAGTAGGATTATCAAGAAAGGGTAAGGTGACCGCTAAGTGATGGAATCCCATTCGTACCTTATCTCAAATTATTTTGATGTTTGATTGATGAAATTAGTTTGGTTAGTGTGTGTAACAAAAGTGGTGCTACGATAAGATTATTGTGCTTTAATTCCGAGTGAACTAATATTAAAAGCAAGCAATGAATGCATTTGATTTTAATCCCAAAATAATTTTTAATTTTGTTCATGAGAACAAATAGGGAGGAGAGCATACAAAATGTAAATAAAATGCAAGTAGAGACTCAAGGTCCCACCGAGCATGTTAGAATGTTTCACATAAATTTTTAATTTATTATTTTGGAAAGGAAAAAAGAAAAAATTAAGTATATGTATGGTTGAAAAACTTATTTATTTGTATGTGCATTGAATCAGAAGATTGTGAAGAACTCCTCTTTGGCTTGGGAGGATGACCTTCATATAAGAAAGCACTTAAAGTAGACTTGTTTGTTAGATAGATAGTTGAGTGGATTGCCTAGTGATAGCTAAATCTTAGAAGCAATAGATTCCTTAGAGTTTGTCAATATACATTTTTTAAACAATTAAGTTCACAAAAATGAAAAGAAGGTACTTGCATCAATACGTAAAAGTTACTGAAATTGAATACAAGAATGATTGCTAAGAAAATAGATTAGAAATGATTAAATTAGTGATAAACCAATTAATACTAGTGATAGGTGGTCAAGGTATGCTTTAAAAAATTAGAAGGGGGTTTGTGAACAAGCAGGAACATAAAGATTTAGGTTTTGTTAGGTGTAGGTAGGTGAAATTAGCTTGTTAATTTTCACTACCACAGTGACTGTTGATGGTTGCGATGATCATCGGTGGTTAAAGTGGCCATCAGTAGTTGAGTCAACCATTGATGATTACTGTGTGAAGATCTAGGTTGGTGAAAGGGATGATTGCCGAGATCTAGAAGATGAATTTTGAGAGGTGGGTAAGATGTGGGTTGATTTCAAAATGGAAATAAAGTAGATGAATACTAAAAAACAAATACTTGTCTTATCAAAAGTTGATTGAGCGATGGTTGAGACAGTTGACTTGTTGGTGGAACATAACTTGATTTTGATAGAGTAACGGTACCTGAGAACTTGATAAAGAGATGATGGCAAGTTAGCTCTCTGATATGACTACTGGATTGATGATGATGTTGATTGACTTGCAAAAGAAACTCCTAAATACACAAGCTCTCGATAATAATTGTAGATAGATTTTACCTCCCATCTCTTCTCTTCTTAAAGGCATAAATAAAAGGTAGAAGTGAAGTTTTAACTGGGATGTCTAATTATAAATTGTCCATGTAAAGGCTCGCAACAAAATTAGAAAACTAATATTTAGAAAAACAAAGTGGGTGTTTTTCATGTTCTTGGTTAAGGAGGTGCACCCTGACCATCGGCAATCATCTTGACCATCGGTGGTCGAGGGTGAAGGTAAAAATGTGGGTGAAAGCTAGGTTAAGCTAGCTCAGTAAACTAACTATGGTTGGGCCCGATTAACGGTCCAAGGGTGAAATTGGCCCTAAGGGTATCCTTTCAGAATCACAGTGTGCAGATTTTTGGTGTCTACAAATTCAATTAGAATAATTATTTTTGGTTTGCAGAGTTCTATGTTTAGTAATGTTTAATAATTTAGTTATATAGTATAGATAAGATAGTGACCACAAATTATTTACTAATTGTAATTTATGGGGTTCGAATCAATATTACGAACATTTAGCTAATGTTTAGAAATTTGGCTATATGATTTAGATAAAATAGTGACCACAAATTTATTACTAATTGTGATTTATAGGGTTTAAATAAATATTACCAATGTTTAGCAACTTAGATACATGGTCTAGATAAAATAGCGACCACAAATCATTTACTAATTGAAAAAATAAATTACCAATGTTAGTCAACTTAATCACATAATTTGGCTAAGAATACTATTACGGAGACATGTGCCCTACTAATTTCAAGTCTAAAAACTAGACTTAATTAATTCAATTCTTGATCATTCAATTTAAAACATTAAGAAAACATAATTTGGTCATTTGTCATTTGTAAATTTTATTATTTAGGCCATAGAATGTGTTTGTTGCAAATGACCCTAGTTTAGAATCATCTTTATATATTCATCTATTTCAATTCCCTAATTACAATATAAAGGTAAGGACTAGTCACTACACGGTCCTTGGTGTAACTGTGAAAGCTAAGATTATAGGAATCACTATGGACAAATAATTTGTTTATTTTAAATCACACAAGACTTTAAACTAGTAGTTTCCCTGAAGGTGCAAGTTACATCGTGAAGGATGTCACTTTAACTTTTATACAAGTGTATTTTTTTTGTTGTGCTCGTGAGTGTGAATTAATGGATTAGTACTAATAAATAAAACAAATTATATGTGAAATGACTTATTTTGGATTTAATAAGAAAATTTATAGTTGTTATAAATGTTGTGAAAGTGATATTACATTAAGTCATGATTTCGAGGATAGACTGGAGCTCATGTTGGGCTAAAGGGTATGTGGAGCTCACGTTGATTGCTAGGTAACTCAACAAGTGATCGACGAGAATGACACTTCAAAAGAAAACATTATATTTAAATTGAATGTTTTAAAATTTTATATATAATATAATATTAATATTTATAAATTATTATTATTATTATTATTATTATTATGTTATAATAATATTTGTATATTAGATAATATTAAAAAATGTATAATAATATATATAATTTTTAAATATATTTTTATTTATACATATATTTTAATATTATGTATTATAGATTAATACTATATATAATATAATTAAAAAAGTATATATATATATATATATATATATATATATATATATATATATATATATATATATATATATATATATATATATATTACGATATTGATGAGATAGGGATGTATTGGTAAAGCAACTTAATTGTTATATACACCACCTAGGTTCAAATCTTAAGTTGTGACAATATTGATAAATAAATTATGTAAGATAATAAAATATCTAATATTATATATTTAAAATTTATAACTATAGTTCCATTTTAACCTTTAGAAATTATTATATAAATATAAATAAATATTATAATACTAATATAAAATTTGAAAAATAATTTAAAATTAAATAATATAATATAGTTAAATATATTAAAGATAAAAATATATAACATAACACATATTATAATATAATATTGAAATATACAATGTATTAAAATTATAATTAAAAAAATATAATATTAAAATACATATAAATAAATATTATAATACTAATATAAAATTTGAAAAATAATTTAAAATATATAAAATTAAATAATATAATATAATTAAATATATTAAAGTTAAAAATATATAGCATAACACATATTATAATATAATATTGAAATATACAAATATATTAAAATTATAATAAAAAAAATATAATATATTGAAGGGAGTTGAACCCCAAATCTTACCCTTCATAAACAATTCGCTTTTGCCCCTTGAGCTATATGCCATGGCATAAAAGTACACTGAAATTTATTAAAACAAATCTGTCGAGATAATCCAACCAAAAATCATCAAGTTTCTTCTTCATTTCTTCAGGTTGCTTAGGCTCTTGACCCCTCCTTTATTATTTGGCACATGTGGCTAGAGAGGAATCGCAAGGTTTTTCAGGTTGTGTTGATGGTGGTCCATCGTTTGTGGTGGAAAATCCTCATTCTTTGGGAGAAACTGTTGCGGCAAAATGTGATTTGATGGAATCAGTAGATCCTTGTGATGTTGTTTGGTGTAATCGTCTTCATCTTTTTCTTTAGCAAGGACATTTCATAAGACGTTATGGTAGACACCCTTGTCAGAAGACAAATAGGGAGGGACTTTGGTCTCCTCCCCCTCGGGGAGTGTTGAAAATCAACACGGATGGGTCTTCTTGGGGAAACCTTGGTCATGCTGGAATTGGGGGAGTTGGTTAGGATAGTTCTGGGACTGTTCAGTTTATCTTTTCTGTTTACAAGGGTCTTCATACTAACAACTTAATGGAAGCCCTTGCCATTTTATATGTTGTGACGTGTCGCTGTCAGCGTGGGTGGAAAAGGATCATCTGTTACTCTGAGTCCCAGGGGGTGGTGAATTTGTTGAATAGACAGGTTTTCAAGGATGTTAGTTGGCTCTTAGCTTCGGTTGTTAAGCACATTTTTAATATTTGTGTTTCTTTAGAGTCGGTTACTTTCATTCATATTCTTAGAGAATGGAACATTGTTGCAGATTGTTTGACCAAATGAGCCTCTGATCATATGCAAAATTAGAATATTGTAGATAGGCGGCAATTACACCTGAATTTGTCTCATAAACTGGACAACTTAATTGAGTTGGACAACATTGTGTAATACCTTACACTGTTCTTTTTCTTGTTTTAATAAATTTTTATCCCTCTTATATAAAAAAACATTACTCAAAAAATTTATTGTAAGATTTTGATTTTGAAAAATATTCACTTAAACTTATCTAAGCATATTCAATGCCATGTTTCCATAGAAATGGACATGTGCAAACCGAGACTATGCGATTGAACTATTTAGGTTGTCTAAAACTGTTTTAGACATAATCATTTTCAGCCATCTGTATGCAGATCTCCCTTTATAAGATAAATAAAAAATAATGTTTTTATCAACCAGATACCATTTTTAAAGCAGATCGCCCTATTCAAAATTCTCAAACGAGGTTAAATAAAATATGTTAATATACAACATCATTAACTAACTTCAGCGACACACAAACAATATTGGCCGAAAGTAAGATATATACAGATTCACATACAGCTACTGATCGACTTGACAGAGATATTCATGGATTTAAAAACCATACTTACCTTTTTTCCACTGTCGTATTCTTCTATCTCAATTTTTCTGCGCTATATTTCTCTCGTTGCAGTCGGCGTACCTCCCACGTCTTCTCTCCTGCGCTCTGCCTTTCTTTACTCCCCTGTATATATTTTTTTAATTTCCTTCTGCGCTTATATCATAATCTTCTCTTCCTTTTCAATTTTGTTTTTTAATGTAATCGCTGCATACTTTCCAATTTCTTTCTTTTACCATTCAAATTATCCAAAAATCTTCACTTCTTTAATTCATAATTTCTATTTAATTTACTTACATGCAAGGTTACCTCAATTCGCCACCCCGTTCCTTTTTTTTTAAGGATTTATGATTAAATGCTTCCCTTTTAGTTTTATTTAAACTTTCTTTTCATGCACTTTACTAAAGATCTTTAAGTGTAGTTTCTTGTTTTCTAAAGCATGGATTTAATTTTGTTTAAGGTGAGTCAATTTAAGTTAACTTAATTTAAGTTTATTTAACTTAGTCTTTAAAAGATAATTATAGACTTTTAGTGAATAAACTATACATTAAAACTTTAATTATCAAATTAACTTAGTCTTTAAAAGATAATTATAGATTTTTAGTGAATAAACTATACATCAAAACTTTAATTATCAAATTTGTGTTTAGGAAATTTAGATTTTTTTTTAATTTAATCACAAAAAGATATTTATCTATTTAAAAGATATTCCAACCAAATAATAATTTAATTATTTCAAAATAATTATTTTATTAAAATATTAAAGTATATAGATTTTTATAGTTATTAAAAATCTTAAGAGAAAGTATACCAAATGATATTTACCAAATATCATTTTGACCTTTTATTTTTTTTGGCACCCAGATTTTGTGTTTGTAATGACTACAACATTAAATCATATAGATTACTAAATTGTTAAGCAATAACATCTCTTCAACTCAACAAACACATCAATCACAGAACAATTATTATATGCATATAACTGAAGGCTGTAGAATAATGTAATCACTCATTTAAATGCATAAACTAAAATATGATCATTGTAGAATATTTAAGCACTCAAAATCATATCAACTAACTAAGTCATACAAGAATCAAACAAGTTATTCTATTGTAGTGTGTGTGTTGGGTTACTAGCAGTTCATCTATCATCCTCCAATCATCCCATCTACATTATTCTCTCTGATGATGCTCTCCTTCTATCAATATCTGAGGGAATGATCAATCTTGCATCCACCTCATGACAAATATGTAGTTAGTCTGAGTTACCATATATATCAGACTAATAATACATAACTAACAAATATACATCCACAATGTATATAAATAAGAAAGTACAATGATTACATCATATAAACTAATCAACATATAATTGTCCCATAACCAATATATATTATAAAGCTCAAATCAAAGCAAAAATAATCAAATAATAACTACTTAAGTCACGAATTCTTAAGTTAAAAAACTTAGGGTTAAAGCGAGATGTAACATCTGTCACACTAGTCCAATTAATGTAGATGATGGTAAAGTGTGTTTATCACACCATTTCCTAGAGTAAAAATACCTAGAAATATATAAAAAGGATAAAGTTAGGTTTGAGTCCGAGAGAAATTTGGTAGCTCATGATTTATTTATCACGCTCATTTGGGAGGCATCATCCAAAATTCATTTTCCTTCTCTTTACTATTTATATGGTTGTCATTTGGATTTTATAATTTCCTCTTAATGGTCTATATTAGGATGGAATCTATTTTAGAGTGTAAGGACCTAATACATCAACCCTCTAGGATTATTTTCCATTGACCAAAATTCCCTATGCCCATCCATGCATTTATTTGCAGTCCATTTGTTCATAGTTCACAGATCCATTGAGTCTTTATTCCAATTTAAATTTCCTCGCATTCAAAAATTTTCCTAGACACAACACATAAAGACACGATGATCATACTTTGAAGTTAAATAATAGGTGCACATGACTTTGAATACCCCACTAAATCAAGAGGACATGTTTAAAAATACATTCACATGGTCACGAGGTTCTCAAAATATAACCTTACTTGTTGAAACGAAAATAGGCCTCTGTAGATGCATTAATTTATGAAACTTATTTCAAAATTGTGTCTGAGCTAGTTGATATGAGGGTCAAAGGGGCATTAAGTGTGTATTTTTTAAACCTTGGGCAAATGTGTGTGTGGCATGGGAATGAAGTATGACTTGTTGACTTTGAATATACAAATGTGTTTGTGATTGATTCAACATTACACAAGGGTACATGTGAGTTTGTTATGTAGCCAATTAATATAATCACAATTTAAACCATATTTCTAATGTGAATCAAACTACCAATGCACTCTGAAAATAAAATACCTTGTAAGAGAGAAATTTTAATTTCTTCTTTTCTATCTTTTGACTTGGTACACATTGTTAACTTTTCAACATTGAGACAAGAGGGATTTCACCAATTAAATTTATATCTCAATTCAAGGTGAAAGGGGGTCTCCACTTCAAAAATAAGTAGGAGTGAGTTAGTTCCAACAAAATTACCTTGTGACAATCAAATGGAAAACAAAATAGTGTCACTTAACTTTGGCAGGATTTGCCATTTCATGGCCTTGTTTAGTTGTCCATTATTGTTTCAAATTAAGAATTATTAGTGTGTTTTGTTAATTTTTAATGGTCCACTTTTGTATTATAAATAAATGGATCTAAGTTAACATGAAACACAAATATCTATAAACATTTAAATAGACCTAAAACATATGCAAAACAATAAAAAAAGATTTAATTAATTCCACCCTTATAAAAATAGAGACATGTAAGGTCTAAGTTTGTCTAATTCACGGGAGTGATTGGAAGATAGCCATTAGAATTTGATAGTGGAAAATAGTGCTTGGCGGTAATTAGAAGATAACTCAGAAAACTCATGAATATCTAAGAAGGATGTCCAAAACATGGCATTTAAAGCATCCAGGGTCCATTTGGAGCAACAAATTATGTTATGAGGAAATATCAGGAATGAAAAAATTGCTTTGATAATTGTGTTTGCCAAATTTGTACCTCCAAAAGACCCAATTTATTTTTTGCAACTTTGCTCAAATCAAACTTAGTTAATTCCACCCTTATAAAAATAGAGACATGTAAGGACTAAGCTTGTCTAATTCATGGAAGTGATCAGAAGATAATCATCAGAATTTGATAGTGAAAAATAGTGCTTGGTGGTAATTAGAAGATAACTTATAAAACTCATGAAGATCTAAGAAGGATGTCCAAAGCATGGTATTTAAAGCATCTAAGGTCTATTTAGAGAAACAAATTATGCTATGGGGAAATATCAAGAATGAAAATTTTGCTTTGATAATTGTGTTTGCCAAATTTGTACCTCTAATAGACCCAATTTATTTTTTGCATCTTTGTTCAAATCAATGAGAAAATAAAATTCTTCTTCTTGTCTTAATTGGGTAGCCTAATTGATCCAAAAATCATAAGTTTTGATTGATATATATTTCAAGAACATGAAAATAACACAGTAATAATGAATTCTCTGAAAAGAGATGTTTTATTACTCAAGATTGCAATACAACTATATGCTTATCTCTGAGAAGAGATGTCTAATTTCTATTTTAGGTTACATCTTCATTTGTAAACATTTTGAAAGCAGGAGGAGGATGTGGAAGGTCACCAATCTTGAGGGAGATTAAGTGGTTTGACTTCCATGATTTAAAATAATACAGAATTCGAGGAATTACTATTTTTAGAAACTTACTATTTTAAACTGCACTACTAAAATTGAAATTTGGGGCACTTTCATTGGGTTTTCAAGGGTCAAAACCCACCAAGTGAATATCCATGCCATCTCACCACATTATCCTCATTCCTAGCTTTCTAACGGTTCAAACGGGGAGTCAATTAGAACTACAGTGCGAAAGTTATGGCACCCAAAAATTTCGTCATCAATTGGGGTATAACCGTCGCCCGATTTGTCGCCTAAATTGTTGCTCGAATCACTAATCTAGAATTTTTAAGAACATAACATATATTTTTTGGCATGTGTTATACTAAGGAATAGTTGAGCTATCTTGATATCTGTCAAACCTCGCAACAATATAAAATATCGAAACAACAAATCAATAATTATAATAATTCATTTACTAGGTAAACCAATGTTTTGCAATGTGTCTATAACATTAACTTCAATGCTTCAATGAATGCTCTAATGATTGCTTGATTTCTCTAAAATGCTTGTAAAATGCTCGATAGGTTCTTGTGAACAACAATGGAATATTTCTAAATTCTAGATGCCTAAATGATCTAAGCTGCCTATGTAGATTATTTTAAAATTTAAATTACGACCATATTGGCACACAAACTGACATTAGACGAATAGAAAAGTGAAAGGTAGGATAAGGGTTATACAAGTTGAGAGCTAGAAGGGGCCAAAATAAACTTGTGAAGATCTTACAATTACGCTCCAAACATGTTTGAAGTGTAATTGCATGATCTAGACAAGCAGGGAAAAATGGCATGGAATTAGGGAAGAAAGAAAAAGAGTGCTAAAAGGGAGTGATGGAAGGTGTGGGGACCACTATAATTCAATAAATGTGCCAATAATGCCCAATTTAAACTAAAAATTGACGAATGCACAAACATCCTAGAAAGATGCAATTTAATGACTAATAAATGTATAGGGGCCATTATTAGGTGTATACACCCCCTTCTTCTCTTCATGGGCATTCTTAATTCATCCCATGTGTTTCTTAGTGCTTCTACTAGGAGAGCCTTTGATGGTATTGGCCCATTTTGTTAGCGTTTGTTAAGTTAGGGTGCACCTACTTCCTCATCCCAGTCTTTTTCGTTTCTAACTATTAAAGGTTGGTTTGCAATGTAATAAAATCCTCATTTAAAATTAATCGTCTATAAATAGACAAGTGATTAGGTTCATTTGACACCTAGAGAAATCAAAATCAGAGACGAGCAATCAAACAATCATTAGATCATTTATCATTGTTTGAAATATCATTCTATTGTGGAGCACAACTAAAATCTTTGTTGAAGTCTATTGCATTTATGCTATTTCTATTTATTAACATATTTGTTATCATCGAAGAATTTCTCACGCACATGGATAATTAATTCACACTAGTAACGAGCCCTAACACAGAACCTCGATATTTTCCTTACATTTATTTTTAGATCTTGTAAGTATCAATGCACAAATCAAAATAAGGAAGTAGAATAAAAAAATTAGGTAAACACAGCGATCAATTAGTTTTTGGTTGCCTATCACCAGCCTGGAGCATTGGGGCCAATTTTAACACCTCTCAAGAGCATCGAGGACGATCTGAACATTATGACAAATCAGATCCAAATTTCTAAGCAAGGTGTACATGATATGTCTTACAATACATTTCTAGGTACAAATTATGGTTGTATTGTACATGTAAAGACTTAATACGCCAACCTGGGATTATTATCCGTCCGCCAAAATTCCCAAATCACACCCAGGCTGGACGGGTACCTGCTACGCAGATGGGCAGATGACGCACCTGTTAGCAGTTGGGTCCTTGGGAGACTGCGACGGGTCCTCTCGCTCTCAATCGAATCGTTCCCATCAAAAGCTTGCGGCGGGGTCGAGATTCGACCCGGTTACTACCGAAATTTCAAAAGCTGATATCCTTTTGCACGAATACTTTAAACCTTGTATCGACACCTGCTCGCCGTCTAATCATCCTCCGCAATGGACGGCCGGAGAAACAATAAATTTTCGGTGATATGACGTGGAGCCGCGAAACGACTCGAGGGGATGCACCTTCATAAAACAACCTTAGAAGAAGTTTTTGTTCTTAAATTATTTTAAGTTTTAATTTTGATTTTTTGTGTGAGTTATTTGTATATTATATATTTTATTAAAAATTGTGTTCATAAAATTAAATTATTTATAGATTAGTAGGGTTTTTAACTATCAGATAATTATCAAACTTCTTAATAATACACAATATCAAATGTAACATATCAAGTAATATGTAATTCAATCAAACAGTGTAGTGTAATATAAATACGTCGATATAATGATCTTCAATGCTGTAATGAATGTTTTATAAACATTTGATCTTTTATAGAACACAGTGATAATAAATGTTAGATGCTGTTTAGATTTTTTAAGATTCTTGGATGCCTTCTTTATATATTTGCATTGATTACTTGTGTTTATTGATTCTATTGTCTTAAATGTATTAATTCAATTGTGTATTTATAGACCTTTTGAATTCAAATTAGGATCCTATTGGATGTTTTCTATCATTTTGGTGGCTTTCTATTGTATTGTCTTCCATTTTCTTTCTCATTTTCTTCTTATTTCCCTTTTATTTTACTAGTCTCATAGAAACGTACATTGTATTTTCTTGGATTGAGGTCCCTTTTCATCTATTAAGGTCCCTTGAGGATTTGTGGTCCCATATTCTCCATGATTTTGTACTTTGTGTGTAATTATGTGCCTCTTGAAACTTCTAAAGAAAACTCCAATGCATATGTAAACCTTAGAAGGATAATTACATGTGGTTAAGTGTCCATACCAATGATTTGCTGAAATCTACAAAGGAAAAAATTAAAATGATATAACTGTTTTTTATGAAAATGTGAGGGCGTATGAGTTCCACATCTATGAACCTGTATTAAAACCTAATTTTGATAAAAATATGAGGATGTTGTTGTATAGTCCCATGCCCTTGAATTTGTGTTAAATTTTACATACATTTCTAAGTACAATTTTTTTTGTGACAAAAAATCAAGGCTAAAATAATAATCTAAGTATTAAAGAGTCAAAGCTAAGAAATATCCTAAGTATATCATGTGGTGGGAACATGTGCCATATGCTAAGTACATGTAAGAGTAATCAAAATATAAATGCCCCCTTTTATAGGAGTAAAAGTAATAGCGAATGCCTAGAACATGGAGTCTAAAGTTTGGATAAAATAAGTGGAATATATGCTCTCTTTTTGAGATGTGAGATGAACCTATGAAATACATATTTAAAAATAAGGTATTATGCGCATCATATGTACACTAATATATAAAATCACTGATATTTAACATAAATATATACTGCTTGGAATACATGTACATTATAAATAAGTTTTTCATGCAACCCTTTGATGTAATCAATATAAATTGTGCATGAGTAATATACCCCACATGGGGAAATTGTAAGAAATGTAAGTGCAAGAATAATATACCCCGCATGGGAATATGTAAACAATGCCATTTCATGAGTAATATGGGCCACATGGGAAAATGTAAGCAATGTAATCACAAGGAAAAATACATAAACTATGTAAGATCAATAAAACATGTCACATAGGAAGGAAATATATAAGCAATATAATATGAGTAGCATAAGTTATGGAAATGTAAAGCAAAAGTATAGGTTATTTCCCTTGATAGATGCATGATATAGATCATGGAAACATACACAATAATTTAGAAACATCTACATGATATAGATCATGGAAAAACATAGACTTTGAGACCTATCGACACAATACTCAACAAAGAACATAATAAATGGATGTAAAAGGAAAAATCAATCACGGTAGAAGCACCAAGACAAATAAAAAAATGGTAACACAAATAACGAAAAAAGTGATAAATAACTATAAAATCAAAAGGTAAAAACTAAAGCCAAATGGAAAAGATAAAATGCATAATAAATAAAAGGAAAATGATATAAATAAATGATCGACCAATCATAAAAGATGTCAATCATAAAGATAAAGAAAACATATAGTTAGATGACAAGATATAAGGTTCAAACATGCAATCGTCTTAAATGTATAATACTTATTTGATTATTTAAAGGATTTACTTCTAATGTATCAAGGCAGCATGCCCCCAATCCAAAATTTTCTATGATTGGAAAGGGGCCAAGGCAATTAGGTTTAATTTTACTAATTAGATTAAATTCCCATATGGAGAATGGCCAGAATGACACTATAGGTTATAATTCTAGAGATGAAGCATACCATGTATTTGTAATTTATCACATATTATTGCATATTAATGACAATTATGTTCCATTGTATGCCAATAATAACCCATTCTAAGCATTTGTGTGATATGGCCATTCCACTAAAGTTTATACCACACTCACTATCATAAACATCTTGTAATGTAAATCTAGCCTCATCACATCTAAGACATCTAAGTAATTTCCCACTGAAGGACCTCCTAAAAAGTACATCTAATAATTACATCTTTAGTGCATCTTTGTGTAATTTCCTTCTATCATTCCTTCAAAAAATTCTTCTAATAAGTAATTAAACACATTGGTATTTACACTACTGCCCATACTCGATAAACGATATTATTATGTACTTTTCCAACATTTATAAAATATCTCATATTTCTCAACAACTAGAATATATGCATATAAAAATTGCCCAATATTTTATTGCCTCAAAACATGTATCCATGAACCATATTTTATATGTCATGAACATTCGTCATACCTATATGGAGAACCAAATACAATATTTTCATGTGTTGCGACAAATAAACTCAATAGACTATGATCCATTGACGTGGCCCTCCTTTGAACATTATAAATTCATAAAAAAACCCTTAATATATAAAAATTACTTCCTATTTACAAAATAAAAAATATATAGCCCTTGTAGGGTGCAGTGTACAACATCAATTGCTAGTTTATTTATCTTCCTCATCTTAGAGGCATCATCCACAATTAATTCTACATCTCAATAATTTAATATGGATTTCATTTGGATTTTAAATATTCCCATTAGTCGTTTACATTAACATGGAATAAGTAAATAAAATTAAAGTGTATATAAACGTAAAACCTAAACTTTCATTGGCCAAAATTCCCAATGTCACCTATGTTGGATGGGTATATATCTTAGAAATCTATGCAACATTTATGGGCAAATGCTGCAATGTTAGGAAGACATGTAATTAGTTGGGGCCTTGGGAGAAAATGACAGATCCTCTCATTGTCCAAGCAAACTATTCTTATCAAAAGATTATAGTGGCTTCAATTATCAACCCAACTACTAATAAAACTTTAAAGGCTAATATATTTTTACAATAATGTATTTCCCATTGATTTGACTTTTAAGGGGATTATAGAATATAAAACCCTAGGTTGCTAAAGTTCTAGAATAATAAATCAAGGAATAAATATAGAAATATCAACAACCTTTGATTTGTATAATAATTGATTTAACTGATTATTCTATAAATAACAATGAATTTACAAAATATATACTTATTTGGAAACTGATTGAGATAGACAAGTGACAGGTTAAAAATTGGTGTCAAAACTACACAAAGTGTTGTGAATAGGAATTAGGAGTCAGTGTGGTCCTTTGGATAGTAGTGCACTATGCTAGTGTCCTCTATGCCATAGTAGTGCCCTTTTGTAAGTAAGGATACTGAGTTTTTGGGTGGACCTTCACTTGGTTTAGGGGAGTATGTGCCTGTATGCACATATGTTGGTTCTCTATATTTTCCCTATTTTGATTTATTTTAATGCTAAATCGTAGGCCTCCTTGTCTGTTAGGGTATTTAAGTAGCATAAATAGAAAGAATGACATTAGCAAGATAGGCTAGATGTGACCTCAACACCCCATGTGTTGAGTGTTACCTATATACCAATACCTTGAAAGGGGATCAATACTGATGTAGTTCTCCCAATATAAGTGATGGTGCAAGTGAGAATGATTTCTAGTATGAGTTCTAGTTTGAGTACTTTGAATGTGACTTGAGACTAAAAATCTACGTAATCTGATATATAGACACCTAAAATTGGCCACCAATGGCTTCATACTGGACTTTAGTCTGATTCTTACTAACCATTACATATTAATCCTAAGAATCACTAAATACCCTAAATTTTATTGTGTAACATTCATCAAATCTCAGAATTATGTTGAGGCATACCTATTTGGGGTACTACGTATGTAACAATAACCTCTCACAAATTCATCCCTAGTCACCTTGCGACATCACAATTATCAATTTGACTTATGGACCTATTAAGTGGGGTACTTACACACTTAATTAAATATTTAAAGAGCTAAAAGGTTAATCAAAATCAATTAAATAAGATTAAATGTCTATTTGAATTATCCATTTGAAATTAATGAATATCTAAAAAAGGAAATTACAAAAATCAAAATATCCTAGCCTTTCATAATTATCTTTATGAGTTGTCAAAATATCTCAAAACCTTTTAGTTTGAGAACTATGACTAGTAATTGAAAATCATAATTTCATGACAACTTTTAACTCAACTAGAATGAGTCTCAACTCAACCTTCTAATTTGAGAACTATGACTAGTAATTGAAAGTCATAATTGCATGACAAATCTCAAGTGAACTCAACCTTAACTCACCTTAGGTGAGAATTAATTCCTAAAGCTATAAATACAAGGCCATGCCCATTTTTTTTTGATCTCTCATAAGCAAAAGCTATAATATAAATTTTGAGAGAGACAAAAACTTGGATATTGTAGATTTACTATGCAGGATTTTTCTCTATAAGTAATATTATCATGCTCCACATCTTCAGCCAAGCAATATCAGCCAAGTCCATTGTGCCAAGGAGAGAATTAGATAGCCAAGCTCCATTTCCATAGAATATTTGAAGCACAAGTTGATAAATTCACACAAGTATCTTGGAGCATTCAAGGAAGGTAAGTAATTTGGTCTTTCATTGTATTTTAGTTGGATTCCTAATTGATTTTATTCATTAAGCTCCCCCTATGATCTAGGCTAGAGATATTAGCATGTTAATGTATTCATTCCATGGTTATGTGGACTAATACAATACTAACCTCCTCTCTTTTTCAAATTCATATGATCACAAATGGCACACTCACTGGGATAGATAATTAAGTAGTTATAATGGCTTTTAGTGTGTTTTGTTAAAATTTTCTATTTTTCTACTAAAAATAGATGATACAAAACTAATAATTTTTTTTTATTAACTATTTCGATCAAATTTTTTGTATAAAGGTGAACCTTGTACATATTAAAAACCTCCAAATTTTTTGTGAATAGCTGGTGTATATTCTAGAAGTTACGATCAAAATACTGACTGCCACTTTCATTTTCTATTTTCCTACTAAAAATGACTGTTAAACTAGCTCTAAATTTTAATCCCTTTATTATTTTTTTCTAATTTTTTTATGAGATATTCTTACTGGATTCATCCTTATTATCTCAAAATTTTATTAAAATCTGATATGTAATTTAGAAGTTATGACTTTTTTAGTGACTAGATTTTTTTTTGAATAAAGGGTCATTAAAATAATCATATTTTTAATCCATAAAGTATTTTTTCCTTAATTTTTTATAGGGGTGAACATTTGTGTTATATACATATTATATAAATTTTGTTAAAATATGACTTATATTTTTTTGATATATCATTATTTTTCTAACTATCTACTTTATTTATTAATTTTTGTTTTAGTTGTTTTTTTAAACTAAAAGAGGGGTACAAATTTTATTGAAAGCGAAACTAGAAACAAAGAAGATTACATAGCTTTATCCTGGTCAACAAGTTGCACTAGCTTCTAAAATAAATTTAAAGGAAGCATCGTATGATCCAAAATACTCCAAGTCAGCCCCTGCTCGGAGGCCCATTTAGCCAGATAATCAGCTACACCATTCCACTCGAGAGGAATATGCACAAAAGACATAAAATCCAAAGAAGTACATATCTGTAGGATCTATCGAACAACCACAACCAAATGCCAGTCCACCACTACAAAGTCTCATTTATTCAATTAACTGACCACCACTTGTGAGTCAGTCTCGCAAATAATTCTATGCCAACCATGATGACAGTAGTGTTGCACTGCAACCAAGATAGCCATTGCTTCCATGAGATTATTAGTGTGATATCCCTTGTGGATAGAAAAGAGAAATTGAATATCACTAGAGCTATCATGCCCAACACCCCCAATGCTAGCTGCCCCTAGATTTCCCTGAGATGAACCATCAGTATTGATTTTAAGTACTCCAGCCGTCAGAGGAGTCCACTGCCCCACACGATTGACAGGATGCGAGTGCTACCTTGTGCCACATGCAGAGCAGGTGTGTGGAGCAAAGGGAGTATCACTGAGAGGAGTAGGGGAGAAGTGAGAGAAAATCCTAGCATCTACCAGATTCAAGCCAACCCCCACGTCGCATTTAGCTCAGAGAGTTTCATGTAGAGAATTAAGGATTTTCCCCCACAAGAGCCTGAACTCCAAATGCACATCTTGAAAAATCCTCCTATTTCTTTCCAGCCATATATGCCAAAAAATGAAGGAAGGAATAATGGACCAAGCAATCTGAAGAAAAGAAGCCTTTGAAGGGGGATGGCCTAAATGATCCCAAAATTCTGCCAGAGAGGAAACATGCCAACAAGAACAACCCCACACGCTCCACCAGAGGTGCCAGATCTGTTTGGTGAAAGGACACTAGAAGAAAAGGTGGGAAACATTTTCCTCACTACTGTGGCATAAAAAACACATGGACGGCCCCTGGAAGCCTCGCTTATAGAGATTGTCCCAAGTAAGACACCTGTTGTAAACCAGGACCCATAGGAAGAAATTACACTTAGGCCAAGCAAATCGATTCCACACTTTCTTCCACCAAGAGATTTCCCCTTCACCAAACAGTTGCTTAGTCAATGCTAGGTACCCAGAAGAAGCCAAATAATTTACAGAAGAAGTGCCCCCCCAAGCCAAAACATCCCATTCTTGCAAAGAGCTGCATCCTCTAGAAGCCAAAATTTGGGATAGCTCTAGTCTATCCTCTAAAGAGCCACCCTACGGCCACTCAAAATAACTCTTCCACTGATAGCCAACAACAACACCCAGGCTAAAGGCCTCCTTATAGTGCACCACCGTGTTCCACCCAGTGGTAAGGAAAGAGTCACAGAGAGGCTGTAGGTGAGGATGAGAGGATAAGAGCGGAGGTGACCCATCCTAGGAGTCACTCCAAAAGAGGGCCTCAGTTCCACTATTGTAGATCCAAAAGAGACTATGTTTCACAAGCTAAGCTCCATGCTTGAGGGTATCCTAGACCAAAGACCCTCTTCCCTCTAGAGGGAGCTTGAAAATATCTGAAGGATCAGCCCTAGGATAGTACTTGTGAGCCAGGATATGGGCCTAGAGGTGAGATTGACTGGAGCACCAGTGCCAATAGAGTTTGGTAGCAAGAGCTTGACTGCATAAAATAGAAGAATGCAGCCATGCCTCCTTCCTTTTTTGGCTAGAAAATAGTATCCCAATTGATAAGGCTCCATTTGGTATTCTGCAAATTACCACTCCAAAGAAATTGGCGTGCAAGAGCATCAAATTCTTTAAGAAAATACACCGAGGCAGCCTGAACCATACTTTGGTATATGGGAAGTGCTTAGATCACTGATTGCAGAAGTGTAACCCTGCCAGTAGTAGTGAGCCACCGATGAGACCAATGAGTGACTTTTTGCCTTAGTTTGTTAAGCACGTTCTGCCAAAAAAGCCTAGGCTATCTTCCTACCCCAATAGGAATCCCAAAGTAAATCAGAGGGAGAGATTGAGTCTGAAACCTCAGAATAGTAGCAATCCTCTGTTGGATCAACTCAAGAGTGTTGAAGAAAAAAATAGAGGACTTATGCTCATTAATTTTTTGCCCAGAAGCAGCCAGATAAGTGTCTAGGGTGAGCCTAAAAACTTCAGCTTCACAAATCTGAGCTCTCCCTTCCAAGGTTGTATCATCAACAAACTGGAGGTGGGTCAAAGTGGGTAATCCATTTCCCCATTACCATCCATTGTTAGGGTGTGGAGCTAAAATCTTCAACTATTTGCAGACACAAAGAAGAGGATGATGAAGAACCAGAAGCACTAGCGTCAGCAGCATGACCGACGTTGGTCAGATGCAGTGCAGAAGGAAATCAGCAATGGTAGGATGTTGGCTGACGTCGGCAGCACCAGGAAAGCAAGGACCGGTGTCGGTTGCCTGTGTATTTCCAGAATTGCTATTGACGAACAGTCAGTTAAGTGAAGCGAGTGTTGCATGTCAAATGACTAATTATAGTCACGAGCTGCGTGTCTAATTATTGTAGTTAGATTTCTATTTTTGTAAGCATGGGATCCTATTTAAAGACCCATAAGGCATGTATTGTAATTATCAAGAAGGCAAGTAAAAGCATTGAAGCAAGCAAGGTCAAGGAGATCAGCTGAAGCATTCAAGGAGGGATAATAACTCAGGGTATAGAGTTGTTGTGTTGAGCAAGAGAGAGAGGGAAGAAGGTCTTGAGGTGTGGCAAGCCTTTGAGGTGGAGGAAGAAGTGGCATCTTCCTTATTGTATTTTCTTCTAGTAATATTTAATACAAGAGTGTGTATTGTCTCTCAAATTCTTTGCTGTCTCAAGTTTCTAGTTACTTTATCATTTTGGTATAATTCCGTGTTTAATTGCTTATAAGAAAGTAATCAATTGTGCTTTCATTGGATAAGGAGGTATCTTAACAGTTGGTATCAGAGCATATTGATTGTTGTAGGTTTCCTGACAAGTGGTATCAGAGCTACGGTTTGCAGGAAGCAGGTTATTATTTTTGATTACAGGTCATTCACAGGGTTTTTTGATTGAGTGGGAGTTCAGCAATGGCAGAAGAAAGTAAGCTATGAATGGAGAAGTTTAATGGCAAGAATTATCAACATTGGAGGATGCAGATTGAGGACTATCTGTATCAGAAGGATTTGTACTTACCGTTGGGTGGGGTTGCATGCAAGCCCACAGATATGAAGGATGAAGAATGGAGTGTTCTTGATCAGAAGGCTCTCGATTCCATAAGGTTGAGCCTTGCATCGTCTATGATTTCTAGCTTATCACAGTGCAAGACAACGGAAGAGTTGATAAAGTCCTTGGTGAATTTATACGAAAAGCCCTCGGCTTTTAATAAGGTATATCTTATGAAGCAGCTTTTTACTTTGCAAATGCAGGAAGGTGGATCGATACATACTCATCTCAGTGATTTCCATGGTTTGGTAAACCAACTAGCTTCAGTCAATATTGTTTTTGATGATGAGGTAAAGGCTCTCTTGATTTTATGTTCTTTGCCTGAAAGTTGGGACGGTTTGGTTATGGCAGTAAGTAATTCTACATCTGCTTCTAAAATATTAAAAGTTGATGATGTTGTGAGTGTGATCTTGAATGAAGAAATATGCAGGAGAAGCATAGGTGAATCATCAGGGAATGCTCTAAGTGCAGAAAGCAGGGGAAGGCAAAGGGAGAAGGTTGACCAAGGGAAATCAAGGTCGGGAAGGAGATTCAAGTCCAAAGGCATTACCTGCTAGTTTTGTGGAAAGAAAGGACATAAAAAGAAGGAGTGTTGGTTGAGAGATAAAGAGAATCAACATGCAGGTACTGAAGAAGCAAAGGATGCAAATATTGTGGTACAGGACGCTCTCATACTTTCTTTGGATAGTTAGGTAGGATCATGGATTTTAGATTCTAGTTCATCTTTTCATGCATCCCCAAACAGAGATTTGTTTCATGAGTATAACAGGGAGACTTTGGAGTGCTCTATTTAGGGGATGGTACGCCTTGTCAGATAGTTGGCAAAGGGAAAGTGCAGCTGAGATTGCAGAATGACAACACATGGGTATTGAAGGAGGTCAAGCATGTTCCAATTCTAAAGCAGAGTTTGATTTCTATAGGAAGGTTGGGAGATGAGGGATGCACAATAACCCTCACAATGGACTCTTGGAAGGTTACCAAGGGAGCACTTATTCTAGAAAGAGGTAAGAAAGTAGGTACTCTTTATCTACCTACTTGTATTACTGATTCTACTTCTGGTGTAGATTCAAAGATGTGGTCTAATAGGCTTGGTCACGTGAATAAGAAGGGAATGGACGTTCTTGATTCAAAAGGTATGTGTTCAAATTTGGAAAGCACAGATAGAGTTCATTGCAAAAAAGGAAATTTGATGTTTTTGACAGGAACAAAGAAGCCTTGGTGTTTATGGAGGAGATGAAGGATAGAGATTAGTCATAGGGGCTGAATAAATCTAAGTAGGGCAGCATGGACAGAGGTTTGATCCAAGAAGAGCTTGCAGATGAAAATTTCATCACTTACAGGAACACACAGATGCTGATGTCGATCACATGGGACCGACGTCGGTCAGCCAGATATCGACATCGATCATGTGCAGACCAGCAGGGTCGGTAGGTCGGACAGGAGAAGTCTGACGTTGGTCATAAGGACCGATGTCAGTAGGGAGGACGCCGGCATCAGCCAGAAAATGATGTCGGCAGTCAGGGTCAGTGCAGGGAACCAACATCGGTCGGGAGCAGACTGGGAGATGGCCGAGATTGGTCACTGGAACGGATGATGGGTAGACAACTAGCTGTCAAGGAGTCTCAAACACCCATATGGAGGTCAAAAATGGTAAGTGAGCCTCATATTCATTTTTCACCTTCTTTATATTGCTTACTGATAGTCAAGAACTAGGAAGATGGAAGTAGCAATGCAGGTAGAATCCAGAAACAGTGGGAGCTTGACATGGATGAGGAGTGTGAGTCCTTGGAGAAGAACCAAACAGGTATTTGTTGGTAGAGTTGTCAGCTGGAAGGAAACACTGGATGGAGGGATGGATTCTCGCTTTAGAGAAGAGAATGGATGGACACGTGAGACAGAAGGCTATGGTATATGGTCTTGTTTAGGCTGCAGGCAATGGAGGTTTGACCATTGTATTTTATCTTTACCAGGTTGGATAATATTAGCTACATTATCCTATTACTGTATTGTGTTACTTGTTGCAGGGTTTTATATACAGGGAGTTTTCTGAGCTAAGGGTAGAGTTGGTTCAGAAGTATGTCATGAAGAATTTGGGAGCAGCAAAATTCTTTTGGCATAAGTGACAGGTTTAGCATCACAGGTTTCAGTGGTGGTTGGTCTTCAAGAGTGACTTTGAAGAGGGATACAGAGCCTAAAGAACAAAATAGACGGTGTACAGGTACAGGTACAAGTTACAGCTGTTTATCTCCAAGTGGAATATTGTTAGGGTGTGGAGCTAAAAGCTTCAACTGTTTACAGACACAAAGAAGAGGATGCTAAAGAACCAGAAGCACCAGCGTCAGATAGCATGACCGATGTCGGTCAGATGCAGAAGTAGAAGGAAACTGGTGATGACAAGATGTCGGCCGACGTCGGTAGCACCAAGCAAGCAAGGACCGACGTCGGTCGCCTGTGTATTTCCAAAACTGCTGTTGACGAACAGTCAGTTAAGTGAAGCGAGTGTTTGCATGTCAAATGACTAATTATAGTCACGAGCTGCGTGTCTAATTATTGTAGTTAGATTTCTATTTTTGTAAGCATGGGATCCTATTTAAAGACCCATAAGGCATGTATTGTAATTATCAAGAAGGCAAGTAAAAGCATTGAAGCAAGCAAGGTCAAGGAGATCTACAGGTGTAAGGTCAAGGAGATCAGCTGAAGCATTCAAGGAGGAATAATAACTCAAGCTATAGAGTTGTTGTGTTGAGCAAGAGAGAGAGGGAAGAAGGTCTTGAGGTGTGGCAAGCCTTTGAGGTGGAGGAAGAAGTGGCATCTTCCTTATTGTATTTTCTTCTAGTAATATTTAATACAAGAGTGTGTATTGTCTCTCAAATTCTTTGTTGTCTCAAGTTTCTAGTTACTTTATCATTCTGGTATAATTCCGTGTTTAATTGACTTATAAGAAAGTAATCAATTGTGCTTCCGTTGGATAAGGAGGTATCCTAACAGTTGGTATCAGAGCATATTGATTGTTGTAGGTTTCCTGACATCCATGCAGTGTATTTTGAGATACATAGAACTTGATAAGTCGACCAAGCCCCTCTGCCAGAATGATAAACAAATATGGGGAGAGTGGATCTCCTTGGTGAAGACCTCTAGAAGTGCCAAAAATCTCTGAGGGTTTACCATTAATAAGGACTGAGAAGGAAGGTGTAGTAACATAGCTCAGAACCCAGTGAACCCATGCCTGATTGAAGCCAAATTCCAATAGAACTTTATGCAAGAATCCCCAATTGACTCTGTCATACACTTTAGCCATATCAAGCTTAATGAACATGGCATGCTCCTGAGAAGAACTCATAGAGTGAATAGCTTCGGAGGCCATTACCACCCCATCCAAGATTTGTTTGCCAGCAACAAAGCCCCCTTGTTCCTATGAGATAACCATGGGAAGAACAACTTTAAGCCTCTCCTTAAGGAGCTTTGTAATAATTTTATAGACCACATTACAAAGAGCAATGGGCCTAAAGAAGTCTAGTTGATTAGCCTATTCCTTCTTAGGAATTAGGATTTAAAAAGTAGCATTTAATGCCTAGAGCATTTCTTTGTTGGCATAAGACTCCTACACCAGCTCCAAAAGGTCATGATCGATTATATCCCAAAACTCCTGAAAGAATTCCACTGGGAAGCCATCCGGTCCCAGAGCTTTGCCTTTTCACAAGTTGAAGACCACCCCCTCCAATTTGGACCTACCAATAGGCCGCATAAGGGAATCATTCATTTCCGGTGCCACCACAGAGGGTATACAAGATAGAACAATATTTTTAGCAAGCTCAATTGGAGGCAAATCATCTAAAAAGAGAGTAGAATAAAATCGAACAGCTTCTCTAGATATAGCTTGAGAGGACAGCCGTGTCCCATTCGAAGTAACTAGAGAGGAAATAAAATTCCTATTGCGTCGACCCTACACAGACTTATGGAAGAAAGCAGTGTTCCTTTCCCCTTCCTGAAGCCAGTCTAATCGAGCCTTCTATTTCCAATAAATTTCTTCACGAAGTTCCCATTCAGCTAGTTCAGTAGAAGCTTGAGATTCAGCAATGTGCAGAGCCTCAGACAAACCAAGGTCCCAAATCTACCTAGTAATATCATCCAAACGGTCTTGAGCTCCCTTCTTCATAGAATGAAGATTACCAAAACAATTTATATTCTAGTACTGCAGTTTCCTTTTAATATACTAAAGTTTTTTAGCGAAGGAAAACATAGCAGTACCATAGGCCGGGCCTCCCTATCTCCACCAGTGAGCAATTAGATCATGGAGAGAGGAGTCACGTAGCCACATCAGTTGAAACTTAAATGGAGGCCTCTTAGGAGCAACAATATAACTAGTAGAGAGCTTGATCGGCCAATGGTCAGAACCTCTCCAGTAAAGAATTTCAGACCTGAGAGAGATAGAGCTAGACTACCAAAAGCAAGAAACTAAGAACCTATCCAGGTGTTTAGAGATGGCAGCATTACTAGTCCTTCTGTTGTTCCAAGTGAAGAGTCCATTGAGAGGTTTCACATCAGAGAGGTGTAAAAGATCAATATTTTGTCGAAGAAGCTAAGAAGATGGACCCAATCGAGCCAATCCACCCCTCTTTCCCTCCAGGCTAAGAATAGAGTTGAAATCCCCAGCCACAACCCAAGGTAGGAAAGGATGACAGCTTCTGACATATCGAATATGTTCCTAGAGCTTGAGCTGACCCGAGAGATCCACAGGAGCATAAACCGTAGTAACAAGAATCAGCTCGCCAGTCTCAAGAGAAGAAGCTACCATTGTAAGAGCTGAGAGGGAGGACATCCAATGAAGTGGCATAACCTTCCTCAGATCCCAACACATGGCCAGACCTCCAGAGCTCCCCAAGGCACCAACACACTGACATTGGCCTAAAAACTAGATATTAAGAACACTAGTGAACAAAGATTCCATAGAAAGCTTGGTCTCCTGAATACAAAGAATATTTGGAGAGTGTTCTATCATTTATTTGTGCATAGATTTTTGTCTGGGGGTGCTATTCAACCCCCTCACATTCCATGATAGAATAATCATTGAGTAGATTGAGGGAAATGTTCATCCAAGGTCTTGACAACCCCTGATTCTACCAATAAATCACCTGAGTTTAATTTTGTCTTGGTCCTTCTTGTGCCCAAGTCTGGAGGGAGTAGTAAAAGAGACTTTCTTAAAAGGTCTTTGCTTTAGGCCCAGAGCAGGAGAAGAGCCTTTTTATTTACTAGAAGCAGCCACATCTTTAACCAAATCTGCCCAACATACATCTTTATCTTGTGAAGCAGGAGAAACCACCAGGGCTCCAGACTCAGGGCCAAGAGAGGTCTTCGGGACCTGTTGAACAACAATATCCTGGGACCCAATAAGAAAAGACTTCTCCTCTTCTAAACTAGGAGCTCCACACTAATCTACTATAGGAATGCCATCCTTAATGACCATACTGATAAGGGTCTCAAAGCGATTGAACACTGATTTCACTTGTCGGTCTAGGTGCGTGCACTTCTGACCTCGACCCTTAGCACGACGTTAAACTGGGGTAAAGCCATCCATATCTAGCCCAGTGGCACCAGTTGGGTCCTACCCTAAACTTAAAGTGTTCAAATGAGCTTTCCATTTTATAGCTCTATCACCCTGGATATTTATAGTTCTAGTATAAACAGATTGGTTACTCCCTTTGCCATCATTGGCCTTTCATGGACCGGCTAGTTCCCCAAGTGTGCCAATACCTCTAGAAGCATGAGGGCACTGGTGGTGTAAATGCCCATACACATGGCAGATTCGACAGTGAAAGGGAATAGATTCATAGTCTATTTATTGGATCCAGGAAGAAGAGCCCAAGCAAATTTCTATATAATCTGGCAGTGGATTATTTAAATCAATATCAACACAGATACAGGCATAAGAAATCACCTTTTTGTCCAGTGTTTGATGCACTATTGCCATTATTGTCCCAAGCATGGTAGCCATCTGGCATAGGATATCCTCGCGCCAGAATTCCAAAGGAAGTCTTGGCAGGCAAACCCAAACATGAACCCGCGATGGAAGATCCTCCACAAAATTGAACCTTGCATGCCAGGGTTTGATAAAAAGGTCATTACGATCATAAATAAGGCCCTCCCTCAAAGATCTAATTTTGATCAGAGATGGAGGAGAAATTCACCATAAAGAAGCTATTGCCAGCCAACATAATATCAAAATTGCCTTCCACCTGCCATGAACGGCAAATCCAGGATTCTAAAGCTACTAGGGAAATTCAGATACCAAGAAACTTGCATATCAATGCATGGGCGGCCAGATAATCTACATCTTCCTTTACTACCTCTGGTGAGAGAACTAGCATAGGCCTATCCTGATAATGGGGAAGGCACCCATTCACTTTCTCAACCTTAGATCACTCACTGACATAGAATGTTCCCTTATCTTGGGAGCTCGACCCTGGCACAGCTCGGTCCCACCTCGAACCATCCGCAGGAGTGCCACTCCTGGAACCCCCGCTTGCAGCCATTGAATCTTCATTTTAGTTGTTTTTTTATTTTGTTTTAAGTTTACAATTTCTAACTTGTAGGTATTTGGTATTTGAGAGATTTATGATATTTTGATTTTGTAGGTTTTTGATTTTTCAATATTAATGAAAAAAATAAAAAAGAAAAGAAAATAATATAAAACCATCTAACCATTGTAGGTCTAAGGCATGATTGGAACATGAATTTGCAATTTTAGACTAATGCACATTTCATTTTGGATACCTAAAAAGAATTAGCTAAGTTTTGCATACTTAAATTTGGTGCTTGAAACAAACTTGTTTGGTCTTGAACATTTGGTATTTGGTGTTTAAAAAGAATTAGAATCGCTCAATCTTAGAAACACTTCATATTTTGGTGCTTAAAATGAATGCTTAAGTTTTGAACATTTATTTTTGGTGTTTAAAAATGAACTTAGGTTAAATCTTGAATATTTGAATTCTTTTGGATTAAAATGAACTAGATGATTTTTGCCTAAGTTGTATTGTGCAATTATTTGAAATTTTTGCACTTAAGCCAAGAGGCTAATTAAAGAACATCGTCACATTTTAATTTGGTGCCTAAAATCAAACTTCACTTGCAATTGTTTTTAAACTGTTTGTTGATTGTTTTTTTTCACAAAAATAATAGCATGTGTATGCTCTTCCCCCCATCCCATATAAAGAACTCAGGTGATCAAGTCATTACTTTTGTTCCTTAGTCCAAGGCATAGAAATAAAGTTTCCTAGGCTCTACCCAAGACTCATATAGTTTAGGTGATTTAAAAGCAACCCTAAAGTCTTTCTACCAAGTTTATTTTTCATGTAATTTGGATTGTGAAGGGGATGTCATTACCTCTCGCTAGTTATATAAGGAAGCATTGACCTGAGGATTCATCTCCTGACAGTGTTTCAACCATACTTCATGGTGGGGTATACACATGTGGGAATGCATACTATTAGAGTCAAATGGTTGAGTGACTAACCTCTGCTTTAGTAATGAAGGCTCGAGTCAGGTCTGGTCAACTAGGGGGTATCACTAAGCAATCCACATATGTTATCATCATGCAAAGGAATATACCCTTACATGATAAGTTAATCGATATGAACTCAATTGACATGTTACTTATCTTGTGTTTGCCACACATAGGATTTATTTAGATGGTCATAACTTGCAAGTTTTAGTCAACCCCACTTTACCACACCTTGATAAGATTTAGGATGATATACTTAGTTGTGTTTTTTTCATTTATTCTTTTATTGCTTGGTATCTTGGATATAAAAATTTATTGTTTATACCATATGGTGAATGAGTTTGTTTTTCTAAATTACTCTATTATTTGAGGAGGCATTATGCTATCCATTTGACACCTTACTTTAACTTAAAAACTCAGTGTCAAAAATGTTGAGTGTGCTAATTGATTGAGATGGGTAACATTACATTGGCCAAATCAAATCAAGTTTTGAGTCTTAGAAAGTCTTAAAACAAACCATCATTACATCATTTGAGAGTGATAACACTGTTATGCTACCTAAATCTTTTCATAGACTAGCCTTTTATCTTGTGTCTAAAGTTTCACATTGTTAAATCCAAATTCATGTGCCTTGTTGGATATTTGTTTAGCACAATGATGTTCAAATTTACCTAGCTTGTTGATCATTAAAATCTTAGTTTACCTAAGTTGAGTTTTCAATTAACTTTTACAATTTCATAATCAAACATTGATTATTTTTTAGGCCTCATCTCATAGGGGTCGATACATAGATCTTTATTTTTTGGGTTGCATAACTTAGGTTAATTGATTACCCAAATTTGGAAACTATATTATATGTGCCTTTGTTTGATGGAGTCAGTCTATCTTCAAGTGCCTTTTGTTTTGTATTTGATACCAATCTAACCAAGTTTGTGTCTAGAATCAAGTGTTTAGTTTATGCCAAAGTGTTCCAAGTTTGTTAGATTAAAATACCCCTTTGTTTTAAGTCTAGCTTTTGATTGCACATTTGGCCAAAATATCTAGAAACCTTTTTTCCTAGTTTAGACCTATTTGGAAGAATTTTGACCTAGAGTTTGGCATTTTGTTTTTATTTTATCCACTCGACCTTGTTTGGGTGAGACGTTTAGCATTAAACATTTGATGTCATACTATTTTATACCAAGTTTTTTCATAGACCATTTTTGAGATACAACTCTCCGAGACCAAGTTAGACCAAGTTCAAACCTTTTGTTCTTCGGACATTATTTTTTAGAGTTTTTAGAACTCTAGGCCTTTTTTTTCAAAGCTTTCATTATTAATGTGGACATGTCTAGCTACATTTATGGTGGAGTCATGTAAAATCCAAGTTATGATAAAATGGCTACACAAATTGACTTTGTTCAAGACCCTTATGGTGAAGAAGGGGTTTGTGAGACAAATCCTTATCCTCCTTTCAATACTCAATTTAGGGAATAAAGCCAAGTATTGGATTTGGTGATACCTTCTTTTAGCTAATTAATGTATGATTCTCACCCTTTGATGACCATATGATCCCCCACCAATACCATTAACCCTCCTTTAGATTATGCAAATCACTAATCTCCACAAAGTCTAAGGATTTATATACCAAGACCTCATCCTTTAGCTTATGTGAACAACCAAGCTCCATAATTCCCTACTATTTCTATACCAAGATCTCATCCTTTATCTTATGCAAGCCACCCAACTTTATAACATCCTACCATTTCTATCCCAAGACCTTTTCCTTTGACTCACGATAGAAACCATGATTCACAATGCCCTACCATTACCATTTGAAGCCCTTCTAAATATGGTAGCTCATTACCACAAAGTTGTCCAATCATAACTAGATGGGTCACAATTACTATCATAGGTCATAAAATAGTCTTTATTAAGCCTATCATTATCCAACCACCAGCCATTCTTCATCCATTGCCAATTGTTTTTGACTTTAGAAAACCCTTACCAATTATCTAGCCCCAATCAAACCATTAGTACCTCTCCAACCAAACCAATCATCTGAAGACCAAGATATATTAAAAAATGGTATTTTAAAACTAATTTTAAACCAAGGCTAAGGGAACCAATGAATTCATGATATTTTTGTTGAATAACCCATTTGTGACAAGTCAACCTATGATGAATCACCTTTTGATATTATGCCCATTATCGAGGAGTCTCACTTTGGTAAGCTAGTCTTTATTGAGTCACTTCTTAATGATTATAACCACCTTTAGGAAAATCATTACCTCAAATATATGCCTATTTTTAAATAGACTCCCATTAACAATCCAATCTCTAAGGAGTTATTTCTTGACCTTTTTCTTTTTGTTGAGGAATCTCACTTTGACAAACTAGTCTCTGTGGAGCCCGTTATGCCATCAAAGGTAGTTACTTATCCTATACCAAAAATTCAACAAGACATTATTGTAGTATCATCCACATCAAATGAAGAATCAAAATTAGATTCAGGTTCTATTCTTAAACCAACATCAAAGTTAGCATCAAAAGTAGAATCAACATCAGTCTCAACATCAGATTCAAAGTCCTTTGAATCAAAATTAGATTCACAATCAGAATACATTTGTGGCTATTAAAACATTAGGTACACATGCCTTATAGATCAATTTTAATACATTTGTGATCCTTTCATGGTTTTTAAGGATAATTACTTCAACATTGACACAATTTATTCTAGTATATTTTATGAGGATTGTGTTGCCTCCCCCCATTCTATTATCATTCCACATGCCATTAACACCAACCAATATAGCCATTTTATTGACATTACATCTCCCACAAGTGTTTATTGGGAGTGATAGAATCATATCTTGTTAAATTACATCCATGGTGACATATCAACTGAAGAACATTAGGAAGGCTAAGTCCAAATTCATGTAGAAGAAGAAAAATCTCCTAGTGAAACCTTTTTAAAGGTGCTAAGGGACAATCAAAGTTCAAAATCAGAATCTTATAGTGAAACCTTTTTAGAGGCACTAGAAGATAATAAAATTCAAAATTTAACATTCCTTGGTGAAATTTTTTTGAGAGCACTATCATAAAATGAAGACAACTTCATTGGTGAAAACCTCTTTGAGGCACAAATAGCTGAGCACAATAGTTCTTCACTATTTTATGAATACATTATCAAATATGAAATCAATATAGCTTCCAATCTACAACATAATCAGATGGTAGCTACTGCCAATCCCAAACAACAAATTTTTTTGATGGTCCTATCGAGAGCATATTCAAAAGTCTTTGGTCTTACCACATCCAAAGTTATGTCGAATCCAAAATCAACAACATTATGTGTGCCTAAAAATCCCAATCTTCATTTGTTTCTCAACCATTATACATTCCATTATCATCCACCCTTACATTAACAAATCAAACCTTTCATCTATTATTTATCTGTATTTACTATCCCTAGTAGCACTTTCCTTTGTAGAGGCTACAAAGATATCTTGTCTCAAAATTTGAAATAAATAGAATCAATGACCAATGAAGATCACAAAAACATTATTTAAATTAAAATATGTAATAGGTTCTTGATTGAGTAACTATTTATAAAGGGTATGGGCTATCAATTTACATGATTTATTATTTTGGTTGTATCATATGGTGATTAGGATGTGCATCTCCACATCAACAAGAAAAACAAAAACATATACCTTGCCAAAAACCATACCTTTGCCTTGCCATTTACTTTGCCTTTTTATTTTTTCATTCCTCTTGCCATTATTTCATACCCTACCACTTACATCACCTTATCACTTGGGGGAAACCCTCTTGCCATTATATCTAATTATCATCATCATCCTAAACAATGTCATACCCTATATCATTTTACCATGCCATCCTTATTAGACTAAGGCTTGCTTTTAGACATCCTACCAAACCCCATTTTGATCTTGGTTCCTTTGCTTATTTTGCACCTTATATGAGGGGATTTTAATCTAGTTTTAGCAATTTGAAAATTCCATGTTTAAATGATAGTCTATGAAAGTAGTGTGAATTTGATCTAATAATTTATCTTTCATTTACTATTTGATGGGTGATACTGATTATAACCACCTATGGGCATGTTGTTCCCAAAATCTGTCACTTGTTTTTGTGGACAACATATCAACTATTTTGGTCCTGTAGGCCAAAACTCTCTCTCTTCTTTCTCAAAAATGTTTTGAGCATCCAAGTTTTTCAATTATTCAAGTATTTTCAACTAAGGAACTCATACGTTCAACAAGCGGGCTTTCACAAAGAAACAAGTTCCAAACACTTAGGCATTTCAGGGATGGTTCAACGCTGAGGTTCAATCAAAAGACTTAATGGTTGGCTTCAAACAAATGGAATGAATCATTAAACCAGTGAACCATTGAAATTTTGAAATTGGAATGGTTAAAAGTGGTTCAAAGGTTCAAAAAGAGTTAAGAACTTCAAAGAGTTCAAAGAAGTTTAACCACTTCAAAGAATTCAACGAGTTTGAAGACTTTAGAAAGTTCAAAGGTACAATGGCTACGACAGACTTAAAAGAATAAAAGGATTCTAAGAGTTAAGATTGAACCATTGAACCATTAAACCTTGAAATTTTAAAGGTTCAAAGGTTCAACGAGTTTGATAGAAAAGGAAAGGATCCAAAAAGTTTGAAGCTTCATTAGATCCAAAAAGTTTGAAGCTTCAAAGGATTCAAAGAAATAGATTGAACTATTGAACCATTGAACCTTGAATTGAAAAGGTTCAAAGGTTCAAAGAAGTTCAAAGTGAAAACAAAAGCTTTGAGTGAATCAAAGAAGTGGAAGACTCCAGAAAGAAGTTCAACCAAATGGTTCAACAGAAGAAAAAGAGAGTGAACGCGGCCCTTTACAAAACATTGAACCGTTGAACCATTGAACCGATGCACTCCAAAGGTTAAAAGGTTCAAGGTTCAAATTAGTTCAAGTGACTAAGTGACAAATGATGTCCCCATGAACATCAAATTTAGAGTAATGAAATATTTATTGATTTTCAAAGATGCAAACTTGGGAACAAACTCAGTGGCTAGCCAAATAAGGAGCCATCAAAAAGCGAGAAGATAGCCCGAGAGCTCAGATCATCAAGAAGAGATAAAATGCAATAGGAAAGAGGGAAAGCTATGGGAAATTTATAAATATCTATAGGAGAGTTATTTCCAATAGGTGGAATAGTCCACTAGGTGGACATCAGAGAGTGTGAACATTCAAAGGTGCAGCCTATTTTTTTGCATTAAGTAAAGGTGAATGGATAGCCGTGTAAGCATCATAAAGAAGACCACCAACCCATGCTTAGGAGGAGACATTTGAGATGATTTAGAATGCCAAAGTCAAGGCTGATGACCTATTCTAGGATGGCCCTTTCATAGATATTCAAGACATTCAATTCAGCATGGGCCGTTTTCATGAAAACAAGTGCCCAAGTCTTTCTTGGGATGTTATATATTGTAATCTCCTATTTTGTATAAAGTGGATCTCTCTGTTATCAAAAGTGAAACTCTACCCAAATTGAAAGGATATTAGTGAGACTTTGAGATCCCATTACCCTTCGTAACCTTTCACTTTGTTGTAGTTCAAGTGGAGACTTTGTACTACACTTCATTCTACTGGGTTACTGTGTCTTGATCAGTGAGGGAAGTAATGAAAGACTATGCTTTCATGGGTTTCTTGTGGTTACCATTACTACCCAAGAAGTCTTCCTCTAATTTTTTAAATATCATTTCTGAAAGAAGAGAAATGCCTTCAACAATTACCCAGGATTTCTCCTTGTCCTTGTGAACATCATCTCTGAAAAAAGAGAGATGGATGGTGTTATCCCACCCCTGAGTGTATTTTCAGCATATATTAGTTATAATAGTTTACAGGGAACCTCCCCTTGATTAGAGGAGAGATTTATCTCATTTTTCTATAGTAAACTTGCACACTTTGACATATAAATCTCCTTATGCTGAGGTTGATATACCTATTTTGTTGTCAGTTAACTAGTGACAAAATATTCACCCAACAACTTTTTGGTGACTCTGCTGAAAAAGAATGAATAGTTTGAATCCTCAAGCTTCAAATTGAAGTAGTTCCAGTTCTTTTCCATTTCCATTTTACACTCTGGTAGATCTACGGTATACATGAAGCCAGAGAGCTAAAGGTATTGCTGACCCTGTATTTGAGTTAGTATAACAAAGATATTTTGATCTGTTTCTTTCACCATCTTGCCTTCAGTAAACTAGGAGTTTTCCTCCTACCAAAGTTAGGTCTCTATTACCAAGCAAAGCTTCTATTTTCTTTGGTAGTAGAGCTTTGTCCATACATATCCCTTAGAGATTTATTATCTCTCCCTTCAATAGTCATATAATGGTAGCTTAAGGCCCCTGGGGCAACACTTTTGGTTCCTTGAATCTAACTCCACCTCTACATGAACTAACTCATAGTTTAAGGAAGAATTTCCCTAAATTCTATGGTGCTAGGAGAGTTCACCCTAATGAACATATTACAGCCTTTTACATAGCCTGTGGTGTGATAGGTGTGGAGTATGAGGACATAGCAGTCAGGCTGTTTGTAGAAACATTACAAGGTGCTAATGTAGACTAGTTTTATCATCTGTAGGCTCAGACTGTGACTAATTGGAACAACCTCAAAGCCAAGTTTGAAGCTAGATTCAAACTTGTAGAAGATGTGCATACCCTATTGGCTCAGCTCACATAGATGAAGGAGCCTCATGAACTTATGAGGGACTTCATAGCTAAATTTGACAAGATGAGGAATAGGATTCCCACAATTGCTCAATCGACACCAAAAAATATCAAATGCTTCTTCATAAACTCTTGGCTTCCTGAAGTGAGTTTCTTATTGAGGCAGGCTAGCCACATAGACCTTGCTACAGCTCAAGATTTAGCCACTGAGGTTGAAGATGATCTTATCTTGGTAGGAAAGATAAGAAGAGAACTTAACATAAGTAAATCTTCTTCATCTTTTGAGAATTTTTCTATAGGCACCACTGATCCTATGGTGTAAAAGCTAGCAAATGAGTTGCTAGCTCTCAAGAAGTAAATGGCACAAGGGATGTCTACTCCTCCTTTGTATGAATATATACCAAGGAGGACATTTCCCAACCAGTCATACCAAGGCAATGCTGCCAAAAATCAAGGGCAACCAAATTGTCTTCCTCCCCCACAGGGGAAGCTTGCCATTGAAGCAACACCAGCCAACTCAGCAGTTAGATATCTTGAAACTGAATCTAATTTCTCTTTCTAACTTTATTTAAACATGGAAAATGATAATCTCTTCATAGAGGGAGAATAAGAATTAGCTAGCGACTCCAACATTAGTTTCTTGAATTACCAGGAAGAAGCTAGAAGTAAGTCAAAAGTGTTTGATGGATCATACGCTGTATTTACTAGGGCCTAGAACTAGTCAGTTCAACAAGTTGATAAGGGAAAAATAGGGGAATGATCTCAATCAACAATTTCAATTGCTAAATGGGGGACTACTCTGCCTTTTCAATCAAAGGACCTGGTGATCACTAAAAAAGTAAGTACCTTAAACATTTTTGCATCTTTTGCTTCAAATTCTCAGACCAGTACCACAACCCCAAAAAAATAGAAGGATGGATTGCCTTCCCCTATTTCTAATTCATTTTAGTTATTTGATATAATTGACCATGTTAAGAAGACCAAAATTCAAATGTATGAGTTTGAATTCTTGCAATCCAACCCTAAGCAGTTGGATAGGTTAGTTGAATGCATCAAGAATAAAACCATCCTTACAAGACAAGATATTTTGAAAGTAACTCATGGTCCCCCCAAGAACACACCCACATAAAATAATCTTGCGATTACTCCTCCAGCTGCCCTTAGGAAAATAGAACCATTTTATGTTTCCCTATTGATAAATGGTCATCAACTGAACAATTGCATTATAGACTCAGGAGCTTCTGACAATGTCATGCCCACCAAGGTGGTAGAATCTCTTGGTCTAACACTGACTAAGATATTTGGTAGATGTTTCTCTTTGGAAAACAAACAAGTGCCTTTTCTGGGATAAATCAAAGATGCTCAATTTGCATTTGCGGCTTTTCTAGATAAGAGAATCAAAATGACAGTCCTAGTGGTTGACGTCCCAGCCTCATACGACATCCTTAGAATTTTTTTTTGAAAGAACGTTGGTGGAGAATTGAGCATGGACCTGTCTGAGGTGAGGATCCCTGTCAAGGGTGTCATGCAAAGGCTACTTCCTAAGAAGGAGGAAAAGTTTATTGTCACCCAAATGTCAGCTCCTGAAGCTCAAATTCTATTTGAGTCTTTAGGCATGGGTAATTACTTTTTGTCTACTGAAGACATTCCTATTTTAGCAGACAAAAGCTTACTAAGTGACAATCCAAAAAATTTAGATAAGGCATCAAAAAAATTGGTAGGGCATAGTACACATGAAAAGGGATCTTCCCTTCTTGATGAAGAAAAATTTGAAAGAAGATCAAATTCTGATAATATCTAGATTTTGGATTTTGATGGCAGCAATTTTTTTACTGGTTCTAGAGCTGGAGTTGTTTTAATATCTCCTCAAGGAGATGTTTTCTCCTATGCATATAAGTTGTAGTTTAACAACACTAACAACACTGCTAAATATGAATCGCTACTACTCGGTAAAGGCTGCTTAAGATAAAGGTGTTAAAATCCTTCATGCCAAAGGAGATGCTGAACCGGTGGTTTGTCAGGTGAGGAACCTGTATCAAACCAAGAATGAGATATTGTGACATTATCATAATCTAGTGTGGGATTACATTGAAATCTTTGATTCTTTTAGTATTTATACCATGCCCAGAGAATTCAACAGTCGAGCAGATTCATTGGCCAGCTCTATAACTCTCTTGGTCCCTCACCAAGATTTCAAAGGAGACAGGTACACTATCAAATTGGTCTTTCGACTAAGTGTGCTTGATAATGCTGACCATTAGCAGGTGTTTAATGGTGACAACCAAATCATTGCTTTTGTGGAATAGAAGGATAGCTTTGAAAAGCTTCATTTTGAAGGTAGTGAATCTCCACTATGGGAATCAGCTTTGGAAACAAATTCAAAAACTGATGAAGAGTTCCTTCAGCTCAGAGGGAATAAAATTCACAAAAGATTAGTTTCTCTTAAGAAAGTTTTTGACAAGCACTATAGGTTTATCAAGGAATAGAAAATGGTTTCAAAATCCTCCAAGGATTTTGATCAAATCAATTTGAGTATAGAAGACAATCCAAAAATGGTCAACATTGGGAATTATTGTACCCCTGATGAAAAACTCAAATTTATCACTCTACTTCACCATTACATTGATGTTCTGGCATACTCTTATGATGATCTAAAATCTCTCAGACCTAAAAAAATCTAACACAAAATTCCTCTCAAGATTGGGTCGTTGCCTCACAAGTAAAAGCAAAGGTAGTACAACCCCATGATATCAGGCATGATTTTGTCTGAGATACAGAAAATGTTAAATGCCACCTAGATTGTGAACATAGTCCTTGTGAGAAAGAAGAATGGAGAAATTCACCTATGTGTTGATTTCATAAATCTAAATCAATCATCTTTAAAGGATAATTATCCCCTGCCCATCATGGACCAGATACTATAGATAGTGATTGGCACTGAAATGTCATCAATGTTAGGTGGTTTTTTAGGATATAATTAAATTGAAGTTGGTGAAGCAAACTAGCATAAGACCACTTTCGCAACACCTTGGGGCACCTTTGCATATCGCAAAATGCCTTTTGGCTTGATTAATGTTGGTGCCACCTTCCAGAGAGCAATGTACCTTACTTTCAGAGATGAAATGGGAAAGTTTATTATGGTATATCTTGATGACTTGACTATCTTTTCTAAGCATCATCTTGATCATGTGAATCATCTATAACAAGTGCTAGAGTGATGTAGGCATAATGGTATTTCCCTTAATCCCAAGAAATTTATTTTTGGGGTTACAGAAGGTAGACTTCTTAGACACACTGTATCTCGAGAGGGCATAAAGATTGACCCAAAAAGGTTCAAATCCATTCAAGAGCTTGCTCTTCCTACCAGTAAGACCGCAGTCTAATCTTTCTTTGGAAAGGTAAATTTTTTGTGAAGGTTCATTCTTGAATTTGTAGAGAAGACTCACCACATTGTCAATATGATGAAAGGCAAAGCCACTTTTAGCTAGATGGAAGGAGGCAAGTCGGCATTTCAAGACATCAAGGAAGCTATCACCCATGCCCCAATTCTAGTTTGTCTTGATTACACCAAAGACTTTGTAATGTATAGTTATGCTTCTGAACACATGATTTTAGCCATTTTAGTTCAACAGAACAAAGAAGGTATGGAATCTCCCATATCTCCCATGAGTTATCCTCTCAAAGATCATGAGATGAAGTATTCAAACATGGAGAAGCATGCTTATGCTATGGTAAAGGTGGTAAATCACTTTCATTTTTACATTCTAAACTCACACACTGTTGCTCTGGTCCTTGATATAGGAGTTTGGAACCAAAAGGGGCAATTGGATTGCTAAAATCCAAGAGTTTGATCTGGTTATCAAAGTAATGGAGCTTATGCAAGGAAGGGGTCTCTACCAATTAATTGTTAATAACATACCAAAAGAAACAAGGTATGAAGAAATAGAAGTTGAAGACGCACCAACAGTTCTCTTTATCACTACTACAAATGAGTGGTATTCAAATATTGCTCATTTCCTTACTTATGGTGAGTGTCCTGCTCACCTATCTCATAAAGAAAAGAGGACTGTTAAGTTGAAAGCTACCAACTTTGTCCTATGGGACAATGGTCTGTATAAGAGGAACCTTGATGGGGTATTCTTTTGCTGCATGGATAAAGTGCAACAGAACAAACTTTTGGAGTCCTTCCACAATTTGGCTTATGGAGGACATTTTTTTACACCAATGGCTGCTCATAAGATTCTATGAGCTAGGTATTATTGGCCTATTCTATTTTAAGATGCATACAAATGGGTACGTAGATGTGAACTGTGTCAACAGTTCATTGGAAGACCTAAATCGGCTGCATTACCTCTCAAGCTAGTAGTAATTGAAGAGCCATTTCAATAGTGGGGTATTGATTTCATTAGTGCTATAAACCCATCTTTGAGCACTGGACATGAGTATGTTCTTACAGCCATATACTACTTTACCAAGTGGGTGGAAGCCATCCCAACTAAGCATGCTACTTTGGAAGTGGTATGTAATTTTCTCAAGGAAAGTATCATCTCCCACTTTAGAGTGCCAACTAAGATTATAATAGACAATGCAGTATATTTATCTTCTCATGAGATTACCTAATTCTACTATTATTATGGGATCATTCTCTCCCACTCTTTTAACTATTATCTACAAGGAAATGGCCAAGTAGAATCAAGTAAAAAGAACTTGGTGACCCTTATCATGAAGCTAGTAGATGACAATCAGAGAAGCTATCATAAAGCATTATTTAATGCTTTATGGGTAGATAGAATTACACCCAAGAGGGTGATAGGTATGTCACCATTTCAACTTCTATATGGTCTCAATGTAGAGATACCAATCACCCTGGAATTACCAGCATTGAAGTTGGTAAAGGCAGTAGAAGATTCAACATTTGAAAGTTTCATCGACAAAAGGATCATGTGCTTGACTGAATTAGATGAACAATGAACTATGGTGGTGGACTGTATTGCCACACATCAGAGTTTGGTAAAGAAGCTCTTTGACCAAAAATCAAGGATTCATGATTTCCAAATTGGAGATCAAGTTCTATTATAGGATAAGAGGAGAGAACCAAAAAGAATGCATGGGAAATTTGATTCTTGATGGAGAGGCCCATTTTATTTTCATTAGTTCAATGGTGAAAATATTTTTTTGTTTAAGTATCAAGACGACACACTTTTTTCACTGCCTCATAGTGGGTAGCATCTGAAGCACTTCAATCCTTGAAGTATCAGATAAGTTCAGTTGTACATATGTATAGTCTTTAGTTTGTTTTATATTCATTTTCATTTTGTGGCATCTATATTTTTGGGTGGCATGACTTTGTATCCCAATGGAATACATGAAACCACTGAAGAGTCTAGATTCTACTCCCTTCAATTTGTTTTACAATCAATGGAAGTTTCCCAACTGGAGCCAGCCGTTGTTTCCAAAATCTGTCACTTGTTTTTGTGGACAACATATCAACTATTTTGGTGTTGTAGGCCAAAACTCTCTCTTTTCTTTCTAAAAAATGTTTTGATCATCCAAGTTTTTAAATTATTCAAGCATTTTCAACTAAGGAACTCACAGGTTCAACAGGCAAGCTTTCATAAAAAAATAAGTTCCAAACACTTAGGCATTTCAAGGATGGTTCAACGCCGAGATTCAATCAAAAGACTTAACGACAAGCTTCAAACAAATGGAATGAATCATTGAACCAATGAACCATTGAACCTTTGAACTTGGAATGGTTCAAATTGCTTCAAAGGTTCAAAAAGAATTAAGTGCTTCAAAAAGTTCAAAGAAGTTCAACTGCTTCAAAGAATTTAATGAGTTTGAAGACTTTGGCAAGTTCAAAGGTATAAGGGCTACGATAGACTTAAAAGAATAAAAGAATTCGAAGAGATAAGATTGAACCATTGAACCTTGAAATTTCAAAGGTTCAATGAGTTTGATATAAAAGGAAAGGATCCAAAAAGTTTGAAGCTTCAAAGGATCCAAAAAGTTTGAAGCTTCAAAGGATTCAAAGAAATAGATTGAACCATTGAACCATTGAACCTTGAACCAAAAAGGTTCAAAGAAGTTCAAAGTGTGAACAAAAGATTTGGGTGAATCAAAGAAGTGGAAGATTTTAGAAAGAAGTTTAACCAAATGGTTCAACAGAAGAAAAAGAGAGTGAATGTGACCCTTTACAAAACATTGAACCGTTGAACCATTGAACCGATGCACTCCAAAGGTTCAAAGGTTCAAGGTTCAAAGTAGTTCAAGTGACTATGTGGCCAATGATGTCCCCATGGATGTCAAATTTAGGATAATGAAATATCCATTGATTTTCAAAGATGCAGACTTGAGAACAAACTCAATGGCTAGCCAAATAAGGAGCCATCAGAAAGTGAGAAGATAGCATGAGAGCTCAGATCATCAGGAAGAGACAAAATGCAATAGGAAAGAGATAAAGCTACAAGAAATTTAGAAATATCTACAAGAGATTTATTTCTAGTAGGTGGAATAGTCCACCAGGTGGACATCAGAGAGCACAAACATTCAAAGGCACAGCGTATTTTTCTACATTAAGTAAAGGCGAATGAACATCCATGTAAGCATCATAAAGAAGACCACCAACCCATGCTTAGGAGGAGACATTTGAGATGATTCAAAATGCCAAAGTCAAGGCTGATGACCTATTCCAAGATGGCCCTTTCATATATATTCAAGGCATTCAATTCAACATGGGCCGTTTTCATGAAAACAAGTGCCCAAGTCTTTCTTGAAATGCTATATATTGTAATCTCCCATTTTGTATAAAGTGGATCTCTCTGTTATCAGAAGTGAAACTCTACCCAAATTTAAAAGAATATTGGTGAGACTTTGATCTACCATTACCCTTCATAACCTTTCACTTTATTGTAGTTGAAGTGGAGACTTTGTGCTACACTTCATTCTACTAGGTTATTGCATCCTGATCAGTGAGAGAAGCAATGAAAGACTACACTTTCATGGGTTTCTTGTGGTTACCATTACTACCTAGGAAATATTCCTCTAGTTTTTTGAATATCATTTTTAAAAGAAGAGAAATGCCTTTAGTAATTACCCAAGATTTATCCTTGTCCTTGTGAACATAATCTCTAAAAAAAGAGAGATGGATGGTGTTATCCCACCTCTGAGTGTATTTTCAGCATATATTAGTTTACAGGGAACTTCCCCTGCCTTATAGGGAACTTTCCCTTAATGAGAGGAGAGATTTATCTCATTTTGTTATAGTAAACCTACACACTTTTTTGTATAAATCTCCTTATGTTGAGGTTGATACACCTATTTTGCTGTCAGTTAGCTGGTGACAAAATATTCACCCAATAGGGCAAATTAGTAGTCCAAAATTTATTATTAATTATAACTGCCAATGGGTAGATTAATATCACATACCTATGCTATTTTTCCCAAAGTGTAATCACCTATGGGTAAATTAGGAACAATGCCTTTACCATGCATTGTTGCATCCCATTACCATTACTATTCTCATTTACCTGGCCATTTATCAAATTTGAGAACTTGTTGTGACCTAGTCAATTTCTTCCTGCCTTTTGTGTGGGTGAAACTACTATGACTTGAGGTCATTTTGGGACTATGTGGGTTGTGCTAAATTCACATTAAGGTTAGTTTAGTCCCCCTTTTTTCATATGCTCTCACTATTTTATGAGCAACCTAAGCTAATGCTTTCACTATTTTGCAAGTAGGACCATTTAGTATCTCAAAATTACTAATCAGGTTGAGATGCTTAGAAAATTCCAAAAACATTTAAAATTTTCAAAATCCAAAAATTATCTCATCCTAGTTATTGATCCTCAATCCACCCTACTGGGGCAAATTCATTATTCAGATGCTTTATTTTGCTTTTACTTCTAGGGTTTTTATGTGTTTATTTTCTATTTATTTGTTTGCTTGCTTGCTTGTTTGCTTGATTTTAGTACTATTGCCTTGACTCAATCTATATGTGTTCATTGGGTGATTTTTTGTGCATTATTATTGAGTCCAGCCATATTCATATGTCAACATTGTCATCATGGTTTTTATCATTGGTGCATTGTTTTAAACTATTTATTGGATTGAGAGTCAATCCTTATGCATATTTGAGCCAAGTTTTCATGGTGTTCTATCATGAGGCATACCAACATATGCTATTATAAAAATTAGCTTAGGAAGTCTTACAAGCAATGAAGTCATAGAGAATTATCCTTAGTATCCTTGGAAAATCTTCCCACCCTCTTTGATCAAATCAACTCATTGACCATTCTAGTTGTATTAATGCTAATAAGGATGAACATGTTTGCATTAGTAGGTAAAATTGAATCATTCACATTGATCACACTTTTATTCTTCTATTCATCTTTTTCATCACTTTATGTATCCTTGTATGCCTGGTTGTTTGTGGCTTCTTTAGTCATTAGACCATCACATCTATGTTTGTGGTTACTCATATTTAATCTATTTATCAAGTTATATCCTTGAGTTATGCTTGCTAATGTACCTTATTAGGGCACAATCAAACATCATTTAATCCTAGTTATCTTAATGATTATAACCATCTATGGGAAAATCATTATTTGACTCTTTAACCCTAACTAGGGCATATGTCATTGTTACTAATTATAACTACCTATGGACAAATTAGTGTCACACCCTTTGTTAATGATTATAACCACCTTTTGGAAAATTAGTAATTTTTAAAAATCAATGCATGCAAGCATTTTATCATTTGGATTAATCTCACCCATAGGTTAATTTCATTATTCTTCTTGATTTTTTTCAAGAGACCATCTATCAAACATATGTGATAACCACTCCCTTGAGAAGGAATCATTAGAGGCTTCCCAAACATTGTTTGGATCTTCTTCTTCAATCATTACCTTATTTATTTCTTAATGATTTTTTTAATTCTTTTATAAGACATTATTGTGACTATAACTTATAACACCTTCTCAAATTGGAGCAAATTATAAACACCTAAAATTGGCCATTAATGGCTTCATAATAGACTTCAGACCGATTCTTACAAACTATTTTACATTAAGCCTCAGAATCACTAAACACCATAAATTTTCTTGTGAAACATTCATCAAAGTTTGAAATCATTTTGATGCATCCCTATTTGGGGTACTATCCTGTATATAACAATAACCTCTCATGGATTCATCTCCAATCACCTTGCAACATCACAACTGTCAATTTGGCCTATGGACCTATTAAGTAGGGCACTTACACGCTTAATTAAATATTTAAATATCTAAAAGGATAATAAAAATAAATTAAATAATATTAAATGCCTATTTAAATTATCCATTTGAAATTAATAAATATCTATAAAAGAAAATTCTGAATATCAAAATATCCTAGCCTTTCATAATTATCTTTATGAGTTGTCAAAATATCCCAAAAACTTCTAATTTAGGAACTATGAATAGTACCTAAAAGTCATAATTTCATGACAACTTTTAACTCAATTAGAGTTAGTCTCAAATCAACCTTCTAATTTTAGAACTATGACTAGTAACTGCAAGTCATAATTGCATGACAACTCTCAACTCAACTCAACCTTAACTCATCTTGGGTGAGAATTAATTCATAAATATAAAAATAAAAGGCCATGACCATTCATTTTTAAGATCTAATAATCCAAATTTATAATATAAATTTAGAGAGAGACAAAAGCTTGGATATTGTAGAGTTATTATGTAGGATTTTGCTCTATAAGTAATATTATCATGCCCTAAATCTTAAGCCAAACAATAACAACCAAGCCAATGGTGCCAAGGAGAGAAGGAGATAGCCAATCCCCATTTCCAAAAACTCTTTGAAGTAAATGCTGAGTAAGACACATATAAAATGTCTTAGAGCATTCAAGGAAGGTAAGGAATTTGGTGTTCCATTGCATTTTAGTTGGATTCCTAATTGGTTTTATTCGTTAAGCTCCCCCTATGATCTAGTCTAGAGATGTTAGCATGTTAGTGTGTTCATTCCATGGTTATATGGACTAATACAAGACTAAAATACTATCTTTGTCAAATTTCTATGATCACAAATGGCACACCTGGTGGGATAGATAATGAAGCAGTTATAATGGCTTTTAGTGTGTTTTATTAGTATTTTCTATTTTTCTACTAAAAATAAATGATACAGAGCTAATAATTTTTTTTAATTCACTATTTTGATATTAAGTTTTGTATAGAGGTGATCCTTGGACCATTAACAACCTCCAAATATTTTGTGAAGAACTAGTGCATAGTTTATAAGTTATGATCAAAATACTGACTACCACTTTCATTTTCTATTTTCTTACTAAAATAAATGGTTGTTAAAATATCTCTAACTTTTAATCCATTTACTATTTTTTTCCTAATTTTTTTATGTTGTTATTATTGGATTAATCCTAATTCTCTCAAAATTTCATTAAAATATGATATGTAGTTTAGACGTTATGACTTTTTTTAGTGATTGATGTTTTTTTTAATAAAAGGTCATTAAAATAATCATAGTTTTTAATCCATAATTTTTTTTACTGAATGTTTTACAGGTGGTGTGTATTTATGTTATATACATACTATATAAATTTAATTAAAATCTAACTTATAAGTTTTGAGATATCATTATTTTTCTAATTGTCTCTTTTATTTGTTAATTTTTTTTTCTAATATGATCTATGGGCTGTTGTAGATGATAGTATGCAGAATTAGGGCATAATAGGGACCAATGACCTTGATTTGCATAAATATTTATAAATATTTGCATCTTATTTATATATAATGGATAAGTGAATGAATGTGGCCTATATATAGCATTCTGGTGCTTATCAAGATGTGAAATAGGTCTATGCCAACCCTTAGTTTGATTTTAGGAATAGAAATATCTTCATTGGGTAAGGATCAAGGGGAAATTAGTGATACCATTTGGTCAATAGTGCAATGCGCTATAGTCCAAAGGACTACGCTAATGTCTAGGTGGTAGGAATAGACGAAAATGAGATTGGTTGCCTAGGGGGTGGCTTAGTACTACTTTTGGTATATCTGGGAATGGGGTGGACTCGCACAAATGATGAAAAATGATCAAGAGAGGTCCTAAGATAAGTATAGGGCTAAGCTAAGGATAAAGTGGTCTCATGTGACACTTATTACACTAAAATCACATTTTAGATGATAACATTTACCCCCCTTTATTCTAAAAATATAGTAAAGTGAAATGACTAGGATAAAGTAAAAAGAGATGTACTTGGACTTACCTATGAGGTGAAGCTTATGAATCTAAGTCTGAGCCTATGAAGCATGATCCATTATGTATCCTACAAATGAATCATAAATGAATTAGTCCTTAATAAATATCAAAATCAAAGACAAAACTAAGTGAATAAATGAGAGAAAGAGGAAAATAATGGATACACCTCGTTGGATACATGGACCAATGCTAAAACTTGGTGACAACCTATGTGTGTGTAAATGGTGATCAAATGGTGAATAAAGTAGACTGGGTTGATGGCTTACTCAATCCCCATATATGGGTGTCTCAAGAACTCAAGCTAGCCTTGACTTCATCATTTCCCACCCCTACTTAGTGGACCATAATCTATGAATAAATTGGATTAGACTGATGGCTTATCCAACCATCCTTTGTAGGTGGCTTAAGAACTCAAGTGGGTTATGACTCCATTATTGACTACACATGTGTAGTAGTTGTATTTGAAACTAAAATTGTACAATGTAACTAAAGTTGTGTGATGTAACTAAAACTATGTAGGATGGCTCTAGGGATACTTGGAAACTCTGAAATGTAAAACAAATCAAGGGTCACTCAGGTACCTAGGGTTATAGCTCAAGGAATACTTGGGAATGCTAACCACTGTAGACATAATAAGACATCAATCTAGTGTAAACTTGGTATAAATGGTGTCAGGAGTAAAAATTTGAAGAAGTTACCATTCCATCTGAGAGTATTGGTGTCAAACTAAACATACGAGAAAAATGTGCCACCCACCTGCCCCCAACTCTAATATCTATGTATATAGATCCTAGACTAAATCATAATAATAATGTCTATGTATCTAAAACTGAAATAAGAGTGATCATGTTGTGTATGATGCCCCCAATATAATCAAAATTTTATAATTATACATATAACTAAGCATGAATTATGCATATATGATAATATGTGGTTGATATTATGCAAACCTAGACTATGCCTACTATACTTTTCTTGCAGTTCTAAAATTTTCTATTTTTGGGGTTACTAGATAGTAGTGCAGTCCTCTGGTCAATAATGCACTGTGCTAGTGTCCTTTGTGATGTGATATTGACCAAATGTGTTTTTTCTATGTAAAACTAAGATTGATCTATTTATGATTGTTTTTACTATGTTTTCTTGAATATGAGCTATGTATTTTATGTCTACATGTTGAAAACTATGTTTTGAGTGCACTAGGATGGGATGATATTTATGATAAACCCATATGAATTCCCCCTCTTTTGAGGGGAATTGTTAAAATTCTACAATAATTTTCCTCAAAATAAAATATATACATCTTATGTGTTAGACTAAAAACATATGATATATGCATGATAAACCAATATAATGTGTATACATGACATCAGAATGTAAAATAATCTAAGCATAATTTTGTAATGTAGGATGTACGTTAGATCTAGCATTAATAAGGTTGTCAAGATAGATAGAACAATGTAAGCATGTATATAAATAATAAATCTAAGTATAATCTGAGTAACTACCTAAGGGGATGGCGCATGATGTCCATCAAGGCACCCAAGGAGGAAGGAGAGATACATGAGCTCCGTCATGGAATTGCAATTGGATGTGAGTGTTTGCATACATAAAAAAACATGAGGCACACAAATTAGGCCAAGGGGCCACAATAAAAGGGACATGGGCACATCACTAAGTCTAGGAAAGAGTAAAAATACAAGGACATGTTCAAATGCCCATATATGCAAACAAAAATTAAGGCTGACTTAGAACCACATGGAAGGACATATTCAAATGTTTACATACACAATCAAGAAGGCACACACAAAGACATGGGCACATGTACAAAGAATACACACAATGAAAGGAATTGGATTAGAGACATAGTAAAATGGCACATTCAAATATCCTTGAATAGATGTAGAAGCAAAGAGACATAAATAAGTCTAAACTAGGAAATTTAGAAATGAAAGTATGTATGAACATATGGTACAAATCTGTATGAGAGCAAAGATGTACATAATTTGATTCTAAAGTAGTAGTAGTCAAAAAATAATATGTGTAGTATAGGATGATCAATATCAAGATATAAGCAATGTAAAATTTGTTATTTGAAATATATAAAGATATAACTTAGAAAACTGAAATTTGTGTAGTATGATGCCCCTAATGGGTGAATTTATCAATGTTAAATATGTGTATCTATGTATGTGCCCCCAATAGGTAGATAATAGAAAATATGGATTGATGTAAAGGACCTGAGTCCGATAGTAATATGTGAACACTCAAAGAAAATAAGTGAAGTATGTATGTATTATAAAACTAACTATACTAACATAGCTAGTATATGTAGTACTTGACAAATAGAAGGAATGTAAACATGAAAATGTATACAATATAAAATTTGGATTTTTTGAGCAAATATTTGAATGTTTTTGTATTTTTGAATATATTATATCATTTTTATAGTTTTGAATATAAGTTATGTACAAGTAACATGAAAATGAAATTATATACAAGGAGTAAGGTGAGAGAAACAATGTACAAATAGAGAGGAACATACTAACTAATGAGTCTCACAAGAGACTCACTGTCAAGGTGTCATGTATCAAATAAGGGAAGAGTGACTACATGTGTTATATAAGGTGGTATCTAAGATTTGTGAATCATATGTACTAAGTAATTTAAAGATAAACCTATTTTTGGAGTGGGACTATGAATCTATGGATCCAATTGATTAAGCATGTGAGATGTGGGGTTCTTAGGGACCCATATGGTAGAATAATTTGTGACTAGCATGGGTGATCTTGTTGTAACACTGATCTGGATGATAATGAGATAGAGAGAGGCTCTCTAAAATCCATAACATGTATCTAACACAAGGGTATCTCTAATATAGGTCTTTATGGAAGAGTATGTGTACATGGTAATTTTATAAGGGTAAAAATCACATGCATTGGTAGCTCAACTGATATCAAAGGTTTGCTAATGGAAGCTATGTGTAGAGATATGACTACTAGCTACTATGTAATTAGTTGTGGAATAGGTAAAGGATACTCATATGGAAGGTCCTTGACTATAAGCACTTGATTAACATGTATATACTTAAGTTATCTATGTATAATAGATGGAATGGTTCAAAGTTATTGTATCCAAGGCCTACCCAATAACATGTCAAATATGCCAAAAATAGGTACAACTAAGAATCTATTATCCACATATGTGGAACCAACCTTATAATGGAAGTACTATCTCTCTAATGGAGCTCTGAAAATCACCATTGAAGCCATGAATAATTGTATATATCTAATAAATATCCTATTATGAATAACCCAAGTACTGTAAAAGTGTAATAATACACATGTTAATGCTTGACCCATTATTAACCATGACACTCTTGATAGGATGATGATCAATGTAAACTCATATAAAGAGTACATATAAATCTAAGTCATCATTAATGATCTCCTACTCTGATAATGTGATGAGAGGTATAGTTGGCATTGTAGTATGATACACACCAATGATATTATTTAGAGGGTGTATGTCTTTCTTATGAGTGTGATAGGATTCTAGTGGTGGATGTGCCTAATAAATATAATGAACACATAAAGTTACCATTATCTCATTATTTGTATGCTTTTTAAATGGATATGAAAATATATTTAATGATTTCACTTCTATTGGTTGTGCTCTGGGTGCCTCTGTAGGGGTGCTCACATTAATGATATTAGCATTGATAAAATCTTATATCTCATGTCATAAGTAATGAATCTATTTGTAGTATGACCTAGTGCCCTACAATATTCACAAAATGCATTGGCATCATAATTATTTAGAATATGCCTAGTCATATCAACCTCTTTGATGGAGGGGAGAGATATGACATTGCATTCCAAGAGTTGTAGAATATGTGCTAGAGATTCAAGAATATTTATGAAAGGTATCCTTAGAGGAGATGATAAAACTAGGGAAGGAGCTGGATCTAAGGCTACGTTAACTATTATCTTTTGCTCATTCTTGTAATCAGTGGGCATTACATTATATGGGGGTTATTGGAACTCTTTTTAGTTGAATTTGATCTAGTTATGTACTTTAATTTGCCCATAGAGAGAAGCTTGACTTCCTATTCTTTCACTATATGGCATAGATCTATAAATGATGGATTTTTTTTGAATAGTATAGCTTCATGTAATGTGGGTAATAAACTCTACTTGAATATGTCCTAGAGTTCTCTATGTTCCATGGGGCTAGTCATCCTTTTCTAATATAGTTTTATATCATAAGACATATTCAACTATTGGCTCATTAAATCTTTTCTTGAGTTGTGTAAATTTAGATTATGAAACCTTATCACTAATATTTATTGAAAAGTGTGCCAAAAAGATATCTACCAATGGATTAAATGTTGCAAGGGAATAATTAGGAAGATCATAGAACTATTATAATTCATAATATTTTAAACTTAGAGGGAACAACTTAGTTAGGATCCAATCATAAAACACATAGTCCACACATGCTACATGAAAAGCATGTAGATGATGCTCTAGGTAACCCTTACCATAATATAGAGTAAGCTTGGGTGCAACAAATTTGGAGGGAAAAGGAGTTATCACTATATGTTGTGCCAAAGGTGTATGTAGGATTATATGATAATTCAAGGCATAATATGGTCTAGTATCACTCTGATGAAGATGTAACACCTTATATTGTAGAGAATTGATCTCCTACTAAAGTGATTTTACATTTGAAGAGGAGGGATGTGTAATAGCTATAAGAGGTGGTGCCATTGGTAAGAGTTGGTTAGTTGTAGTAGGTTGTTACAAATTTTGAGTTACCCCCATAGTAGGTGTAAAAATATTAATATCTATGGGGTTAGGGGATTGACCTATGGAAAATTTTAGGATCTCTCCTTGAAAAATACAAATAAGGTCATCTTGCATATCAATATGTTTAGAAATGAAATATTACAAATGTTTCTTATCGATCTCATCAAATCAGTTATTAAATTCTGCCATTATAGGTTGGGAAGTAAGAAAACAAAAGTTATATATTGTAAACCTTTTAAGAAATTAAATCTATGAAAGATTATATAAATATAATAAAAAATCAAATATTATATTTTAAAATTAATTACTAATCATAAAAAACAAAAGGATACAAACCCTAAGAGCATCTATGGCTAGTGTTTTTACAGTATTCGAAGTAAGTTAGGTTCACCAAATGATTTAACTTTTAAGGGGATTATGGAATATAAAATCCTAGATTACTAAAGTTATAGAATACTAAATTGGGGAATTAATATAACAATATCAACAACCTTTGATTTGTATAATAATTGATTTAACTAATTATTCTATAAATAACAATGAATTTATAAGAGATGTATTTAGCTAGGAACTAATTGAGACAGACAAGTGATAGCTAAAACCTAGTATAGGAACTATGAAAAGTGTCATGAACAAGAATCAGGAGTTAAAAACCCTCTTGGATAATAGTTTGGTCCTCTAGACAGTAGTGTATTGTGATAGTGTCCTCTATTTTGTGGTACTGTCCTTTTGCATGCAGGGATAGTGATTTTATGGGTGGACCTTCACCTAGTTTTAAAGAGTCTATGCCTATATACATAAATTTTGGTTCATTATTTATTCCATATTTTGATTGATTTTAATGCCAAACCCTAGGCCTCCACGTTTATTAGCATATTTGAAGAGAAGATGTAGAAAAAGAGTAGCGTTAGCAAGGTAGACTAGACATGACCTCAACACCCCATGTGTTGAACATTACCTACATACCAATACCTCAAAAAGGGATCAATCCTGATTTAACTCTCCCAATCTAAGCGTTAGTGCAAGTTAAAGTGAATGATAGTATGAGTTATTTAAGTGTGACTTGAGACTATAAATCTAAGTAATTTGAGCTTTGGGCTATTGTAGATGGGTGTTTCAAGAATTAGGGTAGAATAGGGATCAATAACCTTGATTTGCATAATTTTTTTGAGTTTGTTTATGAGTATTTACATTTTATTTCCATCTAGTGGATAAGTGAATGAAAGTGGTATATATATACATGCACAATGAAATATTGATCAAAGGGAAACACTAATGTCCCCTTGATACTTACTCCCTCAATGGATATCTTTCCATTCCTCAAAGAAAATCTATTTCACATATTGACAATCACTAGAACATATATTTATTAATATTAAATAAATATTAACACACATTAACTAAAATATGAATATTAAAAACACCATTAAATGCAATGGGGCTTTTATCACCAATAATGCTAGATCTTTGACATTAATGACAATATTTCCAACAATATTTTCAAAATCTCTATGTTAGTAGTTATTTTTGAATTTATTTTCTTAATATATATATATATATATATATATATATATATATATATATATATATATATATGTTCTAGTGATTGTCCATATGTGAAATAGATTTTCTTTGAGGAATGGAAAGATATCCATTAAGGGAGTAAGTATCAAGGGGACATTAGTGTTTCCCTTTGATCAATATTTCATTGTACTAAATCCAAAAGACCACACTAATATCTAGGTGGAAAGAATGAGTGAAAATGAGACCTGGATTGCTAGGGGGTAGCTCAGTGTTGCTTTTAGTATAATTAGGAATGGGTTGGACTTGCACAAAAGATGGAAAATTATCAAGAGATGCCCTAAGATAATTTTAGGGATAAAATAAGGATAAAGTGGTATCAAGTGACACTCACTACACTAAAATGACATTTTAGATTACTACACCCACTCTGAACCTTATATTGATAATTTCTCCACATTAAATCATGTGTAAGATAAGATATAAAATCATTGATGTACTATGGGATACAATTCTAGAGATGGAACATGCATAAGGTTACCTTGTGTCTATAATTTGTTACATATCTTTGCATATTCATGAAAATCATGCATCAACGTGTTCTAATAATAACCCATTCCAAACAATTTGTGTGATATTACCATTTCACTAAAGTGTCCACCACACTCATTATCATAAACATATTATAATATAATTATAGAATCTTCATGTTGTAGACATCTAAGTAATTTTTCATCAAAGGACCTCATAAAAAGTACATCTTCAATAATTATGTATTTTAGTGTATCTCTATGTAATTTTATTCAATCGTTCCTTGAAGTGTGTGGAAGAATAATTTATTTTGATAAGTATTTAAACACACCCATATACCATTCAAAATTATGCATACCAATTTCTAGTGCCAATACCTCTAAAGAATCTATTTTTTCTAGATCAATGGTAGGTTGAGCTAATATATTGATGGTTAATATAACATGATAATTCTTAATATAAATGGGAAATAATAAATCATCACTTACCATAATGTTTTCATGTTTGTTGTTATTTCTAATAATGTTATCAATCTCAAACTCATCAAATTGGGCCATCAAAATGTGTACCAAATCTCTATATGGAATAAGTTTAATGTACATGGTTTGATAGATGGTTGTTACTTTTTTAACCAATAGTTGAGAATAACAATATACTTTTATATATTTAAATTGTAATATGCATGTCACATGAAGTCCCAAGATTAGTGCCTCATATTCTGTAGTTTTATTAATAAATGAAAAACCCAAATTATAGGCTAATAACATAATATATCTTTGGATAATGATCAATAAAATCCCATTTCACACACTTGAAGCACATTTAAAACCATAAAAATATATATTCCAAATCCTATTCACATTAATCTGCATTAAAAATTCATTAGGGAAAGTTCCATCTATAGGAATGTGGTCTTGTAATGGAGGCTCAATGGATTGATCTACAATAACTTTCCATTTGACTAATTTTTATGATACAAATGTGAAGTAAATTTATGTTAACAACATGATCCAATTGGATAATCATCATGATACATATGTCTTAGACATCATGTACTTCAGGGGATCAACCTTAGTAATGGCAAGTGTTTCATTATTGAAGATATAATGCCTAAGTTTTAACATTGACAACACAACATAAAATCATAATTCTTCCATTGCATTGTAATTTTTTGGTAATACACCAAAGTTATAATGATGTAATAGATTTATTTTTATTTTTTATCATCATCATGTTGTGTAACAAAATTCTATAAATAATGTTCTGTGGTGGAAATATATAGTAATAACAATTCATCTAGGATAAATGGAATCAAAATCATAGGGTTGGATAAATATTATTTCATTACATGCATATACAATTAATTTTTACCATACCATTAGAACTTTTTATCCTTTATTAATATCATAGAAAATGGTTGGATCCTATCAATGAGTTAAAAAATAAATATTCTAAGATTGATGTTTCATTATATACTCAGTTTATTGAGGTTCATAGGAGTAGGAATCTCAATAATTATTTGTATTATGTTTGGATCCACTTTTATTCCTCACCTAGAGATAATGAAACCTAAAAATTTACCTGAGGTGACACCAAAGACAAACTTATTATGGTTTAGTCATACTTAATATTGTCTTAATATTTCAAATATATTTCTCAGGCCATACACATGATTTAATCTTTTCGTATATTTTCCTAATATATCATCTAAATAATCCTATAGGATGTCATGCATACAATCAAAAAATGTGTCATATCCATTTATTAAGTCACTCCCATTAAATTTATTGGACAAGCTCCATAATCATGTTATCTATCATAATACAAAAAATGATACCTATATAATAAATCTATAAAATCTTGAAAGTAGCATAGATTCATCCAAGTAACATAGTTACCTCTTTTGATTAATAACACTGGACTAATTCTTCCAGCATCATAATAACTCTCATCCATAATATACCTCACCCATTACCCCTATATGTTCTTATACAAATAAGAGAGGAGGCTAGGGTTAGGGTTTTGGAGAGTAGTTACAAAAATAACAAGACAAAACTATTATTATCAAAAGTCAATTAAGTATATAATTAATTGATAATATTCTTTAATAATAGGTTGTGGGTAAGTATGCACCAATTAGATCCTACCCACAAATTATAATTAATAAAAATGCATATTAAAACCATAGAATATTGTATGAGTAATTAAATACACTAACATCCTCCCTTAAGATGTACTTTGATGAAGGGAAGGATAGAGGAATCATTGAACTATTACCCTTTGACAACACCTTCCTTTACTCTAAAAAGTTACATGAGATAAACATATCAGACCTTAATTAAGGGTTTCATGAATATGTCTACAAATTGATCATTTTTCTACAAAAATTAAGATCAACAACATTGGCCCCTATCAAATGTTGGACATATTACATGTGGATATTAATGTACTTTATGCATTGGTGCTCCATTGGGTTATGAGAAATGTGGATAACACTCTAATTATAATACCAAAGTGGAGTGGGTTGGGATTTTGGAAATTCTAATTTAGAAAAAAAGTATCAAATTCAAACTGACTCACATGTAGCAATGACAACTCCATTATACTCAATTTCCATAGTAGACAAAGTAATAATAGTCTAATTTTTTCAAGATCGAGTCACATGACCTACCTTAAGATGATATAGGTATCTTGTAGTTGATTTTTTTTCATTTGGGTCTCTTTCCCAATCACTGTTTATGTATTTGACAAATATTGTGTTCCCACTAGAAGTGAATGAAAAATTTAGGATTTTTCACTTCACTTGTAGTTAGTCTCATAGTTAGTAGTATCATGAAGATAACTTAGAATGCATTTTGCATCTAATTAATGACTTTCATGGGGGTATTGATAATAAAATGATACCAAATTCATAATAAATAAAAGACCAGGATGAATATGAGTCAATTATAGAATAATTCCCATAGTTTTATCAAAAATTGGAATTAATTAGTGTATTAGCTCTAATTAAGATAAAATGAATTAAAGGGTAACAAAATTTGTAAATGATTTGAAAGTAGAAAAATTAAAATAAATTACTAAAATGGACAAAGCTCAAACAAATGAAAGAATCTAACTATGAAAGACATGAGGACTTAGTTGTTTTTTCTTTTAGGCTATTTGTGCATGATTGAGAGATGCTTAGAACTGATCAAGTAAATTTGATTATGTGTGTACAACTAAAATAATGGTTGTCATTGATATGGGTTAGAATTTATTGGAAACAAATATATCAACTATTGTTACTATATTTTATGGGTTAAACTTGACCTCTATATAAAATAGTAAACTTGGGGTATAGTCACTTGCACCACCTTGAAATATGTTTGTGTACATAAATTTGACCTTCAACTATGTACATATGACCTAAAAATTACTTATTAAAAGTTTAAACCCTAATATGGCATGTAATATATGAAAACCTAAAAAAATAAAGGGGGGAGAATAATGGGTTGAGCTGACCTCAATCATCCTTATGATGATTGAACACTATGAATGTATCCAATACTCTAAAGAGGGAATTAAATCCCACATAGTTCTCCCACCTATTGTGCTTGTGCAATTATGTTCCTTTTACTGCATGTATGCATCTATAGATGTCTTGAATACTTGATAATGATTTTATTTAATTGGATATAATAAGCTCTTGACTTGGCTAAGGGTTTCTTCAAATGAGTAGAATAAAATTTGGAAAGAATATGAAAGTTTTGCTTAGTGTGCCTCAATAATGAAATTTCCAAGTAGTATAATAAATGGTTAAGAGGTTTATTAAAGCAATCCAAAAAGGGGAAAACTTCATGATACCTATCTTAAAAATATGGACCAATGTATAAGGGAGGGTTTAAATTTGAAAAAGAGATGTTGTTGAGGTAAAATACATGATCAACCCATAAGGTCAAGATCGACTACCGATGTCAACCCATATGGGTCATTTATATCCTTGAAAGGGAGACACTTTATTTTATAAATTTGAATGTCCATACAAATGATTAGAGAGGATTTTAGGGATTAAGAACATTTTTTTAGGTGTAAAAAAATAATTTATAAAATGATGGGTCTATACAAGTACTTAGGATAGAGTGAGGTGGTGAAGTAGGACTAATTTAAGTACTCAAGTCAATAAAATTAAATTTTGGAAAAAATTGAAATTTTCAAGTATTCATGACCAAATTTGAGTATCTAAAATTTCCCCCTCCCCTTTAGTATATAAATGAAATTACTATATTAAAAGGAAAGATATACCTAAGTGTCTACAACAGACTTTGACTTGGAGTGAATAATTCACTTGAGTAAGGCATTTTGACCTAGAAAAACTTGCAATAGTTCATGAAGTAGTCATTTTGTTCATTTGAAATTTGAAAAACTTTAACTTTGAAAATTGAAAAATTGAAAAGGGAGAAATGGAGGATTACACATGTATGTTTAAATTTAATTCTTTTATTATAACTTTACTTGAATATGATGTTTCTTTGAAGCATTATACAATTGGTGCATCCCATGAAGCACTTAGAGAGATTTATTCCTTTGTTGAACCAATTGGAAAATTGAGGGTGATCAAACCCCAATTTGAAGTAAAGATGTATAGAAAATAGAACCCACTGAGGGGCGCATAAATCACAATTCTTAATGTTGGTTTTTATAAACCCAAGATAGAAAAGGGTTAGAATCCATAATAGATTTACAATCTATAACATTGGAGGGTGATGAATCTCCAAGTTATGCATTATGAACTTTAACTAAATCAGCAAATTAAAATGACAAATAGATTAAATTATAACTTTGTTTCTTTGTTACTATATGCATGATCAAAAGAGAATGGATAACACCCATGCTCTGACCATGACCATAGATATAAAATAGTATTATAAGTATGGCATGAATTGTATCATCCCTTCATGTGATAATTGTAGATGTTGTAAGTGTGTGTAGATGCAAATTTGTAAATTTTGTTTGAATCTTGTGTGCATATGCCCATGCATATGAACCCAAAATTTATGAATATGCAATTTATTCTATAATGTGAATGTATATACATGGCATATGCCCCCATAATCTATAATATTAATTGAATTTTGAACTATTATGAATTCTTTGTAATTGCATTATGTACCCAAAGATGATTTCCTACTCATAAAGGCTTATCTCATGTAAGAAAAGCCCACTGAAATGCCACACTTTTAAGGTGAGGGATGTGTCTTGGAAGTCACTTATATTGAATAAACTTTAATTGTATCATGCATATTAATAAATAATCATGGAATACTATAGCATAGGTGAAAATGTATGTCATCATAGTAAGATATGTATCATTCAAAGCATGTTTGTAACATATGAGGCAAGGCCTAAAGTGTCAAATCTAGATAAATATATTGATGTAATTCATAGTAGTAATTAAATAATCAGACTCAGTAGTTAGTTCATGATATGAATCATGGCATTCATTAAACTTAATCATTTCAACAAGCATACAAACATAACAACTGCAATGTTGCTCACAGGGTCAAGAGCCAACATATAAAGGACATAAATAATGTCACAAAAAGGGACATATTAAAATATCACACAAAACATATGGCCAAGGGAAATAATCAAAGGACATGTTCAAATTTATCACAAAAAAATATTACACACACAAAGCCAAGGGCCATAAGTAATGGACATGCTCAAATGTCACACAATCTAAACAAAGATCTCATAAAGATGTTTAAGAAATTTTTTCACATAAGGGCCAAGGTCCATACACTATAGAAAAGAAAAGTATAATCTACTATGCACAAGTAATAGCATTAATGGAGGATAAAATTATGAATATGGTCCACACCATGTATATGTAATGTGATCATATCCTAGAAAATAACATATCCATGTACACAATGTAAGATAGATGTGTTAGAAAAACATTTGTAAAAATTATATAGCTCAACATATTGTAGAAGTTATAGAATGGTAACACTTGTAAATATTGTAACCTTTAGAAAACATGCCTAAAACATGGCATGGGTACTAGGTAGAGGCAAGTACAACATCTAAGTCTGTGTAAAATTGTATGTCCTACATAACACTCTTGAATACTAGTGAAATGCATGTGTGATAGAAAATAACTTATGGTATCTACAAATTATGAGATAAATAATATATGAAACTAATATAAAATAGATGCTTAATCATGCTCATGTCCTAGTTTTTTATTTGTATATTATTTTGAATGTTTTTGTATTTTTGAAATATTTTAGTTTTTTGTACTTTTTGAATTTTAAACAAGAACCACAAAGAATCGTAAATTAAATCATAGGTTCAAAAGTAGAATAAAAATAAGGGATATGAACAATCTAAAACAATAGTCAATGTAATGTATGCATTGAATATGATGTTATGGCCATGTATGAGAAATATGGCCCCATTATATATGTGAATTAACTTGTGGGAAATATAATAGTTATGTGAAGGAATGACTATACATCATCATTTGATCAAATGTACACTTGTCAATGCATGTAACACACAAGTATGATAAATATAATACACAAAAGGAAATATTTTTCATGAATAACAATGTTGTCTAAATTAAAAATAAGTATAGTATTGAAAAAATATATGTAGTAAGGTTTTTTAAGCTTACTTTTTTATTTAATCATATAAACTACTATAGGAAAATATCAACATGTTCATGACAATAGCGATAACTAATCTTGATTAGTACTAGTTGATATTTTCTATGATGGAAAATATAGTCTGCTTTGTTTAAATTGTGAAAACATGGTAGATTGCAAAATGTGGTAATATCATATCACTATGTTAGACTATTTAGATCAAGATAGTGAAAAAATGGCCAAGAGGCCAATAAAACACAAAGAGCCAATGGTTAGAAGATTGATCAAATTGATCACATGTGAAAAGTATAATAATAACATGATGAATAAATCAAGAAGTTATATATATATATATATAATTTTAATGTTTTTGATTTTCTTAGAAAACTTGCTGTAATCAATAATTGTCAAGCAAGTCATCCTCATAAAAAATGAAATCCTTAGAGTTATGTAAATACATGTAATATTCTTCTTCACCTTCTAAATGTTCATATTGTGTTCCATCTGTTATCTTTGAAGATATTACATGTCATCATGCTCATTGGTACCATGACGTGGTATGTGAATTATTATTCCTTCATGTAAAAAAGTGATGTATTGCTTAGGAGTATTCACTTTAACTTGCATTTTTTGTAACCATGACCATCCCAATTTGAATGGTACCTAGTATGAATGAGGCATAATCCATACCTACGTATTGATAAATTTTGGTCCATAAGCTATTGTGTATATGATATTGAAAATAGCTTCTTCCTAATCTTGACTATGATGTAATTCGTTGATATTATGTCCCATTTTTTGTAATCCTCTAATGTTGCAAATATTTTCCCATTTAATAGTATCAATGGGATTATGTTTGTAATAAAACCCCTTCCATGTATATTATAATAGTTAACCCCTATTTTTGAGGATACTTTCAACGTGTTGCATCTATAGATGATGTCTTTTGAACCTCTACAATAAGAGATATTTTTTGATTATGTATTAATTTGATAATGCCTTCATGATTATATTTATGAATTTTATTTTGTAGTGTTTCAAAATATTATGTATCATGTATTATAATTCTATGATGAGCAAAATATGGTTTACCTGCTTTATGTAAAAACTGCGTTACTAATCAGTGTCTAATAGTAGATAACGTAATAATCTTATCATCCAAAAATATTTACAAAATTATTGAGGGTGTATCTTGCTGTTGAATTTATTATAATAATGGCAAAATATTTGTAACAAATATTTCCACATTATTCATTGAATTTATCACAAATGCCATTTAATATCTACCATTACAATATTTATTCACATTATTAGCTTTAGGCATAACTAAAAGATGCTTTCCCTTTGAGTCTAACTAGTATTTAGTGATTAAATTTTAGCCATCACTATATACCCCCATACCAATGGGTTTGAATAAGGTATGAGCTAAATACTAATCTAAAGGGTTGAAGTTTAGATTGTGTAGTTGATCACCTATCATATTAACCATGCTAGCTCATCATCATCACTATCATAGTAATTTTAAACATTTACATCTTCTACTTATGAATTAACCAGTAAATGGAGATTAGGAATATGATTTTATTATTTCAAATTATGTTGATGTTATTTTTCTATAATTTATTTTTTCACTTGGATCCTTTTTTCCTTTTATAACTTGTCATGTTCAAGTTGTTCTAATTGTAACTTTTAACCTTCTAAATGTTTCTTTTATAATTATTCTTTATCTAATCTTGATTATTCCTCTTAAAATATTTAGTGTTATATTTATACCTATCAGATTTATCCAATACCTCTAATTAAGATCGAATGCACACATAAAATCTATAGAGTAGATGAGAGAGATTACCAAAAAGCAAAGTGCATAAAAGATATTCCTCATTAACTCTAGATGAATAAATACAAAGGGAGAGGTTACATATATAAGAGGGAGAGAGATAAAGACCCCAAATTATAATTAATGTGGGACTAACTTTCCCAAATGACCCAAATGACCTAGCTACCCTGTGTAAACTAATGACAATGTAGACAAAACCCATAGGATAAAAATCTACACCAAAACCCCCTTAAGTGTAGCGTAGGTAGGTTGGAGAATTGGGTCCCAACAACAAGGCTTGATAAGGTACCCAAGTACATAGTGATGACCCATAGTATTCTAAAAAATATGAAGGATGTGTGCCTCCACAAAGAAGAGAGAGAAGGTAAGCACAGAATATTGCGTGACAAATGTTATAGTAGGTCTCTTTACAACAAATGATTTCTCTTCCTCTAGGATGAAAGAAACCCTAAGATGTTAAACTATTGAATTCCCACTCAGTGGAATGAAATTAAGAATCATGATGTAAATATCTATAAAATACTCAAAATTCTCTATGATAATCCTCAAATGTGCCAAAGTCTGATTAGGAATCACAAGCCTAATTGTAGAATATGGAAATAAGGAAGCATATAATGAAGGGGAGATAACATGAGGGTTTATAAGTACCCTTATTACATCTAAAAAATAAGAATGGCATGGAAAAATAAATGAAATAATGCCCATGATGAAGAGAGCAAGGCTCAACAACCATTGACACTGCAGATTGGTCTATAAATGAAGCACTCAGATCTACAAGATGAATGTTCATATGAACATATGAGTTGTTGATGCTATCAATATGTGTAATATCACTAAAATAAATAAAGTCTTATAAAATGGAAGTTTTTGAAGGCTCTAGAAGATAAATAGTATACATAAGAATGGATGTAAAATCTACAATGAGATAACTAGGGTCTAGCAGAATCTCATCCTATAGTGAGGGATCAACAGAAGGAGGAACACTGTCCACCATGCATGTTTCATCACAAAAAATAAAAGTAGGAAGGGATAATACAATAGTATCATAAGAGTTAATAAGAATAAGAGGAGGATATGTGACATAAATCATAGTAAGATCCCTGAAAAGACTCTGAAGAGTGCTCTAAATAGTGAAGGGACACTCTGTGTGCTCCATATAGTGGTGCAGATCCTATGAAACATGTATCAATAAGTGATCATAGACATAATCATAAGAGTTTGACCAATCATCGTATTGACCTAGGTAATAAGAATAAGATTCTATTCATTTAATTATGGAATAAGGTCCTGATCTATGAGTGAACATTCCATGTACACATGCCATAAAGCATAATTGGTATTCCCACGAAAACCATTAGTGTAGAATCAACCTTCCTCCTTTAGAGTGTCTTAAATGGAGTCATGATGACTAAGATAAGACACCAAGGAAGTGAAAGACTACACAAGATACTTTATAATGATGCTAAAATATTATATGTTCATGAATGGGACATCAAACACTACAAAAAATGTGTTCAAGTAAGAAATTGGTGTAGGAATCAATAAAAGTAATCATGCTTAGAATAAATACGTTAGTCACAACCAAAAATTCATCCACATGTGAGAAATCAACGCATGAGATATAATGTAGAAAGTAATAGGGCCCATAACATAGGTAATCCCTAAAATATGGCACTTTATAAATTTAGTGAAAATATAAAAAAAAATTAGACCAATGGAAAAAGGATAAAAAACATGCACTTTTGAAAAAGATGACACTCAATTTTGAGTTTCCAATCAAAAGTTATAACAAATTATACCATCATTAATGGATTATTTAATTAATTTACACTAATAGTTTAAATTATCAAAGGGTTTAAACATAAAACATGCCTTATAACCACTCATTAGAATCAAAATCAAACCATGATCCTCCTTAAGTCAACTAAAGTAAAAAACCAACCATCATACTTACCCCTATGTACTCTCAAGCAAAAAATAAGCCACTGAGGCAAAGTAAAATAACTATTTAAATAATAGCTAATTTTAAAACGATTTTAGGGTAAAAATGTTAGGTTTTCATATTTTTGATTTAGAAAAAATGAGAGTTGGGTACCACCATGAGGAAAATATCCAACAATGGAGGATTAAAAACCAGGGGTTTGAGCTATATGATGCTACCAATAAAAGGTTCATGGAGGTCAAAAGGTTACCATTATTAGTATAATTATACTACCATTGAAGAGAATACAAGTTGTAGATGAGTTTGAGGTGCCATTAACAAGTCAAAGAGGAGCTTTCAAAATGCCATCAGGGAAAATGCCATTAGTATGTTAACCAAAATGTAGATCTACTAGTGAAATGCCATTAACAAGTTTATCAAAATGTATTCAATAGGTGAAACATAATTTTTAGAATACACCAATGTAGATGTTATAAGTCTAAAATTATACTTGACCCAAAGCCAACCAATGATGGAACAAATCCATTGGAGGTAGAGATCAGTCCTTTATAGGCTATGAAGATTAGCTAGACCATCAGATAGTGTAGTGAGGTCATTAGATGTATAAAAAAATATGTAGAGGTTAGAGGGATAGTTATCAAAACTATATCTCCAATAATATACATGTAACTCAAATAACATAGAGGTTGATCCAGAAAGAGGTAAACAAACTGGATGGTCAGTAGTACTTTGTGAAGGTCACGAGTTGGTAACAACTTGATTCACTAGAATGATTAAGTTGTATGACTGAGATGAGGCATAAAATAGGTCATGAGACCACTAACTAGGTCATTGAACCTTGATAACCAAACCTATTACTAAAAAAGAAACTACAATGCTACCACAACACAAACCATCCAAGAAACACTTAGATCTCAAATAAAATAGTGAGGAATCTCACCAAGGATTCAAATAAATGTGAATGACCATTGAATAAGGATCTAATACCATATTGGATTTATCCAAGACCTCTCAACAAGATCTAATGCACATATGAAAGCTATGGAGTAGGTGATAAAGATTACCTAAAGCAAAGTGTAGAAATGATATTCCTCACTAACTCTGGATGAATAAATACAAAGGGAGAGGTTACATATATAGGAGGGAGAGAGATAAAGGCTCCACATTATAATGAATGTGGGACTAACTTTCCCAAGTGACACAAATTACCTAGCTACCCTAATCAAACCAATGACACATGTAGATAAAACTCATAAGACAAAAGTCTACATGAATAATACCTTTGCCTATGTTATTTTCAATTGATTAAGTTCCTTTTGTGCTTGATATAACTCTTTTCGGTCCATTTTTAACTTATCTTGTTCTACCTTCTTATGATTAGTACTTGATTCTCTAATTTCATGTATATTTTTGGTTCCAAGTGATGACTTGAGAAGGAGGGATGATAGATGGATCATCTAACTTTGATTGAGATGCCTTGATTTTATAATATGTGAAAGGGTTATCATTCATAGGAAATACATATGATTATCCCTCATGCATGAATTTTATACACCTATGTAATGAAGATGTCACTCTGACATCATATGCATCCAAGGTCACCTTAATAGTAATTTATAATATACATGATTAGGCATAATATGAAATAAAGTAGACATTGTTTTAGGTGCCAATGTTATATCTAGATATATCATTCCAAGTACTTGTCATGAATATTTATCAAACCCTTTGATAATTTTATCTATTCATTAAATAATTTTAATTTTAATTCCCAATTATTGTAAGAAAGGATTACTACAAATGTTCACTCTAAAACCAACATCAATCAATAATCATTTGATTCCTTTATTTTGCATTTTAAATTGAATAAAGAGTGGGAAATTTGGTGTCATTACATGTTGTGTTAGTAATTATTATTCTTAAAAAGTGATAGTATTTTCAAGATCCTTAAAGGTGCTCATTATGAATGCAAAATCAACAAGTTGTGTATCACTAGAAATAATATTGTCTCACAATACAACATATAAAATATCCTTATAGACTAGTGACATTTTTAGTAATTCTAAAATAAAAAATGTATCATGGGTGTGTTTTAGTTGATCTCTGATACCATACCCTTTATGTTTATTTTATTTCCTCATGAGAGGTGGAAGGGGTTGAGGAGGAACATGTTAACTTCTTCCATCATGTGGTAGTCTACCTCTTTTGTTATTAACAACATGGACCATAGAATCTAGTAGAATTCATGGGTGAATAATGGGAGTAGGATGGTAGCTATTATAACCTTGAGGTCTAAAAGGAGGAGAAATGAAAGGATTAATACATGCCATTTTTAGTCTAGTAATAACCAATAAAAACTCCAATTGAATGTTGAAACAATAATAATTGAGTAATACTTGAGGTTGTAGAGTAAGCCTTATAACATCCTGAATGTATAAGTGCTAATGTTCCCATGTCATACTTAGCTTAAAAAAAATTGCATTAATGGTTCTTCTCTCTTAGCATGTGATTTGATTCATTTTATTACATGAGTGTTAATGATGTTCCTTATTAGGGAAGACAACTATTTTAAGATTACCTAGAGATGAAGGTTGGTTTCACACCATTGATCAATATTTGTGGAAACTCCTCTTTGGTTGGGGAGGAATGACCTACAAATCACACTAAATTACAAAAAATGGATTAATATAAAGATGAGTGGGCTACCTAGTTACAAACCAGTCTTGAGAAGCAACATGCTTTCTCAGATGGATGTTAGCCTACTATTTTCAATTAAGAAGGATAATAAATATTACAAGATATAAATGATGTAAAAGATAATTTGACAAAGATTAGATAAATTTAAATCATTTATTGCATTTAAGATAAATAAGATAAACATATATAGAGGGATAAGATAAATAGATGTAATAGAGAATTTGATGATGGATAAAATAGATAAGCATTTTGCTAATTTATGTTAGTTTATTACTAGAATGTGCATTAACAAAATAGAATGTTATATTGGACGGGGTTTTAAGATAGAAGTCAATATTTAGAAGGATTCAGGTTTGTGATATAAAATAAGCTATAAGGATCGATGTCGATTCTACAAGATTGAGGTTGATTCTAATGAATCGATGTCAATTCTATAAAATCTGTGTAGAGTTATAAATAAGCAAATAAAGGAGGACAAGAAAGATTTCAAGGTGTGTAATAGATTCTAAAGAGAAACTATGAATGTTTGAATGCTAAAATTGAAACAAAAGGATGTGAACAACTAAATAATAAGATGAATTGAATGCAATACTTACCTTGAAAATAATCATGGCATGAGGTTGATAATGTGAGTTCTTTTGTCTATATGTGGGTAGAAATTCACTAGAAAGGGGTCTAACAATCACCTATGAGTCTCCTAGAGAATTTTTTTTAGCATTTTAGGGTCCAAAATTGTAGTCCTAAGCTATGAAGGCTTGTTGTGTATATATAGATTGATGTTGATCCAGGAGAATTGGTATCGATCATAAAGGATCGATGTCGATTATGGAGAATCGATATCGATTAGCCCAATTTGGTCAAAAGTTGGCTTGGGTTATTCCAAACTGCATGCCAAACTAAGTGAATGTAACACTAAGTTATTTGCACAGGTTCTTGATGAGGGTAAGTTGTTAGGAGGGTTATTGGGAGGTTGAATAAGTTTGTTTTTATTTGTTTTTTATGGATTTTGGTTTGGGATGGTAAATAGTAATTAATAGGATTAATTACCATGGGTATATAGGGGGTATATACATAGAATAAACATTAAAGTATACTTTAAGTTATATTTTATGTATATACTTTTAGGGTGTTTGAGAGTGGTTTCAAACCTCTAGGAGTTAAGATGCAAAATATAGATTTTTAGAGGTTTCCACCACATTTTAGACTTAGCCTGTTTCAGGACTTTAGGATTTTAGACTTAGCCTATTTCAGGGTTTCAAGTTATGGTGCATATTTCTAGTTTCTACAACAACATGTAATGAAAGCTAGGAAATCTTGAAGAAAAACATAAATAATATGGTTATCCATGATATCCATATATTCTTTGCAAATTGAGAATAAAGTAACAAAGATCTAAAATTTAGGTCCTAGAAAAAAAAATTGTGTATGGAGATTAATAAATTCCCTTGAAATATATGGTTAAAAGAAAGTGGTTTCAGTGCCATATATCAAATATGAGGTCAAAATAAAGTGCTTTCAATGTTAGACATTGAATCCATAGTCGAAGGAAAATAATTTTATTGTTAGATATTAAATCCAAGGTTGAAAGAAATTTATTTGTGTCAAATGATTAGGAATTTATCTTAACCCTAAGATAACTTTTAAAGCAATGCTCGAATAAAATGTATGGGTTTACTAATTTTTTTTTTCAAAATTTGGAATTAATTGGTCTATTAACTCTAATTAAGATAAAATGAATTGAAGGGTATAAAAAAATTTAAATGACTTGAAATTAGCAGAATAAAAATAAAGTATTGAAATGGACAAAGCTCAAATGAATAAAAGAAGATAATTATGAAAGACACAAGAGGACTAAGATGTTTTTTTGCCTATAGGCTGATTGTGAGTGATTGAAACTAATCAAGCATATATGATTATACATGTGCAACTAAAGTAGGGATTATACTTGTTCTAAGTTAGAATTATTTGTAAGAAGACAAGATCTACTACCATTATTGTCTCGTATGGGTTGATCTTAACCTCTAAAATAAAAGGAAACTTGGGGTATGGTCATCTGCACCCACTTGAAATAAGCTCGTGTACATAAATTTGACCTTCAAATATACCTAAATGACTTAAAAAATAAATTATTCATAGTTACCCTAATAGGGTTTACAATAGTTCAAATATTTCAAATAGAGAGGGGGGAGTGTAATCAGCTGAGTTGACCCTTATCACCCCCATGATGATTGAATGTTACCTATGTATCCATTAATACAATGACAAGATTTAATCCCACATATTTCTCCCACCTATAGTGCTTAATGAAATTATGTTCCTTTTACTACATATATGAATCTAGATATGGATTGAATACTTGATAATGATTGGATATAATAGGTTATTGAATTGGCTAAGGGATACCTAAAATGAGTAGAACAAATTTATAAATAATAAGGAAGCTCTGCTCAGTATGCAATAGTGTAAGTGTGTCTCAATAATGAAATTGCTAAGTAGTAGAATAAGTGTCTTAGAGGTGTGTTTATAGTAATCAAAAAAAGAGAAAACCTCATGATACCTATCCTAAATATACAAACTAATTTTTAAGGAAGGCTTTAAATTTGAAAAAGAGACATTATTGAGGAAAATACGTGATTGACCCATAAGGTTAGGATTGACTACTGATCCTAACCCATATGGGTTGATTCTATCTTGGGAAGGGTGACACTTGATTTTATAAATTTTAATATATGTATAGATGCTTAGAGAGGTTTTTAGTGATTAATAACATTTATGTAGGTGTAAAATAAGAAAATATAAAGGGATGGGTCTGTTCAATTACTTAGGATAGAGTAAGGTGGACAAAAATGAGAAATTTAATTATTCAAGTCAATTAAATTAAAAATGGGCCAAAACTATTTTTATCAAGTATTCATGACCAAATTTGATATTTACACACACCAATTTCTTGTAGAGTTAACCATCAAATGAAGGAAAATAAAACTTGGTATAATGTTTGACTCTATATTGATATAGAGTTGGTGCAGACTTACAATCATTCATGTTGAAGTGGTTGAGTGTGTATTCAGCATACTTAGATTTATAAAGAAATATTCATTTCTCATATTGTGAAATCTAAAGACCAAGGAAAAAATATAACAAGCCTAAGTAATCTCAAAATAATTCACAATCTAAGATTTCAAATCATGAATCTTCTAGGTATAATTTTTTATGATGATTAAGTCATCAACATAAAAGACTAAAATCATGAGTTTTTTATCTACTTTATTGGTGTATATTGTGGTGTCAAACATACTCGATGCAAAGCCAAAGCTGATTAAGAATGTGTCAATATTTTCATACCAAGCTTGAGAATCCTATTTCAAATTGTATAAGGGTTTTTTAAGTTCACACACAAAGAGTTATCACTGATTATGGACCCAAGAGGTTGGGATAGTTAAATTTATTCCTATAGGTATCCATGAAAGAAGGTTTATTTTAAATCCATATGACGAATGCCCTATCCTTGTGTTGTAACCAAGGAGATTACTATCCTAATGGAATTCATCTTAGAAATTGGAGAAAATGTTTCAATGTAATCAACACCTTCAACTTGTGAATAACCTTTTGCTACAAGTTAGGATTTGTATATGTCAATGAACCCATATTTTTCATACTTAGTGTGTTATACCTACTTACACCTCAATATTTTCTTACTTAGTGTGGTAATTATTCAATGAAATAATTTATTGTGTCATAGTTGCCTACCATTTATGATGCTTAGAAGCTTCATGATAATTCTATGAATCTTATCACTGCAAATTATGAAAAATGTGCAACATAATTAATATGTTGTTATCTTGTCATGATTGATCTCTTAGATCCCATACTAATGAACTAGCCTTATGGAAAACAATGTGGACCCATTTTGGTAGAGGTTGTGTTGGTTGTGTAGGTAGAGGTTCTAGCTACCCCCATAAGGATCATCATCTAAACTTTAGTAACTCATATAATGGGATTCATCTCAACTATCTTGTTCTTTATAAGAGACATTAGAAGTTGTGTCCAACTAGGAAAGAGGTAATTGATGAGGAACATTAAGATATGTTGGTTTGAAAAGCTGATATTATTCATCAAGTAACACATCCCATCAGTAAATCACTTTAGTGGTTCCCAAAATAAGAAGATAATATGCCTTTACATATTTATAGTATCTAAAAAGATACAAGGACAACTCTTCATTTTCATTATTTTTCACTTTTCATTTGGAATGTGTGACCAAGCTACATCCAAAAACTTAGAAATCAAAAACATTTGGGTTGACACAAGACCATTTTTATTCATGAGTCATATTTTGCACTACAAAGTGGGGAGTAAAATTTTGGATGTAGGTTGAATACTAATTTAACTCAACCCAATACTATGGAGGCAAGTTTTTATAATGTATGATGTAATTGGAATTTTCCTATAGTGTGAAATTTTATGATTAGATACACCATTTTTTTGAGGGGTGTAGGGTACAATATGATAAATTTGATTGACCACCTATTCACAGAAGCTAAGCATCTAATTGTTGAAAAATACTTCTCCATTATCTATCTTGAGACATTGTATTTTTCTCTTCGACAGGTTTTCAATAAGGGGATTTAAATAATATGAAGTGCTCAAAGACTTCACTTTTATTTTTAGAAAGTAGACTCACATTATATCATATAAATCATCAATGAATGTAAGCACATATTTATGTTTCTAAAAATAAATATTGGGAAAGGATATAAGATAATTATAAAACAACTATAATTTTTCATTTGCCCTCAAGAATTTGCCTTTGCAAAATGGATCCCTTTATTTTTTTACAAGTGCACAACCTAGACAAATACCATTTTTGAATTAAACTTGTGGAAAACCAATAACCATGTGGTGTTTAATGAGGTCTTGTAATGAGAAATAGTTAAGATGACCAAAACTCTCATGCCAAAGCTTACTCATGTCATTAGCATACATGTGAAATCATGACTTGTGAAGGTTGAGGTAACATAATTTTCAAATTTTTATAGTCATTCTAGATGATCAACCTTGAAAGTGGCTACAATAATATACTGGCCTTTGATATTTATGATGACAATATCAATAGGTGTAAAATAAATGGTTTTTTCTTCACCTAGATGTGTGATGTGATATATGGAAAGGAGGTTTGTTGACAAGTCTAGAACATTGATATTTTTTTTAATACACCATTCTCCATCTCAATTATCTCTTCACCCTCAACAACTAGAGGACAAGGGTTTCCCATAAAAAATAATTGTGCAATAATATTCAAGATTTTAAACAATGATCCATCATGCACCATATGGTTATCGGCTCTTAAATCCAAAAATCCATTTTTGGAAGGGGGAAGCTATATATTTTTCATCTGTACTTATAATTATGCCATTTCTTGAAATATTGATGTTCAACATGGCCTGGTTATTACACCAATTACAACACTCTTGGTCAACATTGGAATTTAATTTCCCTTTGCCTTTGTTTTAACTTAGGGAATGATTTTGATAAAATAATGAATTTCCATTAGGCTAGGGACTTGATTTCCATTTTTTCTTGGTATGGAATTTGCCTCTTCTAGAGTTGGGGTGTGACATTGCATTAGTATCATTGAACACTAACACCTATTTCTTAGTACCTTCAAGTCATATTTTCACAATAAAAATTAGTTTTTTCTGTTCTCTCTAAAATTATTCATAGAATTTGTCAAATGTTAGTGCAACATATGTAGATCCCACACATTCTTGATGTGTGTATTAGTTTGAAAAAAAACTAAGTAATGGAGACCCAATTTATATACAATAGTCATGAGTTTTTCTTCACTCTTGATTTGACTAATCTCAACGAGTAAAAGCCTCAAGCACTTGAATTGTGTGATGAAGTCCTCAATGTAAGGATATTTATCTAGAATAAGAGTAGTGAGTTCATTTTACAATTGGCATGCCCTTAACTTTCTATGATTTTAAAAAAGATCATCCAAGATAGTCTAAACTTTATAAGGTTCCATGACACCCATAAAATGAAACTTCAATTCAAGGGATTCTAACAACCCAAGGATACCTCTAGCTTCATCAAAATAATATTATCATTTCTTCCATTTTACAAGATCTAAAGGTGAAGATTATTCATTTATTTCAATATGGTATAAACCCTTGCTAAGGCACATATCAAGAATTTAACCTTTCCAGATGAAGTAGTTTGAACTTGAGGGCTAATTTTTTCTCCACCATATGATAAAACAAAAAAATTGAGTAGAAATAGCCCATTTTTTGTATGATTGTTTTTGAATTTTTTCTTCTAAATATACACTTTAAAATGTTTGTCTCGATGAGAAATTAATAATGGTGAAATCAACATATGGGCATTTTTTTGAAAGCATTTTTAGGACTACAAATGAAAATAAATTTTGTATGCAATTTTTTTTCAAAAAAATGAAATATGAGTTAAAATGATCATATCAATGTGAAAATCACAATGGTGCAGTCACCCTCTGACCGTAAAAAGTATTTTTCACTCATTTTTTATTTATTCACATAGAACTACTCTTCAACCTTCCCACACAAATAAATTTTGTTTTTATTTTGAAAAACCCTTTTTGCAATAAAAATGCCATTTGATTTGCCCTTTCATTTTTATTTTCTAATCTTAAATATGGATAAGGAATACTATAGCTGAAGCTAACCAAAAAGTACTGCAACATTATAGATCTACCAAATGTAACCAGATTTGTTTTAGGAAATATTAGGTCGAGGATTGTTTGATTTGTAGGCTCTTTGATATATAAATCCACACTTTTAAATAGTGAAAATTCCCAAAGATCACTGACTACAGAGGTTTCCATGATCTCTCGACCAAATTATCCCATCTTTGAGGTACATAGAGAGTAACTTCTTGGGGATAACTTCTTACCAATACAACACAAAATCAAACAACCAAGATGCTTCTTATTAGAAAAAAATCTAAGGAATTTCCTATATATCATGAGGTATGTATAATATAATATCGAAATAAAGTGATGTCTAATGGATTGAGTACTTGGGATGTACTGCTCACACCATAGATCAAGTAAATATAATTACCACTTTTCCTATAACAACAACCCTTGTGCTTTTTACAACTATAAGAATACTATTATAACCTAGGCAATTTATATGAAATAAAAATTCTTCAACTATTATTAACCTACTATGTTCACCAATTTATGATCCAAGATCCCACAAGAGTGACATGAGAGCATAATATTAGGTGTTTCTAGTAAGCCACTGAATATGGGCATAAAACTTGAAATGTAGAAAAAAAAAACTTTAGATCTAAAAACTAAAAAAAATGTTGAATATGCATAAAAAGAATAAAAAACTAAAAATTTGATCTTTGATATTGTATGTAGAACTAGGTGAATATTATATAGGTTTGATATCATATTAAATTTCTTAGATAGGATCTAGAATCATGTTAGCTACCATAACACGAACACCCACAATGCCTGCATAACAAAGTATGAAAGCTTCAAAGTAAAGTAACACATATTCATCTAAGTAGCATAGCTACCTCTTATAATTGAGAGCACTAGCCCAATTATACCAATATAATAATAACTCTCATCCAAAATTTCCCTCACCCACTAGCCCTATATGTTCTTATATAGATAAGAGAGGAAGCTAGGGTTAGGGTTAGGATTTTGGAGAGTAGCTATAAAAATAAAAATACAAAAGTGTTATAAATAGAAGTCATTTAAATCTTTACTTAATTGATAATATTATCTAATAATAGGTTGTGGGTAAATATGAACCAATTAATGACTACCCACGAATTACAAATAATAAAAGAGCATCTTAAAACTATACAATAGTTTATTAGTAATAAAATAAAATAATAGATCCTACATTATTGATTTAAAAAGGCATGACCACATATCAAAATGTGCCTCAATATGTTGTAAATATAGTTTTATGTTGGTCATCAATGTTAATATTTATTTTTGTGTCTAGAAAACCCATTCATAAAAGAAAACATTTCATGCCTAGAGATATAATCAACAACCATATCAATATGGGGAAATACAAAGTCTTTTTTGGTAAATTCCATGTTTATATCTCAAAAGTATGTTCATATGCCAATTCTCCTAGTTATTTTTACAATTGACACAATGTTGGAAATCCACTCAGAGTAGTTAATAGGAATAATAAAATCAATGTAAAACAATTTTTAAATTTATTTCTTAACCAATAAAGCCACTTTAGGATGCATTTTTATTATATTTTTATTTATAGGTTTCGTATTATGATTTACACCAAGGTTATGCACCACGATAGATGTAGACACACATGCATGGCACAAGAAAATTCAAATATGTCTTGGTATTATTTTAACAATCCAATATATGTTTTGTATCTCTTAGGATTTAAGGAGGCACCAAAGTCAAGGTCTTAAGTTTGTCACTAGTGCCAATATTTATATCGATTGTATATTTATTCATTAAACTAGATATATCCTCAATATAAGATGTATTAGGTAAGGTGTATAAAATAACTAATGTAATATCAATGTTGCCATGTGAGGGCTTACCTTCCCTAAAAAAATAAGAATGCTCATTCAATATAAAAGTAATTTACTACTCTTGTGATGATATATAGGTAAATATAAGTTAATTCCCAAATATTAGGTTAAATTTTAATCATTATAAAATATATCAAGAGATGGTGTATAATCTAATGTGGTATAATCAACTAACTCAAAATAGATGACTTTCAATTCCTCTTTTTTTCTACTTCCATGAAATATTTGAAACATTCATAAGAGATATTCATAATATTTTCCATATCTTGAGATTGATTCTTTGTGGATTTTTTGGATTGATCATGAAGAGGCTTTAGTTATTCCTTAATAAAATTATCATGATTGTGAGCTCATAAATATCCATTATCCAAATCAGAGGGTATCAGTTGAGTAACTCCTTCTTTTTGAGATTTTGATTTATCATTATTGTATCCAATTACTTATTTATCTTTATGAGTAGTTGGAAGAATAAGGTCTATTATACCTTGTTAAATTTTACATAAGCCTTGACTGCTATAACCTATGTTTTATACACCCTCGATAAAAATACAAGTCTCTCTAAGGAAATTTAAACAACACTAGAAGTTTTTATTTTATTAGAAAACATCTACCATAGGCATTTTACCTTTAACATCAATTGTTTGTTCTTCAATAAATGTTGATGTCTAAGTTGGAATTATATAATCCTAAGGGGTTATATAAATATATCCAATATAAAACACACTCATTACATCTCTATATTCCACAAATCTTATTCGTGTTAAAATTAGTTTGGAAACAATTTCATCTATGTTATCAACTTGGTAATCATTCTCCTCGGTATTTTCCTTAGCATAACTACTTTCACAAAATTTAAATGTTTCCACTTGTTACATTAGAATAACATATTGATATGCCACTATATTTGGTTAAATATTATTTAAATAAGGTAAAATTGTACCTTGATGTTTAATCATCTTTTAAAATATAAATGACACATCATCTATGGGACATGGATAAATAATTCCATCATGTATAAACTTCAAACATATATGTAGAGCATATGTAGCAGATCATATTTCATGCATCCAATCTCTCCAAAGTCAAATATTGTAGTTCATGTTATTAAATATAAATTTACATTTTGTGACTACAAGTTTTCTATCAAAGTGACAAGTTTAGTGTGATTTATCCAAGATCCTTTCTTGATTGCTTATTAAAAACCTTAATGATAATATTTGAATTAGTGAGGGATTGTATTCCTATGCCTAATTTAAAGAGAAATGCATCATTGCTATAAATTTTTAGTCTTAAACCATTTTAAATGAGTACTCTTTTGATCCCCATAATGTTGAAAGTAACATGGATTTGAAAGGGTAAATGTTGATCAATAATGTCTTTCAAAGGCATCTCATCATTCTCAATGATTTGTAATGGATATCATTATACACATTAGAATTGGTAATTGATTCAAAGATATATATCTTATTATGATATTTTATAATTGATTCATGATATCATAATATTTTTTAACATGCAACTTGAGCTTGGGATTTTGAAGGAGATTAAGATTATGCTTTGGTTGCTCCTACCTCAAGATTAAGGAATATTAGGAGGAATTGTTGTATTATTTACCCTAGACATCCTTTTATTAGTATGGTACACCTCATAATAAGTCATCATAAATGGGGAACATATAAATTTAAATAATAAATGTTTATATAAGGCACTAAGGCCCTTCTATTATTATTATCAAGGATATCAAGGTATAAATATGAAGAGATATCAATTGCATAAAACCTAACATTTATTGAAAAATATTCTAACATTATATGATTTTACATTGGAAATTTTAAGATGAATACTAATGATTTCCATAGTCATAAAAACGTGATACAACCCAATACACACATGATAAGAATATACCATGTAAATTTAAACATAGGAAAACATGCAATAATGGAATTATATCTAAGAATATTCCTATCCATATCTAGAAATATAGAGATTAAATAAATTAGAATAATTTGTATAATGAATTACTAGGTTTAAAGGAAGATGACTCTAGGAAAAAACCTAATATGGGGCACCCAAGAAATCAAAATTTTGGAAAGAAAGCTAGAGTTTGAAAAAAAAATGTTAGAAAGTTAAATATGACCTAAGGTTTGGTGTAATGTAATACATAAACATGTAATATGATAAATCTTAGAAAATTTATATTTTCAATCAATGAATAAATATCTAACCATACAAGGATACAAATCATACAAGATAATGTAGGTTCATATATGATAGCTGATTCAGAGCATTCCTAGGTAAATTATAAATAATATGGAAAGAGACTTACATTATACATGACTTAATGTAGAAAACAATGGTAGTTTTAAGAGATTTATAGTGGGTCATATTAGTATGGTTAATTTATGTATGGGCTTATTTATGATTTCTTTTTAAGTTTGATACTTGTAGACATCTAAAATGACCTTATACACATGTTCTAATAGATTGGAATGATCATATACATCTATAAAATAAAATTACCTTTCATTTAGGAATAAGGCTTGAAGTTTACCTAATAGGCCTATTGTAACACCTATGGTCTAGGCCATCCTATTGGGTTTCTCTATATCCTACCAGCTTGAACACATCTTTAGTGACCCCATAAACATGTTTCAATAGGTTATAAACATAAACTCAAGGTGTAAATGACAATGAACCTCATTTTTTATTGGGTTTACATCAACCCCACACACTGAGATAGTAAATGAAATAATGAGGGATTTAATATATATTTAAAGTTAATGGAATGATGAATTGGTCAAGAAAGGTAAGGATGTCATGATTAAACATTATCAAGCACTTAATGATAAAATTTGAGTATCTACAAACACATTTATAATGTATGCAAATATATTTCATGAAATGGCACTTTAAGGCTGAAATGAGCATGATATATCCATGTGAAGGCCAGATATGTGGCATGAAAACTCAATATTAACTCTTTTATAGCCATTTCAATACCAATTTTCTCTTGCTTGATTGTTTAAATAGACCTACTAGGATAATTAGGCCTAGCCTCTAAGTAGGCCTAATTATCCTACAACCATAGATGTAATCAATATCAATATACTAGTGTTATAAGGTTATTAGTTTGCAATATCTATGGTTGTAAGGCTGGATTCCTCTAGCCTCTAAGTAGGCCCCCACCCACATGATTTACTGCCATACCTCTACGTACACCCTGTGTATTTGTAATATACTTAATGCGTTTGTTCCTCTAGGCTGGCGAGCTCCAAAGACGATCTGACTCAAATGCATTTCAAAGTAATACCTACAGTTTTATGGATCTGTAAATTGGTATTAAAATTTTAACTTTATAAACAACACTTGTTATGCAAAAGTGTAATCCAAACAAACCGAGATTCCTAACTAATTATTTAATTAATAAATATGAATTAGAAACTTCATTCTTCTCTTTCTTACCTAGGCCTAACTAATGAGGTATGTAAAACTCAATATACCATAACTTTTTATCTAGGAACACTTAACCCATGAAATAAATTTTTGACACATTTAAAATATGTTATATCATATGTGTACAAAATTTTAGATCTTCTTGATGAGATAATTTCAATGAATCACACCTTTTGAATTCTTAAACCTTATCTAAAATTTGTAACTACAAGTGTGCTATATATAGTCTATTACAGTCTGGACAGTAGAATGAATCAATCTGAGGATCATGTATCTTCTGTGCATGAAGACATTCTTTAGGAAAGGATAGAGAGGAGGAATTGGATTTGCTGGGTGTAGGATCAAAACTGATAATAGCTTTATCTTTAGTTTACAAGCTTACTTATGATTTCTTTGTAAGTTTGATACTTGTAGACATCTAAAATGACCTTATACACATGTTCTAATAGATTGGAATGATCATATACATCTATAAAATAAAATTACCTTTCATTTAGGAACAAGGCTTGAAGTTTACCTAATAGGCCTATTGTAACCCCTATGGTCTAGGCCATCCTATTGGGTTTCTCTATATCCTACCAGCTTGAACACATCTTTAGTGACCCCATAAACATGTTTCAATAGGTTATAAACATAAACTCAAGGTGTAAATGACAATGAACCTCATTTTTTATTGGGTTTACATCAACCCCACACACTTCCCTTTTAGAGCATATTTATGATTACAACAACTAACCTTTTTTAATAATGAAGTGGTCAAATCCAACTCACAAAGCAAGCGATCCCTTCAATAAAACTGAAGTTTCCAAAATTTATCTTCATAAAGTAATCGATATTTATTGGAGTTAGAATGTTTCTAATTTGAAAAGTTACACATCTTTATCTTCCTAGGATTGCTCCTTATTTCAGATTTAATACAGACCAGACAACACTCTGATCACAGGATCTTCACAAACACTTCACACTTTCTTATTGATATTGCAAACAAAGCTGAATACAAAGCAAGACTTCAAGACACAAGAAGAAAACTAGAATTATTTACTACTAGACACTAGACTGCAACTTAAGATGCCTTACTCTCGATGCTTATAACTCATATTTTTACTTTTGTAAGACAAGAGTTTCTTATTCTTTTCAAAGAGTTTCTGCAACTCTATGTCTCTTGAAGCCATACAAATATTAGCATGACTTTGATTTTTCAAGATCTATTTACAGTCTGGACAGTAGAATGAATAAATCTGAGGATCATGTATCTTTTGTGCATGAAGACATTCTTTAGGAAAGGATAGAGAGGAGGAATTGGCTTTGCTGGGTGTAGGATCAAAACTGATAATAGCCAAAATGTTTTATGAAAAAGTGAGGTTTACATTGAAATGCAATTTAACTACCCTTAAATGTGTAAGTAACCCTACTCAGATATAAAATAATAAAATCACACTTAATTATTATTATAATTCTAGAGAAATAAATGAAAAAAATAGGGTTTAGATAAGTATCTTGATTTTTGGACAATCTAGAAATAGTCATCACAATCTACAAACTCAAATCATTGACAAACCTTGAAAAAATGGTGAGAAGTGCAATGATAATAATAATTATTAAATCTTGCCATAATTAAAAATTATTTATCAATTATATTGACTATATATTATAAATACCTAATTCCAGCCACAATTGGCTTCCCGACTAGACTTCAGATTGATTCCTACCAAACATTGCAAATTATGCCTAAGAATAACTAAACATCCCAATTTCGGTCATACATAATTAATCTACTCAAAATCATGTTGATACATTCTTATTAGAGATACTATCCTGTACACAACAATAACCTCTCACGAATTCACCCCCAGTCACCTTATGACCTAACAACTGGCAATTTAGCCTATGAACCAATTAAGTGGGGCATTTGAACAATTATCAAAAGAGATAAAATGCTAATCAAATTAAATCATCTATTCAAGCAAGATTAAATTCTTAGTTGAATTATCCATTTTTAAATTAATGAATATCTAAAAATGGAAATTTCAAAATTTAAAATATCAAGCCTTTTCATCATTGTCTTTATGAGTTTTCAAGCTCTTCCAAAATATCCCAAAATATTTAATTTGAGAGCCATGCCTAGTAATTAAAAATCATAATTACATGATAAATTTTAACTCAATTGGAGTTAGCCTCAACTCACCTAGGGTTAGTTTGAATGTGTTCCATGTTTAAGCTCAACCTTAACCCACCGTGGGTGAGAATTAACTTTTAAAGCTATAATTACAAGGCCATACCTATTGATATTTAATCTATTTTGGTGCAAAGTTATTATGCCAAATATCTTCAAATATTTTATAGTGTAGTATTATTATGTAGGATATACTCCTTAAAATTCATGCAAGTATTGTTACCATGCCAAAATCATAAGACAACTAGCCAAGCTAAGGTACCAAGGAGAGAAGGAACAAAGAAAGATTCATTTTCAAATACTTATTGATGTGAAAATTTGATAAAACCACTTAAACAAGCCATTTGGAGCTCCAAAAATGGTAAAAGAGTGATTTATTTTGAGTTCTAATGTAGCTTTCATATTATTTCTTGTTACTTATGCTCTCCCTAGTGTCTAGGATAGACATGTTAGGATTTTAGTGAGTTATTTTTATTTGTTTTATTGGATTAACATAAGACTAACCACCCCTCTACGTATGCCTTTTTCACATCATGTCCCATTGGGCATACCATAATGTGAATAAGGAATATGTAGAGGGGATGTTAGTCTTATATTAGTCCAATAAAACAAATCAAAATAACACACTAAAATCCTAACACTTATAGCCTAGACACTAGGGAGATCATAAGTAACAAGCAAGCATATGAAAACATAAGTAGAACATAAAAAAATCACTATTTTATCTTCCTTGGAGTTTTAAATGGTTTGTTAAAGTGTCTTTCTCAAATTTTACATTAAGAAATCTTCATCAATGGAGCTTTTTTAACTTCACCTTTCCTTGGCACCTTGGCTTGGCTAGTTGGCTTATGATTTTGGAATGGTAACACTACTTACATGAATTTTAAGGAGTATATCCTGCATAATAATACTACACTATAAAATATTTGAAAATATTTGTGCATAATAACTTTTCACCAAAATAGATTAGATATCAATAGGTATGGCCTTGTATTTATAGCCTCAAAAGTTAACTCTCACCCAAGGTGGGTTAAGGTTGAGTTTAAATATAAAATGGGTTCAAACTAACCCTAGGTGAGTTGAGGCTAACTATAGTTGAGTTCAAATTTGTCATGTAATTATGATTTTCAATTACTAGGCATGGCTTTAAAATTATATTTTTTAGGATATTTTGGAAGAGATTGACAACTCATAAAGGCAATGATGAAAAGGTTTAATATTTTGAATTTTGGAATTTTCATTTTTAGATATTCATTAATTACAAATGGATAATTAAACTAAATATTATTTAATTAGATGATTCCATTTGATTATTATTTTAGCTCTTTTAATATTTATTTAAGTGCCCCACTTAATGGGTCCATAGGCTAAACTATTTGTTGTTAGGTCGTAAGGTGACTAGGGGTGAATCCATGAGAGGTTATTATTATGTACGAGCTAGTCTCCCAAATAGGGATGCCTTAACGTGATTATGAGAATTGATGAATGATACATGGCCAAAATTAGGATGTTCAGTGATTCTTAGGCTTAATTTTCAATGTTTATTAGGAATCAATTTGAAGCTCAATCGGGAAGCTAGTTGTAGCTAGGATTGGTTGTCTATAGTTTTCCCCTTTTTGGGAAGGCATTGCAAGATATAGGCACAATAATTTCTTCTTAAAGAATGAAAAGGTCATGTATTCCTAATGCCCTAAATGGTGATAGATGAGCCCTAGATTCTCCCTCAAGGAAGTGATCGATAAAGAAGGTTGATGATTGATCCCTCTAAAGACGGAAACGATGGGACCAAAAGGTAAAAAGGTGTGGAAAAGACTAATTTGCTGATAAATAGTTATAATTAGTGACATAGTGAGACTACCTAATTGGGTAGATAAAAAGGATGATTTTGCCTAAAGGTAGTTTATAATCATCAACATATCTAGGTAAAAAGATAATGATTTACCCAAAGGTAGTTATAATCATTAATCAAAGGATAAGGTAAAAAGAGAATGATTTTCCCAAAGGCAGTATAATCATTAAAAAAAATAATGATTTTCCCATAGCTGATTATAATCATTGGTAGAATGAAAAAATACCCCAGTTGGGTGGATAAAAATAATGATTTGCCCAAAGGTGGCTATAATCATTAACCTGCAGATAAATTAAAACACAATGATTTTTCTAAAGGTGGTTATAATCATTGGAAGAAGGAAAACATGACCTAGTTGGGATGATAGAGATAATGATTTTCCCAAAGTTAGTTATAATCACTAACATCTATATAAATCAAAACACAATGATTCGCCCAAAGGTAGTTAGAATCATTGACATGATAATTTGGGTTGAAACACAATGATTTACCCAAAGATGGTTATAATCATTGGTAATATGGGTGGGATAATATGGAAAATTAGACAAGGGGGGTTTGAATTACTGAATCCATACTCATAGAGTAAAATTAAGCCACTATAGAGGAGAAAGATGAATTTGGGCTACTCTCTAGTATGGAGATTCATGACCTAACTAGCAAGGATTAAAATTCATTCATGATTTAATTACTCTATATTTGAAAAATGATTTAGATAGATCAAGAATTCTTCAGGTAACCAAGGATAAGTACCATGACCTCATTACTTTTAATATTTCTTGAGCTAATTTTTGCTATAACACCTGATAATATGTATCATGATAACTTAGCTAAAATATACATAAAGATCGACACGTGATCCAATAAATAATTGAAAACAATTCACCAATGATAAAAACCATGATGACAATGCTCATGTATAAATATGGATGGACTTAAGTATAATGCACAAGGAATCACCCAATGAACACATGCATACTATGTTAAGGCATAATAATGAAAGAAAGTAAATAGGGGAAAAAGTAGACAAAAACATAACAAAATACCAAGAAATGGAAAATAAAGATAAAACAAAACAAAACAATGAAAAAAAAATGAAAGAAACACAAACAATAGTTAATCACAATGTTAGTGCGAATAAAAGACAAACACAAATGATACAAGGTTTCCCCCATGCTATAGGGATGTAAAGACACAAAGAAGACAACAAATATTGCCCCCAGGCTATAGGGATGTAAAGACACAAAAAAGACAACAAATATTTCCCCTGGACTATAATAGATAATGAAATAAACAAATGAAAAGGGGGTAATTGAAGAAAAAGAAGGGGTAGTTGAGATAACTCTAGATGCACTAAGAAAGTAGACGATGCCTAGATAGTTCCATGAATACAAGGTCCAACATAAACTTTAGGCCAAATGTAGTTCTCCCATGAGATGAGATAGAAGAAAAATTAATGATAAGAAAATGTGATGGATGTAAAGGGGAATGTGGGAATGGTCTCACAAAATGGTGAGTGTATGAAAAAATGGTTTCTCATAAAAAGGTGAAAGCATAAAAAAAAATTGTAAATGTTTTTATAATTTTCTAAGCATCTCAACTTGATTGATAATTACGAGATACTACATTGTCCAACTCACAAAATGGAAAGATCATTTAAAACTAAAATTATTTGTAAAATGGTGAGAGTGTGTCAAAGGGTGATTGATCTGACCTCAATGTGAATTGAGTTTTTCCTACATAGTCCCATTAGGACCTTAAGTCATTGTAGTTCTGCTTGACAATAGAGGAATCTAACTAAGCAGCAACAAGTTCTCAAAGTAGGCAAATGGCATAGCATGGCATAGGAATGGCAAAGTGGGACTTCAAGATATGATAAAGGTGTTGTTCCTAATTTTCCCATAGAAAGTTATAATTAAGAAATAATGGCATAGGTCAATGATACTAATTTTATAAAAGGTGGTTATAATTAGTAACATAGATTGGGATACTGATTTTCCCAAAGGTAGGTATAATTAACAACACTCATAAAGAAATAAAATAAGAAATAAAGGATGCAACTACCAAATCACTGTCATACTCATCCAAAATATGGCCTCTATCTAGAATATGGAATCAACTACCAAATCTTGATTTGAATACCCTCTTTTAAGGTTGCCAAAGAACCAATGGAATGAAACCAAGGTCAAAGGGCTTGGGTAGGGAGGGTAAAAACAATGTTGGTAAAAAGGGAAAGTATGGTAGAATGGTATAGGTTATATTACAAATAAGATCAAAATATAATAAAATGGAAACAAGCCTCATAGACAATACTTCAAGTCTCTCAAGTCAAGTAACACTTGAGGTGTATGATGTTCATTAGCTCATCAAGTTCATCCCCATTTGGTGTAGTGAGCCTGTATCATCTAGAACCATAATTTGTAATAATGATATAGGGGCCTATCCAATTGAGTTTGAACTTACCCTTATTTTTCTTAGCAACACTCATAAAGAAATAAAATAAGAAATAAAGGATGAAACTACCAAATCACTGTCATACTCATCCAAAATATGGCCTCTATCTATAATATGGAATCAACTACCAAATCTTGATTTGAATACCCTCTTTGAAGGTAGCCAAAGAACCATTGGAATGAAACCAAGGTCAAAGGGCTTGGGTAGGGAGGGTAAAAACAATGTTGGTAAAAAGGGAAAGTATGGTAGAATGGTATAGGTTATATTACAAATAAGATCATAATATAATAAAATGGAAACAAGCCTCATAGACAATACTTCAAGTCTCTCAAGTCAAGTAACACTTGAGGTGTATGATGTTCATCAACTCATCAAGTTCATCCCCATCTGGTGTAATGAGCCTATATGATCTAGAGCCATAATTTGTAATAATGATATAGGGGCATATCCAATTGGGTTTGAACTTACCCTTATTTTTCTTCTCGATCATGGTTTTGTTTGAGAATAAGATCACCAATCTTAAAATATTTATGTTTGACCCTCTGGTTATAGTGTCCATGGAGTCTATTATGGTAAGCTTGAAGGATGTTGACAATGGCCATGTGTTTTTCATCAAGTAACTCTAGATCTTATAAGAGAGATATGTGGTAATCTTCATCATCTAGGACATGTTTTAGTGAGATACACAAAGAAGGTAACTCTACCTCAATGGGAATAATGGCTTAGTGCCATAAACTAGGGAATACAGAGTGGTTCCTATGGGAGTATGGTAATTAGTGTTGTATGCCTAGAGGGCACATAATATTTAGAGGTGCCAATCACAAGCAATATCATTGACAATTTTTTTAAGGATGTTGATAGTAGTTTTATTGGATGCCTCTACTTGGCCATTAACTTATGGGTAATATATGATAGAAAAATGTTGAGTAATGTTGTACTCGACACAAAACATTTTGACATCCTTATTCTTAAATGATCCATCATTATCAGATATAATGTTGGATGGGATACTATAACAACATATGAGATGATTTAATACAAACTTATAAATCTATTTTCTAGTAATGTAAGTGATGGTATAGCTTCAACCCAAAGGGGTATAATTTTCTGTATCTTAACCTGTCCAACAATTTTACAAGGTTCACCATCACCTAAATAAACCTATCCAAAATCACCTTAAACATAGTCTTGAAAATATTTTTTATGGGGTGTAGCATGAAATGAATCCCTAAACCTAACACCCAAAAATCATTAATATTATCTAATGAAAGGATTAAAACATCTTACAACACATCACCTACTACATTTTCTTCTTGATTGTTATCTTTTTGTCCATCTCAAAACCAACAATCTTTCTTCAGGTGTCCTTTCTTCCTACAAATCTAGCATACTAACATTACTCTAGATTTGGATCTACCCTTATTATACTTACCATGATTCTTTAGGCCCTTTCCTCTATCATTTTGTCTTCCCCTATTTTCCATAGTCAAATCATTACCTAATGTCTCACTTGTGCTTTTACATTACATTTACTCACTAAGAATAACACTAATAACATCATCAAACTTTAAAGTGTTTAAACTAGAGACAAAATTACTCACAACCATGACCAAGACATTCCAACTTCCTAAAAATGAGCATAAAATCAAAAGAACCCTAACCTCATCATCAAAGTTTACTCCTATAGAGCTTCACAAATTTGTGATCATGTGAAATTCATTTAAACGATCAGTAATAGACCCACCTTTTGAAATTTACATATTAAATAAACACTTTGTAATAAATACATTGTTAGAGGATGAGGGGTTTTCATACAATCTATCGAATGCCTTTATCACATCCTCTATTGTCTTTTATTTTGCAATATTGAAGGCTACCGATGCTACCAAGCATAGTCATATTGTTCTTAGTGCCTTTCTATCAAGAACCTCCCAATATTCATCCTTCATAGTCATCAAATTATTTACTATTCCATCCAATGATATAAAAATATCCTTATGATATAGATAGTCCTCCATTTTCATCTTCTATGGCTGATAATTTTGGCTGTTAAACTTTTCAACCTTAAACTTGCCTTCTTCTGCCATTGCTCCCACTTGAACCAAGAACCCTCTTTCCTATGAGTTTATCTACCAAACAAACCTTCATCTTTGATACCATTTGTTAATAATATATAATGAAGATAAATATTAATGAAATATAGATAGAAATAAAATGTAGAAAACACAGTATAAGAGAGACATAGATTTAATATAGCTCACCCAATATGGGCTACATCCACACAGAAACAACTAGTTTTTCTCTTATTCAATCCAAAAAATGAAGTGATAAACCTAAAATACATATACTATAATCTCCTCTTCACTCACACATAGTGTGCCATCATGATTACAATGCCCTCGTATCAAAAGAGGGTTACATATTAGGGAAAAATACACCAACATAGTTTCTACTATTAGATCTATGACCTAATAATGAATGGTCTAGATTTACTATGAAATTATAATATAATAAGATCAGGCTCCACCATCTAACACTTTTTTATTCTTATTAATGGGTGTCCTACCACATATTTTGGCACTTATAGAGGAATTTGACAAGGATGTCCTCTTTCTCCCTATTTGTTTATCATTTTGGCAGAAAATTTGGGTAGAATTATTGCTAGTGATATAAATAACATAATTATTGAAGGTGTTACTCTTGTAGTTTGTGGATGATTCCTCCCTCATGGGAAAAGCTATGAATAAAGAGGATTCAAACTTTAACAAAAAATTGAAACTTTTCAAGGCTACAACTAATCAAATTATTAGTGAGGATAAGTCCAAAATTTATTTCTTTCATACGACCCCTAGATAGGAAGCTATTATTCTTGATAGACTTCATTTTTGGAAATATTCTTTACCAATCACCTATCTTGGTGTTTCCTTAAGAGAATATATAATTTCTAACTAGAGTTAGTTACTAGATAGATAGAAAACTAAGATTTCTAAATGGACTAATAAATGGCTTTCGATGGGAGGGTGAATCATTTTGATAAAAAAATGTTTTGTAAGCTATTCCCATTTTATTCTCTTCCATCCTACATGTTCCCAAGTCTATCTTTAAGGAGATTAACCAAATCTACTATAGGTTTTTATGGAAATGGTGTCAACTTATTAAAAAATAGACTTTGGTGAAATGGACCATGATTTGTCTCCATAAGCATCAAGGGGGTTTGGGTTTTTAATCAATTCATCTAAATGGTCAAACTTTAGTTTATAAGGTATTCTAGCATATTATTTAGTTTCCTTCATGACTTTGGGTGTAAAATTTGAGAGCCAAATATGCAAGAAATAAGTTTCATAATCAAATAGTCCATTTCTCCTTTCTCTTGAAAGGTTCTCCAATGTTGGAATTGCTTAAAACTGGTGAGTCTATGATTAAGAATAAACTATTTTTGATAATCAATAATGGTAGAAAGGCCCATTTTTGGACTAATTCTTAGGATGATCATCCCCCTCTTGTAAAATAGTATCCCCATTTTCATAATCTTATAGAGCAAATACATCAAAAAGGTTAGATAACGGTTGATAAGTATTATAATAAGCCTAGTAGAGAGTAGGCATTTTAAAGGGAGTATATTTTTCTTGAAGATTGGCCAAATCTAATTTCCTTAGATTATAAATTACAACTAATTCATATTTTTAAAAACAAATATCTTTCTTAGTTTGATGAGGATGACTTGCTAGCTTGGGGAGGCCAAAGAAATGAAAAATATAAAATAGCTAATGGCTATTTTTTTTTTCAATATTCAACTTAACCTCTTAATAGGATTTTTAAGAAACTATGGCATCAAAATTTATGGCCTAAAGTTAGATTTTTCATTTGGCTTCTGTTACATTGTAGGGTGCTTATGAGAGATCAACTTATGAAAAGAGGCTTTAATGGCCCCTTTAGATGTGTGATTTGTAAAGACCATGAGGAAACATTTTATCATCTCTTCTTATATTTTCCATTCATTACTGAACAATGGTAATACCTTATGCATAGTTTGGGCATCCCAAGGACTAATTTTTCATCCTTGATTTAACTTCTTCAATATTAAAAATACATTATTTAGTTTGATGTTTTCTCTAATCAAATTATCTGAGATGGGGTTCGTTTAATTTTATGAAATATGTGGAAGGAGCAAAATGAAAAGATATTCAAGCAAAGGGTCATGAATAGTTTTTGGGTTTGGAAACACTCTCTTGTTAATATTAAATAATCAGTTGTGCACTTGATGAAAATTCCTTCAGCTCCTTCTTAGTGTTGGATGATTATTATTCAAGTTCTTCACATTGTTCCTTCTCCCCCTCATATCTAGGTAGATTCTAGAGCCAAAGATCATTCCTTGATTATCATCTCAGGGATCAATAGTGTTTTTACATATGGTGTTTCAAGGGGAAATATTAGTTATGAAAACATTAGAGGTATTGGTAAAGAGTTGGATAATTATATTGCTTTATTTTCCATAATCAGGATTGCCACCAACAACTCAATTGAAGGATAAGCTACTGTCAAAGGTTCTAAAAATACATGGAAGGTGGGATGGAAGAAAGTCTAATTGGTTATTGATTTTAAGTTTTGGATTAAGACAATCTTAGATTCCAACTCTAATATCTCCATAGACTTGATAATTTATATAATTCTCAACAAAATTTAATGGCTTCAAAATAATTTTGATAGGTTATTTTATTTACACACTCCTAGGGGTTTAAATAAAGTTACATATGCTCTAGCCAATTGGGATCTTGACCAATTTGAGGTGAAAGGCTTTGGCCTTCCTCCTCTATGGTGTTTATCTAATCTAAAGAATGATATATTATACACTTTAGCTCTAGATAGTGACAAAACTAATTATTAAAGTCTTCTTGAGCTTTCTTATCTTCCTCAAAAGGCTATTTTCGGGTGTATATTTCCTTAATTGGTTAGTAGCTTCTTCTCCATGGATTTTTTGGTAATGGATCATGCTTCCCATTCTAGTCTTGCATGAGCTAAAAGGTTTTAGTCTTATTAGTTTTTACAAAGACTATATGCATGGCTCGGTGACTGCTTATCTTTTGGTTAGGCATCCTATTAAAGCATGTCAAAGGGGGTAAGCCAGGTGTAAGCCCTAGGTATTTTTTGTAGAAGAGATACTTGACCTCCTTGATACTTACCTAAATGCAACATCTCTCTAGATATGGTTTCCAAAAAACAAACAAATAATTGATTTTTTGTTAAACCAAGCTTCATAGGGTGTCTTATCTTTGAATGTCATTTTATGGATTTTGTTAATGATGTAGACTATTGTGTTTACTAATTTAGCCCCAAAACACCTTTCTAAGTTATTATTATCCTAAATATTCCTTTGTTGGGGATCAACCAACAATAGATTACACTTGTGAAAGCAATAAATGCAGAAATAAATCAGATAGACAAGTAACTAGAATGATAAACAACAAGAACAAGAGATACAAGAAACCACCCTGAAAACTTGTATTAACAAACTCTTTACAAAAGGAATACAATTGAAGAAACTTATTTCTTCCACACCTCTCCTAGATGTATAGATCTCTCACTAGATCTCTATTCCTCAAGAGCTCTCTCTCTCAAGAACAATCAACTCCAACAAGCCTAGATTGATTCAATTCTGTACTGTTCTTCAACAACCACTACAATAATCCACACAAAGCTAAGAAGATCTAACTCTACATATATAATTAGGAAACTTGAGCATGCACTTACAACAAGCAGTTAAGCCACTTGAACAAGGGCTATAAAAATAATATTACTAATAATAGAGATGCGAGCTTAAGACTACAACTTAAACTCATCATGCAAACACTCGCTTCTATCCTCAGAAATAACTTTCTGGACGCACAGGTAACCGACGTCGGTTCCTGCTGCTTGCCTGTGACTGCCGTCGGCCGACCCTCTACCAACGCCGACGCCTCTGCGATTGCACCTGACTGATGTCGGTCGCTCTTGACCGACACCAGTGTCTGTGTAGACCCAAAACTGTCATAGTGTGCTCCTTGGTGAAGCTTTTAGCTCCACACCCTAACAATCTCCCACTTGGAGATAAACAGCTACACCAGTACCTGTACAACAACATCTTCTAGCTCCTCCATCTTCAACTCAATCATGAAGACCAATAGAAGTTGAATGAAGATTCAACTTCTCCTTTGTAACCGGCTTGGTTAACATATCAGCAGGATTCCTATTCGTATGGATCTTCTCCAGCTTCAACTCACCATCTTCCAATACCTGTTCTATGAAATGGTACCTTACCTGTATGTGTTTTGTTCTTGAATGAAAGGCTGAATTCTTAGACAAATGGATTGCACTCTGACTGTCACTATACAATCTGCAACTCTCATGCTCCCTACCAAGCTCATCCATGAATCGTGTCATCCATATCATCTCTTTGCTAGCCTCTGTGGCTGCAATATACTCTACTTCTGTAGTTGACAAGGCAACAACCTTCTGCAACTTAGATATCCAGCTAACCGTCGTTCCACCTACAGTGAAAACATAACTTGTAGTGCTCCTCCTGCCATCCAAATCACCTGTCATATCTGAATCGACATAACCATGTAGAGAAGTATCTAAACCTCCATAGCACAAGTGCCTACTGCTGGTTCCTCTCAGATATCTAAGGATCCACTGAACTGCTTTCCAATGTTCCTTACCTGGATTGGCCATATACTTACTTACCACTCCCACTGCTTGGGCAATATCCGGTCTAGTACACACCATTGCATACATCAAACTCCCTACTGTGGAAGAATATGGAACCTTACTCATGTACTCTACCTCATCATATGAATTAGGACATTGTTCTTTACTCAACTTAAAATGTCCAGCCAAAGGTGTGCTTACCGGTTTAGCATCCTGCATATTGAATCATTTCAACACCTTGTCCACATAATCTTCTTGAGACAATATCAACCTGTGATTTTTCCTGTCTCTCTTAATGCTCATGCCAAGGATTTTCTTTGCTGCTCACAAATCCTTCATAACAAAATGTTTGAGCTAATTTCACTTTAACCTCAGAGATATCTTGCATGTGAGATCCTCCAACCAGCATATCATCTACATACAACAATAGAATAATATATCTACCGTTATCAAATCTCTTGAAATACATGCAATGGTCAGATTGACACCTACTGTAGCCATGCTCAGTCATAAACCTGTCAAATTTTAAATACCATTGCCTAGGAGCTTGTTTGAGGCTATACAAGCTTTTCTTCAATCTGCACACTAACTTCTCCTTACCCTTGACCTCAAATCCTTCTAGCTGTTCCATATAAATTTCCTCATCCAAGTCTCCATGAAGAAATGTTGTCTTAACATCTAGCTTCTCAAGATGCAAATCCTCGAAAGCAACCAAAGACAATACAACCCTTATAGAAGTCATTTTAACAACAGGAGAAAAAATCTCACCAAAGTCAATGCCTGGATTTTGTGCAAATCCTTTTACCACCAATCTGGCCTTATATCTCATCTGTCCATTCTCACCTTCTTTCAACCTGTAGGTCCATCTGTTCTTGAGTGTTCTCTTACCAACTGGCAATTCAACCAAATCCCATGTTTGGTTCTCTCTTAAGGACTCTAACTCCTCAACCATGCCACGCTCCCACTGACTCTTGGAATCCACCTGTATTGCTTCTTCAAAACTCTCTGGTTCTCCACCATCAATTAGTAATAAATAAAATAAAGAAGGATAATATCTGATTGGAGGCTTACTCACCCTTTCTGACCTCTTGATGGGTGTCTGAGACTCATTCACAACACGCTGTCCACCCAAATTCTCTGACAGTGACCGACCTCAGTCACCTCTAGACCTATTACTGGCTGACTCCAGTTCTGTCTAACCGATGCCGGTGCCTGTCCTACCGACATCGGTCTCTGTATGGCCGACCTCGGTTTCTATTCTGTCGACGCCGGTTCTTAACTTGTCGATGTCAGTCTCTGTGTTTTCCTGCAAGTGATTATTTCTTTTTCCCGTGAGCTCATATTGGACCTTCACCTCATCCAATTCACCATTGCTCTGCTCAGATTGATTCAGCTTCCTTAGCTGATCACAATACATCACTCTTTCATTGAAAACAACATCACGACTCCTAATTACCTTTTTAGTTTCTAGATTCCACAATCTGTAACCAAAATCATCTGAGCCATAGCCAATAAACGTGTACCTCATAGACTTAGCATCAATCTTCTCTCTATTTTATTTATCTATGTGCACAAAGGCTTCACAACCAAAAAATTTGAGATATGAGAGATCAACCTTTTTACCTGTCCATGCCTCTTTTGGAATACCACCATCCAGAGCTGTAGAGGGTCCTCTGTTAATTAGATATACTGCAGTGTCAACAGCTTGTGCCCAAAACTGTAAGGGCAAACCGGCATGCAATCTCATACACCTTGCACGCTCCATTATTGTCCTGTTCATCCTTTCAGCAATTCCATTCTGCTGAGGTGTCCTTGGAACCGTCTTTTGCCTACGTATTCCATGCATATAACAATAATCTATGAACTTATAACTGCAGAACTCACCGCCATTATCAGATCTTAGGCACTTCAATCTTTTACCTGTTTCATTCTCAACCATAGCTTTCCAAATCTTAAAAGTCTCAAATACATCAGATTTTCTTCTAATACAATAGATCCATACCTTCCTTGTAGCATCATCTATGAAAGATACATAGTATTGTGATCCTCCAATGGAAGCAACCTGAGCTGGTCCCCACACGTCTGTGTGAACAAGCTGCAACTTATGCCTCTTCTTAGTAGACCCAGTCTTGAGAAAAGTAACCCTTTTTTGTTTTCCAAATACACAGTGCTCACAAAACTCTAGATCTATGCCTTTTAAATCTGAAAGCATACCTTTGGACTTAAGAATTGACATCCCCTTCTCACTCATGTGGCCAAGTCTTGAGTGCCACAATTTAGCATCCACATCTAAAGTAGATAATACAGAAGGAGATTTGTTAGTAACACAATTACACAAATAGAGAGTACCTTCTCTCTTACCTCTGGCTATAACAAGTGCACCCTTGGTCACCTTCAAAGATTCTGCTGTGAGAGTTACTGTACAACCCTCATCCCCTAACTTTCCTGCAGAAATCAAATTTTTCTTCAAGCTAGGAACATGCATCACATCTCTCAACACCCATGTGTTTCTATTCTGCATCTTCAGCTGCACTTTACCTTTGCAATTATTTTACAGGGCTCATCATCCCTTAGATACACTATTCCAAAATCTCCATGGATATAGTCACTAAAATATTCCCTATTAGGGGTAGCATGAAAAGATGCACCAGAATCTAACACCCAAGATTCTATATTATTATGCAAAGAGAAAATTAAAGCATCTTGTGCAATACCTGCAACCTTGGCTTCTTCCTTTCCTTCGTGCTGATTGTCCTCCTTAGGCTTTGACCAACAATCTCTGCTTATGTGCCCCATCTTTTCGTAATTCCAGCATTGTGGCCTTCTGCCATTTCTGGATTTAGATCTGCCTTTCCCCTTAGATTTGGATCTTGATATGCCTTTCTTGCTCTTCTCTTTCTGCCTCCCCCTGCTCTCAAAACTTAAAGCGTTCCCAGATGTCTCTTTTGTGCTTTTCCTGCGTATTTCTGCATTCAAGATAAAACTAACAACATCTTCTACTTTCAAAATATTTGATGCAGATGCAGTATTACTTACTGCCATTACTAAGCCATGCCAGCTTTTAGGCAAAGAACATAATATTAAAAGAGCTTTTATTTCATCATCAAACACTATATTGACTAAACTTAATTTATTCACAATTCCATTGAAATCATTCAAATGCGTAGAAACAGATCCACCTTCATTCATATGCAAATTAAATAACTGCTTCATAAGATATACCTTATTAGAAGCTGAGGATTTTTCATACAAATTTGCTAACGTAGTCATCAACTCTACCGTAGACTTTGCCTGTGATAAATTAGATATCACAGTGGATGCTAGACTCAGTCTTATAGACCCCAGAGCCTTTCTATCAAGAACTTCCCATTCTTCATCCTCCATGTCTTTGGGCTTCTTTGCAACCCCACCTAATGGTAAGTAGAGATCTTTCTGATACAGATAATCCTCTATCTACATTCTCCAATGTTGGTAATTTTTGCCATTGAACTTTTCCATTCTCAGTTTACTTTCATCTGCCATTGCTTCTCCCACTCAAACAAAAATCCCTACAGAAACCCCTGTGAGAACCTATAATTAATACACACTACACAGATCTGAACCACCTGTTAGTGAACCTGAGCTCTGATACCACTTGTTGGTATTAGCTCTTGAACCTACAACCAAGGCTCTGATACCACTTATTGGGGATCAACCAACAATAGATTACACTTGTGAAAGCAATAAATGCATAAATAAATCAGATAGACAAGTAACTAGAATGATAAACAACAAGAACAAGAGATACAAGAAACCACCCTGAAAACTTGTATTAACAAACTCTTTACAAAAGGAATACAATTGAAGAAACTTCTTTCTTCCACACCTCTCCTAGATGTATAGATCTCTCACTAGATCTCTATTCCTCAAGAGCTCTCTCTCTCAAGAACAATCAACTCCAACAAGCCTGGATTGATTCAATTCTGTACTGTTCTTCAACAACTACTACAATAATCCACACAAAGCTAAGAAGATCTAATTCTACATATAGAATTAGGAAACTTGAGCATGCACTTACAAAAACCAGTTAAGCCACTTGAACAAGGGCTCTAAAAATAATATTACTAATAATAGAGACACGAGCTTAAGACTACAACTTAAACTCATCATGCAAACACTCACTTATATCCTCGGAAATAGCTTTCTGGACGCACAGGTAACCGACGTCGATTCCTGCTGCTTGCTTGTGACCACCGCCGGCTGACCCTCTGCCGATGCCGACACCTCTGCGACTGCACCTGACCGACGTCGGTCGCTCCTGACCGATGCCGATGTCTATGTAGACCCGAAACTGTCATAGTGTTCTCCTTGGTGAAGCTTTTAGCTCCACACCCTAACATCCTTGATAATGCCATGATGGATTTTTTTTTTTTTTTTAACAATACCATTCTATTGTGGTGTGTAAGGAGTTGTTAACTACCTTTTGATTCCATGTAAAGCACAAAACACATTAAAGTCATTAGAAAAAAATCACCTCTTTTATTTATTCTTAGGGATTTGATGCATTGCCCACATTATTTTTTGTCCAAATATTTGAAAGTTTTAATATATGAAAAATTTCCACTCTTTTATTTCAACAATTAAACCCACATAGATCTTATATCATCATCAATGAAGGAAATGAAATGCAAATTCTTGCCAATACTTATACAAGACATTGTCTACATAAATTTGAATGAACCAACTCCAAGGTTTTTATTACTAATAGGGAAGGAATCCCTATGATGTTTCCCAATAATAGATGAATTTAATGTATCATCCTTCTTGAATTATAACTTGGGAAGACCTCATACTATACCCTTTGTGTCAATACTATGTAAGATCTTAAAACTGATATGACCATATCTTGAATGCGACAACATGTTAACATACTCAATGGTGGATAAACACATATTTTCATTTAACATATTAATATTTAATAGAAACATCATATTATTTGCCATATAAATTTCAAAATCATTATATTTCTAGATCTTCTATCAAAAATAGAACAAACACTATCTTTAAAAAGTATTTTAAAACCCTTTTCTATTAATTGACCAACACTAATCAGATTGTGACTTTAATTTTGACAAAAATACACATTATTATTTTCACCCTTACCTTATTTTTTGTGATTTTCATGTTTCTCTTTTCTTCAACCTTGGTGGATTTTACATCTCCAAAATGTACTTGGATTTTGAAAGAGTCGTCTAACTTGTTAAAACCATCTTTATGATGTGTCATGTGATTTGAGCACCCTAAATCAATAAACCACCAATTATTTGATTTTGATACTCCCACATTACACATGATAAAATAATTTTAGCCTTATTTAACATCACTTTACTCAACTTGAAAAAATTTATTATCACTCTCTTGATTAACTTGATTCTTAGTTGTTAGAATCTTGTAATCTTTAATCATGTGTCTTACTTTTTGAAATAACAACAATTATTTATTACTCTTACCTATGCATTTATATTCATATTTTCCCTTTTAATTTGATTTTTTATAAAACCCTAAATTCTATTTTTTATTTTTATCTTTGGTCTTTGAAGCATTTGTGTATGCTTGTAATTTTGAGCTATGGATTTTAAACTACTAAAAATAACACTTTTACCCAAAGCTTATAAAACATCAAAAGATAGAAATATAGGAATAATCAATAATCAAATATTAATTATTAAAATTACATTTCTTCTAATGGATTACCTCTAAGATATTCAAATCGATTCCAATGATTCTTGAATTTGTTGTTGGATTGCTATGGATAGACTTAGATTTTTGGCATGATGTTTGCTTAATCAAGAGACTAAGATGATATGGATTTAGGATGGATTAGATTATGACTATGTGAGAGTTTTCATATGATTCCAAAATTTATCTTTGATATGGATAATGGGTTAGTTTAAATAGGCTATGGAGGGAAGATCGATGGCCAATATTTAAAAGTTGGGTTAGGAGGATCCATGGTGGAGGATTATCAAAGGAATTAAAAATTCCTTGGAAGCCTCTAGAATATAAGATTATAGAGATGAAGGGGTAAGATAGAGAGGATTCTTGAATTGGAAAATTATATGATCCATTAGTGGCTAATCAAGATTATGTAATGATTAAGATAGGTAATTAGATAAGTGATTAGGGACTAGGGATGTAGGAGAGCCTAGGAATAGGCTAGGTTAGGTGGGTCATGGGAATTTTAAATTTTCAAATAATGGATAAATGGGATTATTTAGTGAATAATACATAATTATAAGAAATAATAGGTTGTTAGGGACAATATAAGATTAGTAGATGAAGAATAATGAAATGGGATATTAGTTAAATGACTAGAAGGGGTGATATTAGGATGGAATTAGAAGAGATAAATGACATTAGATAGAATAAGAAAAATTAATGTTGATTAATAGTAATATTACTGATGATAACTGAAGCAAGCAAATTTAGATGTATATATTTTCCCTTCTTTTAAAGGGCATTGTGAGTGGATGAAGTGGAATGAGTAATGGTCTTTCAAATAAAAACCATTTCAAGAATGGATGTTAGTAAATGGTACTAGTGGAGATGATGCCCCCTCAAGGGAACATGCAGGGAAGAATGAGATGGATGGAAACTCAAAAAGAGGCAATGAGGGGTAGGATTTAATGAATAAACAAGGGGATTAGATGTGATATGTGGGATTGATGATGAAGAAGAGGAGATTGACATCAATAGTGAGATACAAAGTGATGATGCCTCTAACAAAGACCTATACACAAGGAAGGGAAATGATTGTGTCATAGTTGTTGAAAAATCCCAAGGGGGAATTAACCATAACATGATGATATAAGATTAAAATGCCTCCTACTTTCAACATATCCCAAGTAAGGATGCATACAAGGGAGAGTTGTAAGCTAGGATAAATAATGATTTGATAAGAGTAATGATGAATGTAACTCAAAGTTAAAGTTAAGAGATATGATGAAGGAGATGAGAGATAAAAAATGATATGATAGAGTGACCAAAGATGAAAGGGAAGAATTAGACTACATTACATCAAATCAATGTTCCATAATGTGATTAATAATGCTGAACCACCTATCAAGGACACATGCAAGGGAGTAAGATATGATAATAAAGTTATGGTCCTGATCATACCCCAATTGAAGGAGGAAACTATAAACTTTAACTGATGAATAGACCAATCAATGATAATAGATGACTAATGGGAGAAAATATGGATGTTGTGATTTGTTGTGCCCAATTGATAGGTGAAAGTGATTGAATGGGAATATTGGGGAGATCATTGTAGGTATGATGATTGACCAATAGAAAAATTGATTAATGATTGATAATATAGCTTTAGAATTTTACTGATGCAAGACTTGAGGATGATGAGAAACAAGAGAGATGTGATGAATAATGATGGAAAAAAATGAAAGAGTAGCCAAGCTGATCTCAGGCACATCATGTGACTGATCGATACCTACATAGTTTTAAAAAGACCTCAGACCAATGTAGTTTGGATGACATTAGAGGATGATGATTATTGTTAAACATGTTAGTTGTTAGATCAGGGATGATGATTAGACTTGAGAGTTGAGTTGGGATGCTGATGATTAGAAAGATGATAGATGTTTATTAAGAGGATATAGACATGATGATAAAGGACTTGGAGAATTGATTGGATATTAAATAAGTAAACTTGAATGATCAACTTGAAGACAAAAGGACTAGAATAAATGATTAAATTTGGAAATTATGATAGGTGATAAAGGATAGGAGAAATGATGTGTGTCTATTATCAAGCCACATTACTGTAATAAGGCTTATCATAGCCTAAGAAATCTAATATAAATATAACACTAGGTTGTATGCCCCATGATATAAGTATGACCAAGGGGACATTGTGATAAAGTGAATAAAAATGGGTAAATAATGATCTTTACATCATTTAGGGCACCTAAAAACATCATTGTATCTTTTGGTGTCATCATAAAATCCTCATTCATTGCCTAATAGACAAAAAGAGATGACACAAGGAAACATAGACAAAGAAATGAAACATAATAAAATTAGATATATACATGATAAATGACATGTAAACAAGTCAAACTATAAAGAGTAGACACATAACACACATAAATATCTACATATGAATGTTTTATAACTAGTGTCTTATTTATGAGAGTCGAGGAGATGAGCGATTAGGTAGTGAATTAGACAAAGTTGGTCATGATGATCATGATGTGAATTTGATTAAGGATAGGAATCTAGATAAGGTATGGACTTGTAATAGACTATTGATGTGAATTAGGATTAGAATTTGGTTAAGGATATTGATTTGGAGTGGAAGGACTAGGATTAGGATAAGGATTTTGGAGTAAACTATTGATGTGGATTAGGATTAAGATTTAGATAGGGGTACAAATTTGGATAGGGGCTTATTGAATTAAAGATTAACCATTTTGTCATCTTAGATGAGAGACTTCTAACATGTGTTTCTATACAATTTTCGCTTGCACATTCAAAAGGAAATGAGAAACTAAGATAAAATGGTCTAGGGTCAGATGTTACCCGGATGAAGTCTTGCACACCAAATTCAGACGACTGAAGGAACTCCTCTTTGGTTGTGGAGGATGACACCTGTAGAAGAAAGAGACTAAAACATAGAAGTTGTTAGATGGCTGGAAAGTGGACAGCCAAGTGAAAGCTTGGTCCTAGAAGTGTAAAGACTTCTTGGGGAATGACAGTCCACTGATAAAAATCAAAATATAGTCAGAAATAGAAATGATAAAGATAGAATAAAAGAAATGAAAGCAAATGTGTACCTATTATGTAGCAGTCTATTTTCCACAGTCATTGGCATCGGTGTTCTGCCAGCATTGGTCAAGTAAGTCACTGACGTTGATTAGTCTGCCGACGTCGGTAGGGGTAATGCTCGAGGTCGGTTAGGGTAATGGCCTGGGACAAGTTTTAGGTCTAGTTTATAATCCACAGAATGGTCTGAGAGCTGGTTTGGAGGTCAGAGAGCCTATTTGGAGGTCAGAGAGCCTGTTTGGAGGTCATAGAGCCTATTTTGGTGGTCTGTGCAGAGCTGTAAGGTAGAAAGTATGGTCTGAATAAGAGACTAGAGAGAGGACAGGGTGATAGGGAGACAGGGATTAGAGAAGGTCTTTCAGCCTCTCATGGAAGGGAAGGTTGGGTCTGGGTAGTGGTTTGCTTAATAGATGAATTCAAATAAAATTTAAAATGAAAAACAAAGAAATACTTATCTCCTGCTTGCTGAAGGAGTGAAGGAGCCCTATTGTTGATGCTACTGACGGACCTGCAATGCCTTTGATCTCACAGTTTGGAGCCATTCCTGTAGAGTACCTGTAGCTGGTGATGTTTGTTGTATGAGAGGGAGAGAGAGAGGTTGAATGCCAAGATGCAAGAGAGTTCACGTTCACGGGGGAAGCAACGGATGCAAAAAACTAGTTTTAAAGAAAATTGATGTTAGTAGAACTGCTGACATTGGCCGAATAATGACTGACGTCGGCAGCTGAAGAATGGGGACAGAGGCTAATTTTAGCCTTCTATCCATTCTTACAAGCTGCTAGGGTCAAATGTCATTAAAAAATGGTCGAGAGGGGCTTAAATAGATGTGAGAGGAAGGGTTAAGATGGGATTTGGGTCATTAAGGCTTGGAATGAGGTGGGGGCATCCAAGGAAAGGAATCCGAGGTGGCATGGGTGAAGTGGCAAGGGGGCTACTAAATTAAAATATTTGATTATTTTAATTTAAAATTGAGGGGGCTTAGGACAAGTGTTAGGAATATGGACCAAGGGGACCAAGGGGGGAGGGTGACCAAGGGGTAGACACGATTTTGATGTCTACATTTGCCCCTTTTTGTCTTGTTGGTTGTTCTTGACGAACTGCAAGACAAAAATAGGAGTAAGCTGCCCCAAGTATGGGATGAGGTGTTCCCCCCTCAAAGTGGGAGTCGAGGGAAGGGAACCTATGATCGAGTGTTGATTTGATAGAGAGATGGATAGAGAGGGTGAAGATCGAGTGTGAATGCTGCAAAGGATGAGATTGCACGTGTACCACACCATGCGATGGGTAGGTCAAATTGTCATGGTCAAAGGTCGAGGAGTGCCAAAATCAAAATAACTGAGCCCTAGCATTTAGTTGTAGCTGATTGGGTTAAATAATCCAAGCTGTAGCTCTAATGGGTCGTCATGTTCCAGGTATCCCAGGCTCAAGAAGTGCTCTTAGAAAACATGAAAAAAGTCACAAGCAGTAGGGATCAACTTGCTCGTGATCCAATACTTGTGAGGGTCAGTGACAACTTGCTAACTAGGCGTGAGGTAGCAAAGGCAATCGAAACATCCAAGGTAGAGGTGTCTCGAAAGTGGTCGGAGGAGATAGGCATGATCTCCAAGGTTGTGGTTGAGTCAGGCAGAGGCAAAAGTGATCTTAATGGTGCCCTAGGAGGCTAAGATGACTTCTATTATGAAGGTGGGTTGATTGGGGGCATGATTTTGGGCATTATGAAAGGCTAAATTTTGCTAACATCGATTATAAAACTGGTGTCAGTGGGTAAAAGAGACCGACATCGGTAGAATTGGTTAATGCCGTTAGGCTAGGGCACGATTATGCTGACATCGATGGCGTGCCAAAGCTGACAAAATTGGATTGGCAGCCCACCAAAAGTCATTTGTGATTGTTGCAAAGTAAAAAAAGGAGCTCTAGATTTTAGTGGGTGAAAGTGACATATTGTGAGTGCATTAGTGGTGTGAGGTGTCAGAGTGAGATTGGTGGAGAGAGTGAGTGGGTTGGAGCCAGAGAGGAGGTTACAGAGTCAGTTGTGGGCCAGCAAGAGCTTGTGAATAGAGAGACGCAGCGGAGATGGCAGAGGGTAGTAGAGGACCTGTGAGAGGTCCATCGCTAGTGGCACCCATTATGCCACCATGGTGGTGACAACGGGATGAGGTAGGAGGTGTTGTGAACTCTATTTGGTTTGGTTTTGAATTTGTTTTTGTTTTGGAAATTTTGATGTTTTTAGCTAGAAATTGAGGGGGAGGGGTAGTTAGGAGGGTGGGAAGGGCAGGTAGGTCAGTTTAGGGTGATTGAGGAGGGTTTTGGGGGGAAGGGGGTGGTCAAAGGGGGAAGCCCTAATTTTTAGGGTTCACCTCATTTAGCTCTTGGGCCAAACCAATCGCTAACGTCAGTGGATTAGCCTGCATCGACTGACTAGCGGCCGACGTCGGTCACTTGCCTACCAGCGTCGGTCACTATGTGACCAACGTCGGTTAGGTTAGTGCTGTCATCAGCATGCAAACTGATGTCAGTGGCTACTTGGTCTGAGAGAGTTTAGAAAAGTGCCAAGTCAAGGGGTTGAAGCTGTGTTAAGGGCTTCCCAAGTGTCAGGATAGCCATAGATGATCAGGTAGAAGGTCAAGTAGATAGATTAAAGGGCAAATGGGAAAGCTAGGTCTCCTAAAGGGAAAAAGAGTCATGGGGATTAGTAGTCACATTAACATGAGTTTGACTATTGGATGCAAGTGAGGCAGATGCTGATGCTACATGATCGACTGTTGACATTGCTGATGCAGATGCGTCGAGACGTCATTGGGGAGGAGTGGGCTCATATGAGCGTAGTGGGAATCGATAGGCTACGGTGATACTACTGAGTGGCAAGGGATGTGAGCTTGATGGTGGCTCTGATCGAGTGGTGGGATCATTCCACCAACACCTTCCACTTATCGACAGGGGAGATGACAGTCATAGTCAAGGATGTGTACCAGATTTTATGGCTGCCAGTACATGGAGTAGACCTATATGCATGCTCAAGAGAGGCGCATGATATACACATGGTTACACTATTTGGGGAACACGTCACTGAGATGAGCTACCACTCAACAAGTTTTGCATATGAGCCACTGTATGCAGCAGATTGGGATGCACATCAGTTGGCCATTTTGATGATGATAGGCATCACTATCTATGCACTGCTAGATGCAGAGGGAGGCAGGTTTCCAATCACTATGATTGGAGTTTTGACAGAGATGATAGAGCAACATACAGTGTTTCCTGGGCACCCATCTTTTTGGCCTAGGTATATAGAGAGCTATGGGGCATCAGTCGGTGGCAATGGTACAACTTGTGTATAGGCCACCTCCTACATTGCTGGGCATATGAGCATATTGTGGTCACCTGACCTCTCAGCCTCCTAGTGGCGATTCAGGCCAGCTTCAGGGTTGGCTTCAGGTGATGGTGTAAGGTCATGGTGCAGACTCAGATGGATGGGGTAGTTAGAGATATTAACTACTACAGATGGGGATTGGAGGCCTTGATCCCAACAGATATCGTTTAGAAACCATACTTGGTATATCTAGCTTTTAGAGACCAGGGAGAGCAGCTAGTTGGAGTGTAGAGCTTTAGATGGGTTAGGGGTAGGCGAGCTGGTGAGCTCGAGAGAGTGCCAGTGGAGAGAGTGTGGTGCTAGTTTGGGCTACTTCAGGATGTGCCACCTGCCTTCCCACTATATAGATGGGATGATATAAAGGCACCACTCCCACTGCCAGAGGAGACAGAGGGGCCAAATTTTGAGGAGTTACCAGCAGGGCCTGGGGTAGTAGATCCAGGATGCACAAAGGCCTATACGACATGTCAGGCAGGATAGTATATAGGGATACAGGTAGGACCACAACTTGATTTGTAGGTAGTGATTAGGGATAGGGATATGGCGAGGTAAGAGAGGGACACTGCCAAATAGGAGAGAGATGTTGCTATTTAGGAGAGGGATGCAGCACAAAGATAGGTGACCATTTTGCAGGGTCAGTTGGCCATAGCCTAGGCATAAGCATTGGCAAGACAAGTTTTTGGAGGGCAGAGTCTGATTCAACATCCACCTTAGTAGCCAGTTCAGCAGCCAGCATAGTCAGCATCAGTGTAGCCAGCTCAGCCACAGCCACAGGGGTCAGTTCAGGGCACAGCATCAAGATTGATGGGTCCACTGCAGACTATATCTATAGTTAGATACAATGATGCGTTGGATGAGATCACGTATTATGAGGGGGCCATTAGGGGGTTCCCTCAGATACAATGATACTCTGAGATGAGGGTAGCGCTGAGCTGACAATAGTCTATGTCGTGAGCGATGGCTTCAGGGTCTCGTAGGCGACGTAGATCAGAGGGTGGAGATGATACAACATCTTCTCGACTGCCACCACCACCACCACAGCCATAGCCTTGAGGGCAGATTTTGATATGATGTATATACCAGATTGTGAGCCGCTAATGCGAGATGTACTTGATTTTTTTGAGAGAGAGAAATAGATTGTACCATTGTAAACTTTGATGTATAGATATATATGATGAGATTTTGGTTTATTGATGTGTTATGGATGTTATGGATGTTAATGTTTTCAGCATTTCTCATATGTTTTAATGATGTATGCTTAATGTGATGATGTTTTATGATGATATGTAATGATTAATGTGATGATGTTTTATGATTATGATGATGGTGCTTTGATTTTGTTAATGATTATGAAAATATGTGATTGTTTGTGATGTGATTGGTAGGTGACGAAAGAATGTGATGGAAGAAATGTGATGAAGGAATGGCCGAGCTAACCCCAGAAGACTGCATGTCAACTGGGTGCTGCCTACATAGCCCCTGTTGTTAGGGCCTCAGGCCTATGTAGTTCTCCCAAAAAGGGAGGAAGAGAGTCAAAGTTATGGATTGCTTTGGTCGAGGTCAAGTCATAGTCAAAGGTAAGATAGTTTGTCCATCAGGTAGATGAACAAATGGATGTGGTCAAACTAACCCCAGAAGATGTCATGTCAACTGAGTGTTGCCTACATAGCCCCTATCTTAGGGCCTTAGACCAATGTAGTTCAAACTAAGAGGCAAAATGGTTGATGATTGGTTTTGGTCATGTGTTGAAATGATGAGGATAAGATGATGTTACAGCTTTTTCCATATGAGGTGATGGTGTATTCTTTAACATTGGTGAAGTGGTCTTTCATCCCTAGAAAGTGTCCATATTGGTGATGGTGTATGCTAAAAATGAATTGAGATTATTTATGCTTTAGCAAGTAATGGTTTATGCTTAACATAAATTGTGTGGTTGATAGTTTCCATATGTATTGGTGTCCATAGAAACTAGTGTGAATGGTCTATGATAATGTATGATGTCATAATGTCATGTTGTTGGTCTAAAAATGTTGGGTTGAGTTGGTTTGACAAATGATGTGCTTGAATGTGACCAAAGTGTATGAAGGAAGTGAAAGGCATATTCGCCCTTTCATTGACAAGGACTAGAATAATGGCATAGATAGGGATTGTTAGAACCAAGAGCCCCATTCATGCATTACGTCATTGACCATGGGTTGTGTTAGAGAAGTAATCGAATCACTTTGACATTAAAGTGAGCTCAAAGTCCCTTGAGTAGGTGATGTGATAGGAGGAGAGGGTAACCCATTTTGGAGCAGAGAGAACCTTACCCCTTTTTATAGGAGACCCTGAGACGACTACAAGCCAAGTCCATGACCCTTTTTTTTTTTTGAATAGACTGATCAATACGGGAAGTCTACATAGAGATGTCATTTTGTTTGGTGGTCATTTGTGAAGCTGATCGATGCGTGAAGCTTCTAAGAAAGCGCTATTTGTAGCAAGATTTAGTCATAGCCATCCTTCGAGGGAGTGGTCTATATTTTTGCTTTATATATATTTGAGGGCTTTGAATAGCTATCCTTCGAGGGAGCAGTCTATTAGCTACAGTAATGATAGTGTAGCTATCCTTCGAGGGAGTAGTCTACCTTTTTGATTTTGTGACCTTGCTTATTTTGACATCTCGATTTATTTTTGACAAAATTTTGAGTCATGGACAAGACTATATAAGTTGAAGGGCTCCCTTTTATTAAGACAAAGCATCCATACTTTATAAAAGGGGTATATAGGATTTGTTTAGGGGAATAGGGTTGAAAGGAATGAGGATTAAGAGGATGGGGAATTGCTCAAGGGACGAGCTCAAGTTAAACGTCAAGCGAATGAGTACTCGACTAACAGTAGAATGGTCATAAATGCAAGGCATTAAGAGGCTCAGGTTCTGATAAGTCCCTGGTCCATGCTTGTGCATTATAATGTAAGGTCTGAGCCAATTTGGAGCAAACTTGTCTTTGTTTACTTATTTCCAAATTGGTCACATGTTGATTGATGTTGGATGTAAAGATGATTAAGAAGTTGGTTGATATTGGACATGAAGTTGGTTGATATGTTGTTGGCATGAAGCTGGTTGATGTTTGGTCGAGGCCTGGTCGAGGCTTGGTCGAGGTTGGTTGATATTTGGTCAATGTTGGTCGAAGTCAGTTGAATGTTTGGTCAAGGTTAGGATAGTCGGTATGAAGTTGAACTCCCCCCAGTCATTTTGTGGTAGGAAGAATGTCTAACACCCAGTGCAGATGATTAATGGGTGGAGAGAAGATGAGAAGGAAAGACTTGGGTACCCCACTTGGTTGATAGGTCAGGGGTTCCAAGTGAATAGAATTTAGGTATTGAAAAAGGTAGGAGGGATGGAAACCACTGACTCTGTAGGTGAAGGGGGAGGAATAGGTGAGCTTGGAGGAGATTGGTCGATGGTGGGTTCGGGGCAAGGGTCTATAGAGGCTTCAGTAGGTTCTTGGAAGCCTAGACCATATCGTTTCTTAGCATTGTCATTATTGAGAGGTTTGATGGGCTGATCGGAGCCTTGATCATAGAGCCTGAAGCCAAAACCCTTCCATGCACACCTATAAAGGTAGGTGTGAGCAAAGGCAGGGTTGCCAAGAAATGAGAAGTCGGATGTGAAGGGTTGAGGTGAGGAGAGAGGATTTTCGTCAGTAGGAGCTTGATTGAGCCCCCCATAGATGAGATTGGTTTGAAGGCTAGGAGGACCATAAGGATTGACCATCCTGATCTAATGGTCATAAATTTGGCTATGGTGAAGCTGTCTATACTCTTGCAGAGTTTGGAACATGTCTAAGGTAAGCAAGCGATATTCCCCAAGTGAAAGTTGTTGGAAGATATCTTCCATGGGGTCTTTGGTTATCACTTGAAGAGGTGGTGTGAGGGTGACCATCATTTTTGAACTAGTCAAAGCTTTTACAGATGGAGGTGGCATCTGAGTTGATGTCTTGAGAGGAATGAGAACATCATTTGGTCGATAGGTCGTGTTACAAGTTTTGAAAGGTGATGGGTCAGTGGGAATGATGTGGACTTGCCCGTCGTGTTCAAATTTTACACAATGGTGCAGTGTGGAGGGGACACAAGCCATGGCATGAATCCAGGGTCGACTTAGCAACATGTTATATTAGAACTCTCCTTCGATGATATAGAAGAGCTTTGAGACAGTGCGTGGGCCAACGTGAATGTGGAAGATGATGGTGCCAATGGTTGTGGTAGTGGTGTCATTGAAGGAATGAAGGATTGCATCAATTTTTGATACACAATTCTTAGGGAGGGCCAATTGATCAAAGGCATGGGTAGAGATGATGTTAATGCTGGCACCTCTGTCAATCATAACTCACTTAATGCAAGTTCGATCAACATAGACAGTGATGAAGAGAGTAGTGTCCTGATATTTCAAGTTAGATGTAGGAATTTTAGAATCACTGAAAGTGATAGAGGCAACGGGGGATAATGAGTGGACCAGGGCAGCTAGTGGTTAGGGGTCCTCGAGTTGGACCTCCACTACCTATAAGGCTCAGATCAGAGCTTGATGATGTTGGGGTGAAATTTGGATGAGGTCATACAAGGTCATCTTCACGGGCGTCTGGTGAAGCTATTTTAACATAGAGTCATGGATTTCCCCTGAAGAAGAGGGTTGGGATGCACCCAGGATAGAGATTTTAGGTTTAGGCAGTTGAGGTAGTTTGACAAAGGGTTAGGTCCAAGGAATAGCATCTTTTTCTTTTGCCTTATCTTTTTGTGACCTAGTGGTTATGCGGATGGCATTAATCTCGAAGATAGGAGGTGAAGGAGATGAAGGGGTCATGGTTTGTTGATGAGATGTCGATGTCGATGAAGAGGTTTGAGAGATATGGGAAGGCGTTGGGGGTCTATTGGCAGTGTCCTCAAGAAGAAGAGTGTCTTTCTCCATGTAGTAGTGAATGATAGCTTTGAGGGCACAATAATTCTCGGTGTCATGTCTTAGTGTATGATGATATAAGAAAATCTTAGTATCGTCGAACCAAGAAGGCTTTGACCCGAGGGGTTGGAATGGCTTGATAGACAAAAGGGTTATGCTAGAGGTCTGCAAAATTTGGTGCAATATCAAAGCGTATGAACCCACTAAAGGGTTCATGCTTCTTGATGTGTGAGATGCTGGTGACTTTTGCTTGGGCGGTGTTGAAAGAGGCTTTCGTACCACCTTTTGGGTTGATGGTGTGGCCACATGCGGAGACGACACTTTCTTCGTGAGAGGTGCTGAATTTTTTAGAGAGGGTAGGCTTGTGGTAGGCAAAGGAAGTAGTGGAGGCAACTTGTTTTGGTTAGAGGTTGGAGTGGGGAGCACTCCTGTTATGGTCGAAGGATGAGGGCCCAAGATGGAGGGCAATGTTGACGGAGGAGGAGGAGTTTGTCACCATGGTTTAGCAGTCTTCTTTGGTTTGGAAGACTACTATTAGGCGAGGCCTGGTCCAAGTCTACCTTCACTTGCAGGTGAGTGAGGTTAGGGATGGGGTGAATGCCGAGTGACTTGATTGGTTTTGATGTGGTGGATGAGGGTTTTGGTTTTGATGTGGATGGTTGAGACTTTGAAGGCTTAGAGGTAGAAGTCTAGTCTTTGTTGGAAGTCTTGAGAGATTTTGTCATGGGAGGGTTGGTGGCATGAGATGAGATGAAACAGGCAAGCTGAAGAGCTGTGAGTCGCTCCCATAATGCCTGATGCTCCACTTTCCTTGAAGGGAGAAGTCAAAGTTTCTCCACTAATCAGGAAAATGGCTGAGAAGATCTCGGATGAGGCTTAGGTCCTCTAGAAGATGTGGATGGTTGTGGGGCTGAAAATGAGGTTGGTGTAGCAATCTCAGACCCAAGGCATGATGAAGTCATAATAGGTTCATCTTTGGTTGAAGAAGGCAGAGAGACAGGTTCTTCCCTGGGTGGAGAAGGAACCAAAGAATGAGGCTCCTCAAGAGGGTAGAGGGCAGGGATGATTGCACCCTCCACTTGCGGTTGAAGAGTAGGAAGGGTAGGGTCCTCTATAGGTAGCAAGCAGGAGGATGGTGGGGCTAGAGGTGCCGGTATGGTTGAGCATCCTCCAATATAAGGGAGGTCGATGGAGAACTAATAGGAGAAGAAGGTTCGTCCTCATGTGAGGGACTGATGGGTTGACTAACCTCTTGAGATTGTGAGAGAGGTTGGTCAGGGATGAGAGGCGAGACTGTATTAATTGTGCGGATGTTATGTTCTTGAGTGTTATTAGTCATGGTCTGCACATTGTTTTGGGTAGGAGGATGGTTGGGAAAGGGTTGTTTGAAGATGTCTATGCCTTGATTGGGTGGTGCATTTGGATTGTCTAGGATGAGGTCACCCTTATCTAGCATGTCTTAGATGATGTTCTTGAGGGTCTTGCAGTTGCCCGTGTCATGGCCTTTAACACGGTGATAATTGTAGAAGTCATTTTATCTATACCACGTAGGGATGGCACGTGAGAGATCAAACTGAGGAGGAGGTCAGATTTGAGGGAGATTGAGAACCCCCTATTTGACAAGTTTGTCTAGCATAGATGTGTATGACTCTCCTAGTGGAGTATACTGTCACTGCACATATCTTTGCTGAAATTACCGTGTGATGCTTTAGGATGTGGATGGCTCGGGCTAATTGGTTGTTGAAGAGGATGATGGTCTGATGACTATAGCATTTGTTGATGCCTTAGATTTGGGATTAGATGAAGAAGTTATAGAGGAAGAGTCATTAGACTTGGTGTTGGGGTTTTTACTCTGTAACTTGACTTTGTTCTCCTCGATGGCACGTAATTCAAGCTTCTGGGCCATCGTGAAAGCTTCATCAAAGGTGCGAAAGGTCTGGACCTGCAAGGTAGAGGAAATATTCTTGGCACAAGCTTGAGAGAAGAGTTCGATGAGTTCAAGTTGGGACAGAGAAAAAGGAGAGCTGATTAATTAGGCCTCTCCAACGAGCAACAAAATCGGCTATGGATTCATCCTCAAACTGCTGGATAGAATACAGATCTGTGATTGAGACCTTTTTGGTGATATTGATAGAAAAGTGGTCGAGGAAGAGTTGGGCTAGCTGGGTGAATGTGAATAGAGAATGACTGGTGAGAGAGCTGTACCAATTGAGAGTAGCACCAGAGAGCGACATGGGGAACATGCGTAGAAGTAATGCATCGTCATGGGCTATGAGATAACAAGCATGTTTGAATGCTCGTAGGTGCTATTGTGGGTCTTCCTTACTCTAGAAATGATAAAATTTAGGAAGTTCCCAATGATTGGGATACGGCCAGATTGGGATGGAGGGATGGATGGGTTCATTGCAAATTTGCTCGTATGAAAGGGCATTACGTGAACCAAAAACAGAGGTCTCAAGACTAGACATTTTGTCCATCAGCATTTTGATTATATCAACTGATAGATTGATGGGCCTAGTGCCCCCTAGGTTATAATTCACTTGGAAGGTATTGAGAGGGGTGTATGACATGGTTGGTTGCGCTTGTGTAGGCGCAACATATGGGTAGCTAGTCATCGGGGTAGATGTTGAAGCCAAGGGCACTTGTACTATGGGGTTGGTGGGCACAAATTGGATAGGGGATGTCAAAGGTGGTTAAGGGGTGGCCACACTTGTTGAAGGGTAGGTAGTTACTCTTGTGTTGATAGGTGCAAGAGTAGGGGGGATAGAGACCACTAGGTTTTAGAAGGGTGTAGAATTTGGTTGAGTAGTTTGAGGTTCAGGGGGTGGCAAAACCCCCATGGAGGTAGGTCTAAAAGGAGAGGCTAAATTTTGAAGATAGGACATGGTCGGGTTATTAGTCAAGGTGTTGGCTTGATTGTCTATAGGTTAAATTATGGACGCTGTTGATATGGCTACTGTCTCGACTAAGGAGGTTGGCATCCCATAAATTGGGTTGCCTAAGGAGTCTCACATTCAGCTTTGCACAAGATAATGTTGAAGGGATTTGACATTGAGGTCCAAGAATCTTTTGAAGTCTTGGTCCCCTTCAGGGACAATGGGAGACTGAGTTGGGGTCAGTCGAGTAGGAGTTCATTTGGCCTCTGAATGAAACTCCATTAGGGGACTGGTTATGGATGATGAAGGCAAAAGTGGTTGATGCCTTGTGTGGTCAAGAAGTGTTCTGGTTTGACTACATGTTAATACCATTCAAATCAAAAAGGTTTAGGTTCTAGAAATTGTGTTTTTCAGTTTCAAAAAACCAGGATGGATGCTGGACAGCAAGAAAGTCAGGTTTTTAAGCTTGTTGTTTTGAGAAGAAAAGTTTAGACAGTGACCGCCATTGGTAGAAAGACCGATGTCAATGGAACAGGTTGCCGATGTCAGTCAGATAATCGATGCCAGTGAAGAAAAGTGGCCGATGTCGATGGGAAAACCGATGTCGATTACTATGTTTTCCATAAACTCAAAGAATTTGAAAGTTCTTGGAAAGAAGAAAAACATCCTCACTAGCTCAAAAAACCAGATAGAAGTAAAAAAATAGATGGAGATAGGCAGACCCTAAGTGTTAAATCCTAAGAATAAACTTTTAGAATCATGTTGGCTTATGCCTTAGAGTGTGTTTGGGAGGTTGGCTTGTAGAACGGGTCCTAGAAGAGGTAGTCTAAAGTTGGTTTCGGGTTAGTTTTGGTGCTCAAGAGTTTGTGTTAGGTTTTGTACTTGACCTGGTGCTAAGGAGCAAGCTCCCCTCACTTCATGAGCCTAGTGGTAAGCTGGTCTCGCTTAACCAGTATATACTTCCCCTAGAGATTATCCTCTGCCAGAGAACAGAGTGGGCTTTCCCCTTGGTAGTGAAGTCCAAGTGGGATTGCTAGGATGGGCAAGATATCCATTGGGTGATGAAATCCCAGTGGGGCCTTGTCTTAGGTAAGTTTTGATGTTTGATTTGTGCAAGTGATTTGGTTGTGTAACATAAGTGGACTATGAGTAATTCATGATGCGGGTTTTAATTACTAGGTGTGGACTAAGTATGCAGTCGAGAAGAAATGAAATGCAAAGATTTTAAGCCCAAAACGAAATGTGAGTTCGTATGAAGACAAGTGAGAAGAGGTTGAAGAGTATGACTTTTGACTAGTCTAAGATGCAAGAAAAGAAAGAACAAGAATGATTCTTTTTAATTTTTGCTGATAGTGTCTTTTGGAAGAGATAGAAGAAAGAGGTGAAAAGGAGAAACCTAATGCACCTATATGAAAAGAAATGAAAAAGAACCCAAGGAAGACCCTAGGGTCCCACCGGGCATGCCAGAATGTTTCTATATGATTTTTGCTTTCACATTCAAAAGGAAATGAGAAACTAAGATAAAATGGTCTAGGGTTAGATGTTACCCAGATGAAGTCTTGTGCACCAGATTCAGACGACTGAAGGAACTCCTCTTTGGTTGTGGAGGATGACACCTATAGAAGAAAGAGACTAAAACACAAAAGTTGTTAGATGGCTGGAAAGTGGACTACCAAGTGAAAGCTTGGTCCTAGAAGTGCAAAGACTTCTTGGGGGATGACAGTCCACTGATAAAAAGCAAAATATAGTCAGAAATAGAAATTATAAAGATAGAATAAAAGAAATGAAAGTAAATGTGTACCTGTTATGTAGCAGTCTATTTTCCATAGTCATCGGCGTCAGTGGTTCTATCGGTGTCGGTCAAGTAAGTCACCGATGTCAGTTAGTCTATCGATGTCGGTAGGGGTAATGCTCAAGGTCGGTCAAGGTAATGGCTTGGGACAAGTTTCAGGTCTGGTTTATAATCTATAGAACGGTCTGAGAGTCTATTTGGAGGTCAGAGAGCCTATTTGGAGGTCAGAGAGCATGTTTGGAGGTCATAGAGCCTATTTTGGTGGTCTATGCAGAGCTGTAAGGCAGAAAGTATGGTCTAAATAAGAGACTAGAGAGAGGACAGGGTGATAGGGAGACAGGGATTAGAGAAGGCTTTTTAGCCTCTCAGGGAAGGGCAGGTTGGGTCTGGACAGTGGTTTGCTTAATAGATGAATTCAAATAATAATTGAAATGAAAAATAAAGAAATACTTATCTCCTACTTGCTGAAGGAGGAGTGAAGGAGCCCTGTTGCTGATGCTATTGACGGATCTACAATGCCTTTAATCTCACAGTCTGGAGCTATTCTTGTAGAGTACCTATAGCTGGTGATGTTTGTTGTATGAGAGGGAGAGAGAGAGAGGTTGAATGCCAAGATGCAAGAGAGTTCACGTTTGCAGGGGAAGCAATGGATGCAAAAAATTGGTTTTAAAGAAAACCGATGTCGGTAGAACCACCGACGTCGACCGAATAATGACCGATGTCAGTGGCTAAAGAATGGGGATAAAGGCTAATTTTAGCCTTCTGTCCGTTCTTACAAGCTGCCAGGGTCAAATGTCATTAAAAAATAGTCGAGAGGGGCTTAAATGGACGCGAGAGGAAGGGTTAAGATGGGATTTGGGTCATTAAGGCTTGGAATGAGGTGGGGGCATCCAAGGAAAGGAATCCAAGGTGGCATGGGTGAAGTGGCAAGGGGGCTACTAAATTAAAATATTTGATTATTTTAATTTAAAATTGAGGGGGCTTAGGATAAGTGTTAGGAATATGGACCAAGGGGACCAAGGGGGGAGGGTGACCAAGGGGTAGACATGATTTCGATGTCTACAACGTGAGACTAGGTCAATGCTAGCTCAATTATATATGATATTTTTCCCTAGTTTGGGAATAGGGGATGAAAGACAATAGTAGGAGGAATGGTTATGACTAGGGTTATGGAGGATGAAGGTCATGGAGATGGATGTGAATAGGGTAATAGGCATAATACAATACATCTTCGAATATTTTTATATTTTTCCAAATTTTATGATTTTTTTTTGTATTTTTGGAATATTTCCATTTTTAGGTCTTTTTTTTTGGAATATGTATGTACACTATACAAAAAGGGGGTTACTAGCAAAGGGAATGCCAAGCATGGAAACTAGAATAAGGATTAATGGTATGAAAAAAAAATGATGGTGATGCATAAAAGGGGATGAGTACCAAAGAAGAGTAGACTAAGGATTGATAATGAACACATCATGAAGGAACTTGATATCTAATTGCTTGAGTGTCCATTAAAGGATATGATAAGATGATTTCAGAACATTTCCTAAGACATCTTCCATCCTTTATGAAGGTCAAGGATATAATAAATGAGGGACATAATAGGATACATGATATGATGGCATATGATGTATAGGAATAATTGATAAAGGGATATGACATGGATGGGATCAACAAGAGATGGATTTGCCTCCAAGTGTTGAGCTACAATGTAGACAATATATTATTTTACCATGATACCAAAAACCATTTTTTATCATGGTACTTTCCAAAGGCACCAAAATATTGGTTTATACCATTAGACAAATGATTTTTTATTTTATTTTTATTTTTGACTTTTTATTTTATTTATTTATTTATTTTTATTTTTTGGCATCTCGATTTACTAGATACGAGTGAGATGCAGAATGCAAATGCTTTCTTGATATTTTATCTAACACTTTTTCTATAGATATGTGATGCTAAGACCATGTTATATATGCTATAGGTATTGATGTCCTTGTGACCTTCATTGATTTTTTATTTAGTATCCTCTAGATGTCTTTATAATCCCTATGAGAGATGGTGTTACCCAAGAGAGTAATGTGTGGAAAGGATTTGAGTTAAAATATGGAAGTATGTCTTTATTTTGATGGTGGAGTATAAGATGTTAATGAGTGATATGGTTATGATGGACAATGTGACTAGAAGGGGAGAATAAATGGGGTTTAGTAGTTACATACACCATTAGATATGGTGGAGGGGACATTTTTTATTTGTGTCATGAGATTAAGGGACCGAAGACATGTTAAATTATGTGCTCTTTGATCCAAATATTAATAATATTATCAACCATATTAGTATTATTTTTGAATTATTAATATTTGAGATGTATTTTGATTTCCCCTAGTGCCTATGACTAGAATTCAACAGAGGAATTTGATCTTTGACTTGATAGATGATGATTATTATAACTTGGATGATCCCCTAGCATCTAAAGGATGTTATTACTTTTGGATGATGATTTTTGACTTGGATGATTACAAAGATATTCTTGAATTTGATCGATTATTTTTGGATCATAACTGACTTGATTATTTGGCTTGATTAATTTAGTATTGGCTTGGATCCTTGTAGAGTCGGCATATGATATTACATGATGAGGAAAGTCCAATGATGCATATTACTATTCATCCCATTTAGGGAGTGGGATGGTGAAATTATTAATAGGAGGTGGATGATGATGGATGTGTGATAGAAGTGGTGGATTAAGGGGATACTAGGAAACATAGTCCTTATAAGAAATATTAAGATACATAGCCTCGATGCTAGAGAAAGTGTCCTTAGGAATCTCAAAAGGATCACTAAGACTCTTTGTAGAATCAACATTTAAAGTCAATTCATACCCAGCTTGATGGTATTAAATAGAGAAAACATCCAAGAATTACATTATGATTTCATCATCCTCACATAGCCTCGATGCTAGAGAAAGTGTCCTTAGGAACCTCAAAAGGATCACTAAGACTCTTTGTAGAATCAACATTTAAAGTCAATTCATATCCAGCTTGATGGTATTAAATAGAGAAAACATCCAAGAATTACATTATGATTTCATCATCCTAAGATAGATCAAGAGTCATGTCTTCTAATTAGTCAACATTTAAATTAGAGAAATCTCAAAGAGATAGGTGTCAACATGATGTTAATTATTTGAAAGGGCTGATGCTTCTAAAATAGATTCCAATTCATATGTCTATGTTGGATATGATCCTAACCATTTTGATGTAGATACCATTTTGATGCTGACTCTAATAGGGATTTTGATGAGGTGATGTATCCCATATATGATTTTTATTACTATCCATAGAGAGGAATTTTTGAATGCCATAATTGTATGCAAGTACCTATTTCATATTTTGTATAGGAGTGGATGCTTTAGGATTAATGGATTTGTGAGGATGGGGGATATGATGTGAATAGGAAATAGGGATGGTTTGATTAGGGATGGTTGTGGGATGGATAGAATTAGAGTCATGACCTTAATTGAGGAGGAAATAATAGTGACCATACTATGGAAACACTTCTTGACATACCCCTTTTTTACACTCCTAGGTGTGGATGCATTGGATTCACCCTTAATTTAAATGTCACCATTATCAATTAATTTTTGGATATAATCTATAAAAGGGTGACATATATTAATAGAATAGCTAAAGAATTTATCATATATATGAAATTATTTAGCTTGATACCATGAGGGAACATGTTTAGACAAATCTAGAGGTCTTATTTTTGGGTGGACAATTATGCCTATGGACCTCAATTTCCAAAATAGGGATTTCATGGATATTGAGAAAGGGGTATATTGATTATCTTTAGTGTTGGATGTGGAAATGTTGGATTTAGAAGTGGAATCTATATGAAATCATAAATTAATCATTTCTATAAATTGATCGTGGCTCAGAGAAAATAGAGCATACTTACACTTCCAATTGGGAATACATTTGTTAAGTGGGAGCATGACCAATATGGGGATCTATTAGACCTAATTAGGGGATCACTTATCATAATACACCATGATAGGAAGGGTTATAAATCTTATAGTTTAACACAATCACACAATAAACCTAAAAGAGTCTTAGGTTTAATGTTCACTCTATTATAATAAACAAGAAAGTAAATATAATCTAGTGCACACCAAAACTTGTGGAATAATAAAGGGGTTAGTAAAGTAATAAAAACATGTATAAGAGAATCTTAATTAAGATAAGTATGAGCAAGACTCTAATACATGAAATATGAAGAGTAATATTATTCAAGCCAAGACTTATACTACTTTTATCTATTAAAGAGAGGAGAACAAATTTAGAATATACTTACCTGAATGTGAACCCGTCGAGACTCAATCTCTCCCTTGGCCAATGGGGCTTGGTAAGAGGTTTATGTGGTTTGTAAGGATCACTAAGAAATTAAAAATCATCCAAGACTTATCCAAAATAATATATTCTCAAAGTAGAAACCCTAAGTTAAGACCCTTAAGTAGAATGGTGGAAGAGCAGGTTGTGAAGAAGCGTGAGAAAATAATAACTATTTATTGCATATTGAAATAATGACAAAATGATCTTGTATTTAAACTTGCAAAGCTTCCTTAGCCAACACTAGGCCTACCCTGTCCCAATGGACCAAAACACAAAAAAATACATAATAAAAGTATTAATACACTTAAATACAATATAATACATTATTTAAAACCATACAAAACCAATTCCATCATCCATTTCTTTACTTTTCACTCAATATTCAACTTCTTACTTGTTAAGCCTTCTAGCCATGTTTCAATGCAATTCCATTGTTTTGTTTTGTAGACCATCTCATATAATAAGTAAAAATATTTTTTTAGTACCCTTTATCATTTAATTTATCCACACAAAATTTTAGGTTAGGTTCCTTTGTAAAGTTGTGTACTTGTAGGCTTATTTGTCACTCCAATTAGCCCTCCAAATAGACAAACCTCCTTAGTATATGAATAGTATGGTCAACCTAGGCAAAATAATAACCTTTTTTGGTACCCATTATCATGATAAATCTTAAAAAAATATTTTTTCACTCTCACTTTCCAATAATATACCCCTTCCTTCTTTGGCCTATTTAACTAGGTCTTTTCTAGGCCTAAACGTACTTAGTCCTATAAAAAATACATACATATGGGTCCGTACACATTTTAAACCAAGTTATTAACTTAAATAAATTTTTATAGGACCAAACTAAAAAATTTCATCATATTTTTATGGTTAAAAATCGTTATATGCTCCAAACCCTAAATCTAGGGTTTCTAGACCACTATCTAGGCCGAGAGTCTATACATTTGCATACATTTTGATATATGAGGTTTTAATGGAAAAAATAAGATTTTTTGGGTCTGTATTAGTGTATTATACCTTCCTAAAACATTATAAACTCATTTACTATTAACTATTTACCTTTTTCAAACAATAATCCCCTTGATTGTGTAGGAAATACAAGTAAACAACAGGTTTGTGTTCTAAGAAAGTAAACAACTTGAAATATTATACCAACCATAGGATAAATATAAATTTAAAAACATTAAAAAAACTCCCATTTATACCCAAAATATCTTGTAAATAAATTCAAGTGACTTCTTCTCCTTGAAATAAGCACACAGTCTCTAACGGTCACAGACTGCTACAAGAAAATAGGGGTTAGTTACTTAGTTTACAACAGGGTTTAAAGATTCACCAGGGTATCTTATGTATTAATTAATATATTATTATCATTACACAAATTTACACAATTTATTCTTTCTTCATGTTCCTTATTCCTTTCTCCAACTTGATCAACTCATGCACACACATAGGTTATTTGACCATGCTTATCAAAACAGGATATATATTTGGCTGCAAACACTCATCCTTTGGATTATATGCTTCAATAAAAAAAATTACAAATAATTTTATCAAATGATTCATAATTTTAATATAAAATTTACCACTCCATTCATGGACATATCATAAACACACAAAGTTATAATGTTCAACATGACACACAAAATTGTATACAGTACAAGGTATGATCATTCTCAATTTCAAATCTAAAGAAACTTATGTATCATGAAAATATTATAAAAATATTATTGAAAAAAAAAATTAAATCAATAATATATTTATTAGGAGCTTTATATTAATACAAAACAAAGACTTACATAGTCCATTATACTATCTTGGCAGACGTTTCTTGTTTTAGTCTTGTCTGCCCCTCTTTTCTTCTCATAATGCCTCCTTCCTATGGACCACACACTCTATATATCCTTTATACTATGAAATAGACTCCTAAAACATGATTCATAATTTTTTCTTGATCAAGAAACTCTCTTTAACATTAACACCCATGTAGGGTGGTGCATACCAAGACTACCACCTCATCCTTACAACATGACATATACATTCATATCTAACTTGAGACCTTCATGAGACTATAAAAGGTATATTACAACATTATTCAACCATTACATATCCTTAATACTCATTTATACCAAATAAAACACTCTCAATCCCTCATTACACATTTGAAAATTCAAATTAGGAAAAAGGTGGGAAAATATCTAAAGGACTCAAATTCAAAATTCACTCACATTTATGACTCTTAGACCAACTCTTGGGCATTTCTAAGATGCCCCTGTATCATAATCCCAAGGGGGAAAAATAAATTCACCTCCATCTTCTTATTCATTTATATTTATTAGTGTAGGTTTTTATTTTTCCCTATTATTTAATTAGGGAAATTATGTTTGTGCATACATGGAGTTTTCCTACATTTGTGGGATAGGCTAGCTTATGTGGAGATGTGTGTCATAGATGTGTCATAGGTGTCATAAGAATGTCATAAGTAACTACCTTGATGGGAGTTACTTCTCTATTATTAGCACCTTGTCACCACCTTTCATGGAGGAGTTACAGTCTATTCTTGGGGTGCCTTGACCACCTTTTGTGGAGGAGTTACTTACGTGCTCTCCTATATGTATTCTTCACTTTGGCCATCTCATGTTAATCAGATATTGGGTTTTCTTCTATTTGTCTTGTGTAATTTATCTTCTTGTATAATTTCAAATTGCTTTAGCATCTATGTGATGTGCAGTAGCTTCATCTCATGTGATCACGTCTCCATTGCATTCACATTATCCGGATTTTGGCAACAACTCCGATATGGTATCAGAGCCACCCCGATAATCATGTGTCTGGTTATGCTAGTAGTTTATTCTAAAATTCTTACTTTGCTTTCTTAGTAGTTTTTTTGTTTAACTCAGTTGCATTTGAGATTTTTGGTAGAGTTTCTTGAAAACTCATGCAAATCCATACAGAAATCTGTAAAAAAAATTTACTTCTATTGAGTTTCATTCAGATCTCCCTTTAGATATCTAAGTTAAAATTTGCCAAGACATCTTGTATAGATCTGTTGTGGCTTCAACAAGGTAGTGGAATTAATTTTTTCTAGTCATTCTGTAGGAAAAAAAATCTCTGCAAATTTGGTTCTATTGCTTGGACGCTGAAAGGGCAGCGTTTGGATCAACAGCTCGGTGCTCTTCTGGTATTTTCGGATCTCATGCAAAGCAATGGTGCCAATGCTGAATCAATGAGGCTTCTTCACACCACCGGCTACAGGGGCTAACTTTTGCACCACCTTTGTTGTGATCTGCTTGCGAGGAGCCTTTTCTCATGTTGATTTCCATGCCGTTTGCTTTGTTTGTGCCATCTCTCCTTCAAACAGTGACTGTAAACAAGAAATTAGAAGTGCACGCCTTATTCTGGTGAGAAAATTTTGCCAGACATGCTATGCATTAAAGTTAAAACTCTGTTTCTTTCCTGATGTGCATTGAAATTGAAACTTGTCTCTTCTCTTCTATGATTACCACTTGCTGCTATGCGTTGAGGTCTGCAATTTCAATATCTTTTCTCTGCCTAGCAAAATCAGAACTATTTTTTTTGAAAATGGTGCCCCTTCCTTGTTTGGCATCCCATGTGGGCCATTATATACTTGGCCTTCCATTTCATTTTGTCTTTTACTTTATTATCTTTAGTTAAAATTGACTTGTCAAAAAAATCAGTCAATTTGACTGAATATTAAGTATTTTAGACAATTTGATAATTTGGGGGTTTAGATTTAAAACTTGTATCTTCGACCTACGAAGATGAAGGGTGAGGCCCGGGTTGGCAGGAGGCCAATTCCCCCTCACACAAACCTCATTTGGATTCCTCACTCTGTGTTGAGTCCAATAAGTGGTTGGAAGGCCACTTTTTGTCTCAAAACAGGCATTTTTTTAATGTTTTAGTACTTTTTTTTTGCAAAAACACTAGTTTATGGGAAAATTAAATCTTTAATATCTTGCAAACAATATCTTAGATTTAGGTGCCATTTTTTTCAAAAGTGTTTGTATTTCAACTATCCATAGTGTAGGCTTGTTATTTGTTAAAAATGCACTAGTTTATAAAGTGCCTAAAATTTGGGTCTCCCGAGACGTATTTTCAATTGAGTCTGACATCTTGTTTGCTTAAAGTCTTACACTAATTGCTCTAAGACATATTATCGACTAAGCCCGATGTCTTTTGAGTGTGTACTTGCATATTTGGGGGGTGCTCAATATTTTAGGGGGGTGTGATTACTTTTCAGCTCTTGCAATTTTTGCTTTCATTCTCCTTTTTGCATAAGTTCACAACTTGCAATCAACACAACTTCACCTAAATTCAGCTTAAAATAGATTATTTTCAACTTAAACCCCTAACACCCTTCAACTATCATGAATGGAAGGTTAAAATTTCAATCATTCTTAGAAGCAAAGGGTTGTATAGGATTACCATGGGTACTGAAGTAGAACCCAGCACTGATGCTGAAAAGGTCAAGTGGTACAACCGTAGTGATGAAGCCTATGGATTACTGAGCTTGTCTATGTCTCCAAATTTTTTTTTCCATTTATAAACCTCCAAGACTCCCAAAGACATATGGGACACCCTAGAAAACTTATTTGGGAAGCTTGATGAGATGAGAGGTCATGAGCTCGAAAACAAACTCATAAGTCTAAGTCCTAGCAACTTTGACACCCTACAGGACTTCTTCACTAAGTTTAAGGCCCTTAGATTGAAACTAAAATAATTTTGGATAGAGAATAAAGATGACCAACTCATCCTTTCTATTCTCACAAAGTTAGGTCCAAGCTATTCAATCTTTGTCTCCACTTTCCATGTCGCAAAAAATGCCCTTGGCACTACATGAAAAATGCCTTCTTTGGATTCATTCATTGCCGACTTGACTAGGGAGAAAGATAAGCTAATTAAAATGGGCACAATGAATTATACTGAACCCCAAGCTTTGATATCTGGAAATGGCAAGGATAAGATTTCAACAAAGGAAAAGAAGAAAAAGAACAAGGACCAGGAGAAGAAGAAAGAAAAAACAATCCTGCCAAAAATAACACTGAGTCTTCCTCCTCCAATGCTAAACCTAAGAAAGAGAAGGTTAAGTGTGCCTATTGTAAAAAGATAGGGCATGATGAACACAAATGCATGAAGAAAAAAATAGATCACCTAACTCATCTTCTAGAGAAGCACAACATAGGTGTTTTTGAGTCCATCAAGCAGAATTCATCTACCCAAGATTCTACCAAGGCCAAAGGGAAGGGTAAGGAGAAAGAAAAGGGTAAGGCCCTTATAGCAACTACAGCTTCTACAACAACATGGGTTATTGATTCAGGTGCTTCTCACCACATGGGCTCTTCACTAGTTCAGTTTTTATCTTTAGAGCTTTGTAGCATGACTTCAATTAGTTTGGGTGATGACACCTCAATTTCTATTGCAAGGAGAGGGTTAGTTGAAATGGAAGGAGGAACATTTAATAATGTTCTAAGTGTTCCCTCTCTTTCAACCAATCTCCTATTGGTGCACCAAATCACTCACATTGGTCGGGGCATGAGAGTTGAGTTTTCACCAGATTCAGTGGCTATCAGGGAGTTGCATAGTGATACTATAGTGGCAGTGGGTAGGGCAGATCACCAAGCAAGGTTATACACCTTCTCACATTTTGCACCTGATTCTTCTCCAATAGCATTGTTGACTCATTCAAATGAAGTTAGCAAATTATGGCATGAGTAGTTTGGCCACCTTAACTACTGCTACCTTGAACAACTTTGCAAAAATGACATGGTCAATGGCTTGCCTCGTGTCCAATTCTCAAAAGGACTTTGTGAGGGGTGCTCCTTTGGGAAGCATCCCGAAGCAAAATTTGACAAAGGCAAAGCTTGGAGGGCTTCACAACCTTTGGAGTTAGTCCACAGTGATGTATCAGAACCCTTTCCCAAACCATCTTTCACAAGGGCCAAGTACATCCTCACTTTCATTGATGATTTCTCTAGGTACACTTGGATATATTTTCTCAAACAAAAGTCTGAAATGTGAAAATTTTCTAGACTTCAAGGCTCTTGTTGAGAAATAGAGTGAGAAATCCATCAAGGTTCTTTAAATTGAGAATGGAGGAGAGTATGTTAACAATAGCTTTGAGTAGTTTTGCACCACAGAGGGGATTGATTTGCAGTGCACAGTCACTTATAGTTCTTCACAGAATGGTGTTGCAGAATGCAAAAATAGGTTCTTAAAAGAGATGGGTAGCTGTATGATTCACTCCAAATCCTTAGCACTAAAGTAATAGGATGAAGCCATCAATTATGATTGCTACATTCAAAATAGGGTTCCTCATAAAGCTTTGAAAGGGATACCACCTTTTGAATCTTGGCATAAAAGGAAACTTGATGTTGAGCACCTTAAGGATTTTAGATCCCCAACCATGGCCCGCATACTGAAGAAGAAATGCAAAGCTATGGAATGTCAGTCCAAGCCTTGCATCTTTGTAGGATATCTCGATGGTATTAAGGGGTATCACCTCCTAGATCTGACCACTCATGAGTTGTTCATTGAGAGAAGTGTCCACTTTTAGGAGAGTCCTAGAGACTCAACACTTAGCACTTCTTCTCTCTCATCAGATCTACTTCTTCATGATGATTCCTCATTAGATTTAGATTAGGCACAATAGGTTCTTGAGCCAGAGACATCTTCTTCTTCTTTGAGTTTAGACAGTGAGGACAGTGATGTAGAGTCATCCAACTCTAGTTAGTAAGATGATGAGGAGTTAGCACTTGACTCACCCACTTTTGGGCCACTTTGGGCCAGATAGACACTTGAGAGTGCTGGCACTTGGGTAAAGAGATCCCATAGATGACAGACGTACTAGGGGGGGATTATCAGAGAGATCTATATGCCTTCTTTGCTTCAATTTCAGATCCACAGACTTTTTGAGAGGCATCAGGGGTACCTGAGTGGGATAGTGCTATGGAGGAAGAATATTCTTCCTTAATCAAAAATCACACTTGGGATTTGACTTCACTTCCTAAGGGAAGGAAAATGGTTTGATGTAGGTGGATATATCAGACCAAGTTTACAGCAAATGGGTCAGTTGATAAGTACAAGGCACAATTGGTTGCCAAGGGTTTCTCATAGGTGGTAGGCATTGACTACTTAGAGACCTTTGCACCCATTACAAAGATGACTTCTATCCAACTCACCTTAGCTATTTCCACAACACATGATTGGGATGTGCACCAGATGGATGTGAAGAGTGCCTTTCTTCATAGAGACCTAGAGGAGGAGATCTACATGGAGCAGCCACCAGGATTTGTTTAAGATTCTTTCTTAGTATGTAGACTTAGGAAATCTATCTATGGCCTCAAACATGCCTCTCAAGCATGGTACACCAAGATGTATTCCTTCCTTCTCACAACAGGTTTCACTAGGTGCCCTTTTGATCCTAATGTCTACTTTTTGCAGTAGGATGACTCACTCTTGATTCTAGTTCTTTATGTTGATGACCTTTTGATCACTGAGAGCTCTTCATCAGCTATTGCAATGGTGAAGGCATCTCTTTAGGATAGATTTGACATGACAGACTTGGGTTTGTTGCACTACTTCCTTGGCATCAAGATCTCACAGTTAGATTTAGGGATTTCTCTTGCACAGCCTAAGTATGCTCTTGACTTATTGGCTCGGTTTCACATGGTTGATTGCAAGCCATCTCTGACTCCCTTTCTATCAGGAGTCAAGCTTAAGGCTAACTATTCTTCACCATTGGTTGATGCCACTCTGTATCGACAACTTGTTGGTAGTCTCATCTACTTGACTCACACCAGGCCTGACATATCATATACAATGGGACTTGTCTCCAGATTTATGCAAGAACCTCATGAGATATAATGAAAAGTAGCTAAGAGGATCTTACATTACATACACGGTTCACATAAATATGGGATTCATTACAGATTTGGCATAGAGGTTGACTTGGTTGGATTTATAGATTCAGACTGGGCTGGTGATTCACAGACTCACAAGTCTACTTCTGGTTACAGTTGCTCTCTAGGTTCTGGTCTTATTAATTGCTCTATCAAGAAGCAATATGCTATTACTATATCATCCATAGAGGCAGAGTATAAGGGAGCTGTTAATGCAGCTACTAAGGTTATTTGGCTTTAGGGGATTCTTTTTGAGTTTGGCATTCTTATCAGGTAGCCCACCATCATTTATTGTGACAACCAGAGTACCATTCAGATTTGCAAGAATCTGATTCAGCACCAGCAGACCAAGCACATAGAGATTCACATGCATTTCATTCAGGAGCTTATTCATAGTCAGGTCATTGACTTAATCTTTTGCCAGTCTTCATAGTAGGTTGCAGACATCTTCACCAAACCTTTCACTGAGAGCAAATTCATTCATCTATGAGCTCTTCTTGGGGTGCGGTCTACATCTACAACAACATCATCTTTAGGGGGTCTTCTAGCCTTCTCAATTATTTATGTCTCTCTTTTTGGGGGGGAGTTTTTTTCTATGAGTTTTCTCCTTTTCTCTATCTTATGGGAGATTGGTTTTGTACATGGGTACCTCATTAGGCCTAGTTTTCAGGACCCATTTTATATTTCCACACTGACCACCTAAGCTGCGCTTATCGGGGGTATTAGTGTAGGTTTTTATTTGTCCCTATTATTTAATTAGGGAAATTATATTTGTGCATACATAGAGTTTTCCTACATTTGTGGGATAGGATAGCTTATGTGGAGATGTGTGTCATAGATGTGTCATAGGTGTCATAAGAATGTCATAAGTAACTCCCTTGATGGGAGTTACTTCTCTATTCTTAGCACCTTGTCACCACCTTTCATGGAGGAGTTACATTCTATTCTTGGGGTGCCTTGACCACCTTTTGTGGAGGAGTTACATGCTCTCCTATATGTTTTCTTCACTTTGGCCATCTCATGTTAATCAGATATTAGGTTTTCTCTTATTTGTCTTGTGCAATTTATCTTCTTGTATAATTTAAAATTTCTTTAGCATCTATGTGATGTGCACTATCTTCATCTCGTGTGATCACGTCTCCATTGCATTCACATTATCTGGATTCTGGCAACAACTCTGATAATATTATCATAAAAATGTGTGTATTATTTGATACCACACCTGTTCCTTTGCTTCCTCATTCATGTGCTCCTTTGTTCTTGTTTCTATTGCTACTTGTACTTGTAGTCACTCTTATTTCTTTGATTTTTCTCATGATCTTCTTCAATAGTCATGGTATTTAACATGAATTATCATTCTCTTTCTATTTATTCCTCTATCAATTCTATTTGTGCCTCTTCATCATCATATCTGATCCACATCATAATCTCTTCTTATTTTGACCATTCCAAGGTCTCTTGCTTGTTCATAAGCTTGTTATTCTATTATCCTGCATTGCAACTGATCCTTCTTTCTTGACTATCCAATCAGCCAACTCATCTCCTTGCATCTTCATTTCATGGACTATTATTTCAATCTCATCTTCCTTTACCTATTTTTCTCTTTCCTCAAGCACTTCATGTGCTTATTTCTTCTTAGCTAATCCAATGAACTCTTCAAACAATATTATTGTGTCTTTATACAACACATCATCTTCCTCTTCAAAATACTCATCAAACATTACATTACCTATTGTGCCTTTATATTATTTAACACCTATTTTTTTATTTTCATCATCTCTACACTCTTTTCCATCAAGTACTTCACCATATTTAGGGTGATAAAACACCTCACCTTCAGTTGTACATTCACTCTTCCATGCATCATATTCTTCTTCTTTATGGACTATTGTCTATTCATCTTCTTCATTCCAATCATGTTTTTCACCTACATTCAACCATGACAAATCAATGTTAGTTTGAAAATTTTGAGGCTCTATTTACTCTCTCTCTCTCTCTCTCTCTCTCTCTCTCTCTCTCTCTCTCTCTCTCTCTCTCTCTCTCCTCTCTCTCTCTCTCTCTCTCTCTCTCTCTCCCTCTCTCTCTCTCTCTCTCTCTCTCTCTCTCTCTCTCTCTCTCTCTCTCTCTCTCTCTCGTCCTTTCCATGGCAAGTTGTGTTTCCATCTTCTTTAGTGACCCTCTCCAAATGCTTCATTACTTGTTTGTTCTCTCTTTCTTACATCCTTTCTATAAAGGTACACTTGACTCTTTTCTTGATCTTAAATCCACATCAAAAAATATACACATTCCACATCCTTAATAAACTCTCTTTCCATCCTTTCCAATTCATTATTCATCTCCTTTATCTCTATATCCATCTTCTTCTCATTGTGGATTTCATACCTAACCATATCTTTCACTTTCCTCTCTACCTCTCCTTTCATCTTCATCTTGAGTACTTCACTTATGTGCATACTTTATATCATTGTTGGCCTCACTTGGACCACCTCCTCTTGGTTCACACTTGGAACATCTCACTTTCTCTATCTCATACCTCACTTGGGCCTTTCACACACTTTTCCTTAACACTTGGACTATTCTCTTCTCTTCTTTAAGATCTATTTATGAACCTATCTCCTTTGAGCTTATTAATAGCTCTCTCTTGATTTAGGGTTGCCACCTTAATCCTTTCTTATCTTCTTTTCCTCACCTATCACATACTATCAACATGCATTCAAATCAAATAATCAACCACAAAATACATTATACCTTTCTCTCTTATTTACCTACTTACTCTATCCTCCAACAAGTCTCCTTGCAATCTACCTTGTTACCTACTTACCTGCAACTTCTTATCAATCATGCAACATGCATTGATTACAAAATTCATAATTATACCAACCTATTCCTATAGCATCAATATGTATGTACTACCAAATGATGCAGAGCTATTACCATCATCCTGCATTTCTCCTTACTCTTGCTTGTAAACTTGTAAAGCTTCCTTAGCCAACACTAGGCCTACCTTATCCTAATGGACCAAAACACAAAAACCTACATAATACAGGTTTCAAGACACTTAAAATAATATAATACCTTATTTCAAACCATATCAAACCAATTCCATCATCCATTTCCTTACTTTTTACTCAATATTCAACTTCTTGCTTGCTAAGCCTTCTACCCCTATTTCAATGAAATTACACTATTTTGTTACAAAAACACTCTCAAATAGAAATAAAAAATATTTTTTTGATTACCCTTTATCATTACACTACTTCACACAAAATTTTAGGTTAGGTTCCTTTACAAACTTATGTACTTGTAGGCTTACCTATCACTCTAATTAGCCCTCCAAATGGATAATCCTCCTTAGTCTATGAAAATTAAGGTCAAAACTAGAAAAATAATAACCTTTTTGGTCACCCATTATCCTCATATAGTTAAATCAACTCTTTTTTCACTCTCACTTTCTAATAATATACCCCTTCCTTCTTTGGCCTATTCAACTAGGTCTCTTCGAGGCCTAAACCAACTCGGTCCTCAAAACAATCCATACATATGGGCCTGTACACCTCAAAACTAGGTGATTAAATTAAATAATGTTATTTATAACCAAACTACAAATTTTCATCATATTTGGATGGTTAAAACTTGTTATATGTTCTAAACCCTAAATTTAGGGTTTTTAGACCACTATATAGGCCGAAAGCTATAAATTTGCATATTTTTTGATATATGAGGTTTCAATGGACAAAATAAGTTTTTTTGGGTCTATATTAGTGTATTACACCTTATTTAAACATTATAAATTCTTTTTTTATTCACTATTTACCTTTTTCACACAATAATCCCCTTGATAGTATATGAAACACAAGTAAACGATAGGTCTATATTGTAAGAAAGTAAACAAATTACAAAATTATAACAACCATATGATAAATTTAACTTAAAACACATTAAAAAACACTCCAATTGATACCCAAAATCTCTTGTAAATAAATGAAAATGACTTCTTCTCCTTGAAACAAACACACAGTCTCCAATGGTCATAGACTGCTACAATAAAATAGGGGTTAGTTGCCTAGTTTGCAATAGGGTTTAAAGACTCACCAAGGTATCTTAATTATTAATTAATATATTTTTTTCATTCCAATTTTTTTCACAATGTATTATTTCTCCATGTTCCTTGTACCTTTCTCTAACTTGATCAACTCATGCACACACACAAGTTATTTGATTAAGCTTATCAAAACATGGTATGTATATGACTGCAAACACTCATCCTTTAGGTTATATGTTTTAATAAATAACTTACCAAGAATTTTACCAATTAATTCACAATATTAATATAAGCTTTACCACTCCATTCATAGATAGACCACAAACACATAAATTTCTAATGTTTAACATGACACACAAAATTGTATACAGTACAGGGTATAATCATTCTCAATTTCAAGTCTGAAGTAACTTCTTTATCATGAAAATATTATAAAAATATTACTATAAAAAACAAGTACATCACTAATATATTCATTAGGAGCTTTATATCAACACAAAACAAAGACTTATATAGTCTATTATACTATCTTAAGAAACCTTCTTTCTTGTCTCAGTCTTGTCTACCCCTATTTTCTTCTCATAATGCCTCCTTCCTATAGACCACACACTCTATATATCCTTTCCAATATGAAATAGACTCCTAAAACATGATTTATAACCATTTCTTGAGCAATAATCTCTCTTCAACATCAAGACCCATGTAGGGTGGTGAATACCAAGACTGCGACCTCATCCTTCCAACATGACATATACATTCATATCCAACTTAGGACCTTCATGAGACCATAAAATGTATATTACAACATTATTCAATAATTACATAGCCAAAATACTCATTTATAACAAATAAAACACTCTCAAGCCCTCATTACACATTTGAAAATTTAAATTAGGAAAAAGGCAGGAAACCTCTAAAGGACTCAAATTCAAATTTCACTCACATTTATGACTCTTAGACCAACTCTTGGGAATTTATAAGATGCCTCTACATTAACAATATTTATTTTTGGTAGTCAGGTTCTAACAACTAAGTTGACCCAGTTGACTTAGTTTTTATTATTTCTTTTTGGCATACAAGGTGTTAGGAACCCATGTTCCTACCCTTCTCTTTGCATTTTTTAGTGTATTAGTCATTATGGATGCATATTCTTTATAAGTCATCCCCCTAGTATATTTTAATTATCCCACATGCATGGAAAGTATTAGTCAATATAAATAGTATTTAAGTAAGTATTATAATTGAATTATCCCACATGCATGGGAAGTATTAGTTGCTAGAATAGAATTAGTATTTAAGTAAGTATTGAGTCCCAATGAAGGCATTGATTAATATTATTGTATTTAAATTACTCAAAGGAGGTTGTCCCCTCAAAGAGGCTTGTGATCAATATAACATATTTTAATTATTTTGAGTTGATTTATGAAGTTATTTTTATTATTCCATTATTTTTTGTAATTCATAAATCTATGCAGCAAGTTCATCACATCTAGTATCAGAGCACTTTCCTCAGCCTGCAGCTAGATTTTGGAGAATTATTTTTACAACAAGGATTTTTAAAAGCTGTGCCCTTTGAAAAAAACTATTTTTTAGTATATTTATTTTTACATCTTCATTTTCAAGTTTAAATAAGGGTAAAATACCCCTCCACATAATTATGAGAAGTAATTGGGCATATATCCCTAAAATACATTATGAGGTACTAATACATTATGAGGAGTGCCACAAGAACCTTGAAGTAGTTGGCCCATTGAGAGGACCTGTGAATAAAAAGGAAAATGGCCACATCTTGATTGACTAATTACCACTTATGAGGTAAACCAAGAGATGTATTTTAGGGTTAAATTTATGGCTAGAAATTTTCAGAGAGTAGTACTCATTCAGATAGATTGGTGGCTAGAGAAATTTCTTAAAACATTTAGGTAGTTGAACAAACTTAGGGCCCATATCAAACATATCAATTTTTTTAGATTATCAGTAGAAAAACCAATTTAAGATTAACATAGTGGTAACTAAAAACCTATGGATAGAGTTTTGACAGGAGCATATTAGAGAAACTAGTTTCATATTAGCACAGTGGTAACTAAAAACCTATTAATAGACTTTTGGTAGGAGCATCTAAGAAAAACCAGTTTCAAATTAGCATAGTGGTAACTGAAAACCTATTGATAGACTTTTAACATGAGCATATTAGAAAATCTAGTTTCAAATTATCATAGTGTAACTAAAAACCTATGGACAAAATTTTGATAGGATCAACCTAGAGAAACTAATTTTAGATTCACACGGTGGTAATTGCAAACCTACAGACATATTTTTAACATAATTTTTTTTTTTCATTTTTTTTCCACATCTCCCCACATCTATCTCCATTGATCTTTATACATTAATATGGAATTTTAAAGTTCATTTTACACCTTTTCTTACTTGAGGTCCCATCTCCCAATTCCACTTCCATTAGCCACAAATCCCATTTTTTGATTTTTTAGGGTTTTTCCATAACTTCTTTTTTATCCTCTTGCTTCAAAAATATTTCAAAATTCTCCTTTCCCTTTTCTTCTCTTTTGTCCCTCTTGTAATTTTTTTCTAATTTTTCCATTTCAATTACAAAATTTCCCTTGTCCTCATCAATCATACTTAGATAATGTAAAAAAATTGTAAATATACATTTACCCCTTTTGTTTTAATCCAAATAAAAAAGGGTCTTACTAACTGTGTCTTAAAACTTGTTTTTCTATCCCTTACATAAAAAACATTGGTTATGGTAGTAATTTATACAGGGAAAAAAATCATGGAGGAATAATTCACCTCATTGAAAGCCCAAGTCACTAAGTTAATCAACAGGATGCATGGACTGAATCAACAAAATAACATTTTCCTCAACAAGTTACAAGAATCTTCTTCATAGAATAATTTATCTTCTCCACACACATCATGTGGGCCTAAGTTAGAATTTACATAATTTAATGATATAGATCCTACTAGATGGATATATCAATTAGAATAATTCTTTAACCTTCTCAATACTTATTCTATCAACAAAGTCCTAATTAATTCCTTCACTTGGAAAAAGATGCACTTCAATGGTACCATTAGTATCTCAAGTTGAATGATGAAACAAATTGGAAAAAATTTGCATCATTACTTTTGGGTAGGTTTGGCCCTTTGACATTTGAGGACTTTATAGGAACTCACACTAAACTATACTAGATAGGCATTGTTCATGATTATCAAATTGAATTTGAAAAATTGGATAATCACATTGAAGGGTTATCATATGAGTTTTTAAAGAGTTTTTTTATTAGTTTCCTCAAAGATCCAATCCACTTAGAGTTAAAAATTTCATCCCATTAAATTGATGGCCGACTTGGGTCTAGCTAAGTTATTAGAAGATAAATTTTTAACATAACATCAAATTCCCACCTTTCCACCCATAAAGAACACAACAACCCAATAGCCAACCAAAACCACACTAGTCAAGTGCCTTACTGAGGTAGAGATGTGGCCTCATAAGAAGAAAGGATTATTCTATAATTGTGATGACAAATGGGTTAAAAGTTACCAATGCATCACACAAAAACTTTACTTTCTAGATGTGGCCTCACTGCCATAACAAAATAGCAACCTTGATATCTAAGAATTTTAGGATGCTCAAGTAGAAAAAATCCCCTTTGGTGAATCCATGAATCAGGAAAATCAACCTAAGATCTCTCTCCATACACTCATAGGTGTGACCACCCCTCAAACCATGAATATCAAGGGGTTCTTTAAAAATATTCCTCTCATAATCCTTATTGACTTTGGTAACATGCATAATTCCATTAATCCCCACATTTCTAAGCATGAAAATTGCTTTATACACCCTTGTTCGAGATTTGAAGTCATGATTGCTAATGGGGAACATTGCCCTATAAAGGTAGGTGTCATAATGTGCATATTATGATAGATGATTACTCTTAACTCAAATATGTTTACCCTACACTTAGGTGGATATGATATGGTCTAAGGGGTGCAATAACTATACACATTAGAACTTATTCTATGGGACTTCTCTGATCTTTGGATGCAATTCAATGATAGTGGCCAAAAGCACACCTTAAAAGTGTTATTTACCATATCTACTAACATCATTAGTTCCCACCTCATGGACAAGCTTCTAAAGAAAGGCTCACATGGGGTCATTTCCCACTTTCACTCCATCCAACTCCAGCTCCCTACTTTTACTCACTACCCTACTGATTTACAATCCATCCTTGACAAGCATGCAACCATATTTCTAAATCCATTATATTTACCCATTCACCTCTTAAAGATCATCATATTCTTCTCTTTCTAGGAAGCATCCCACCCAACATCTAGCCATACCTTTATCCCCATCTATAAAAAACTGAGATTGAACAACTAATATGGGAACTTCTCAATTTTGGAGTTATTCACCCAAACACTATCCCATACTCCTCTCTATTGCTTCTTGTCCACAAAAAAAATGGGTCATGGAAACTTTGCATTGAATTTCATGCCCTAAACCACCTCACTATCAAAGACAATATTATAATTTTGGTCATTGATGAGCTTCTTGATGAGATCTATGGGGCAATTTTTTTCTCCAAATTAGATCTTTGTTATGGATATCATCAAATTTGCATGCATGTTGATGACATTCGAAAAACAACTTTCCACACTCATGAGGCTCACTTTAATTCTTGGTCATGCCATTTGGATTTACAAATGCCCATTGAACATTTTAGGCCCTAATGAATAAAATCTTTTGGCCTTTCCTCCTTTAATTTGATTTGGTTTTCTTTGATGACATTTTAATCTATAACCACACATGGGATGAACATCTCTAGAATCTTGATATGGCATTACAAATTCTAGCAAATAATCAATTATGTGCTAAGAAGTCCAAGTGTTCCTTTAGTCAAGGATAAGTTGAATATCTAGGGCACATTGTTTTAGCCAATGGGGTCTATGTGGATCTAGATAAAATTAGTGTCATGTAACATTAGCCTCATCCAATAACCCTCAATATCCTTCATGGTTTCCTTGACATTAAAAGATACTACCACAAGTTAATCTAGGATTATAGCAAGATCATAGCTCTTTTAACCTCCTTATTAAATAAGGATGCAATCACATAATATGTCATAGCTAACCAGGCATTCATGGCACTCAAATTAGCTATGTGTAGCACACCAATTTTGGCCATGCCAAACTTCACTAAAATTTTCACCATCAAAAGTGATGCATATGAAAATGTCCTTGATGTTTTCATTTTCCAAGAAGGTCATCCCATTTCCTTCACTAACAAATCCCTTTCTAGACAAAATTTAGCTTTTTTTACATATGAAAAAGAAATGATGGCCATTCTACATGTAGTAAAAATGGTGTCCATACTTACTTAGGAATCATTTTTGCATTAAAACTAATCACTAGAGTTTGAAATACTTCTTAAAATATGGGTCTCATCCTCAACATAAAAAAAACATGTCAGTAAACTCATGGGCTATGATTATGAGATCACTTACAAGAAGGGTAAAGACAATGTAGTGGCAGAGGCTCTCTCCTACACATTCAAGGACCAGACTTCCCTTTCTACCATCTCCGTGCCCATTCTAAACTGGTTAGAATTTTTACACCAAGGGTATGCACATGACCCCTCTTTACACTAACTCATTCAATAATTAACAATTAATGCCTCTACAGTACCACATTATTCATGATATTGTGATTCTCTATGTTATAAGGTTTGTTTGGTGCTTCACAATAACACAAACCTTCATCAATCTATATTATATGAAATCCATGTTTCTTCATCAATAGGGCACTTGGGATTTCTTAAAACATATGAGAAGGCATGCCAATTTTTTTCTAAAATGGGATGAAAGGGGAAATTAAATAGATGGTGGCTGAATGTGATACCTACCAATGCAACAAAGGTGAAACCACAATGGTTCTTGGATTTATTGAAACCTTTCCCATCCCTACTAAGATATAAATTTATATTTTTATGGATTTCATTAATGGGTTCCCTAAATCCAATAGTAAAATAGTGATCCTGGTTGTGGTTGATTGCCTTTCCAAATATAGGCATTTTTGTGCCCTCAACCACCCTTATACAACCTCCACAGTCTCACAAGTTTTCTTGGGTTAGATTTTCATCTTCATGGCATCCCTTCTTTAATTATCTCTAATTGTGATGCAAATTTCACTAGCCATTTTTGGAAAGAGCTATTCTAATGCACAAGCACACAACTAAAGATGATCTATGGGTATCATCCCCAAACTAATGGCTAAATAGAAATCATCAACAAATGCTTGGAAACATTCCTTCATTATTTTGCATTAAAACAAAATCAATAGTGGGTAAAGTGTCTCCCCCTCGTAGAATGGTGGTACAATACATCATACCACACTTCTAATAAAATGACTCCATATGAAGTAGTTTATGGTTAAGCTCCCCCAACATAGCTCCCATATACACCTAGTAGTTCCCCAATTCAAGTAGTCAACATTGCTCTCTACCATTAGGATCAAATTCTCAGCATCCTATGGGATAATATCCATCTAATATAGAATCAAATGAAGTAGTAGGTAGATCAATACCACTCTGAGTACACCTTTCAACCTGATGATATGGTTTTTATTCATCTACATCCATACAAATAATCCTCCTTAAAACTAAAAATGTGTCATAAGATTTCCCCAAAGTTTTATTAGCCATATAAGGTTCTCCAACAAATTGGGTCTTTTGCTTACAATTTAGAGTTTCCACCGTCCTCCTAAATTCACCCAATCTTTCATGTCTCCTATTTGAAGAAAGTTCTTGGACCTATAATTAGAGTACAAATAATTTTACCTAAACTTGATAATGAAGGATCCATCCTTATTAAAATAGAATCTATCCTAGACAGGCACACTCGCTAAATTCACTCCCACTCCATCATAAAAGTATTAATCCAATGACATGGCATGCAACTTGAAGATGTCACATGGGAACCATTATTCTAAATTTAGTAACAATTCCTACATCTAAATCTTGGAGGATAAATCTTTTTCTAAGGGGGAGGTGATGTTAGGGACCCATGTTCCTACCTTTCTCTTTGCATTTGTTAGTGTATTAGTCATTATGGATGCATATGCTTTATAAGTCATCCCTTTAGTATAATTTAATTTTCCCACATGCATGAAAATTAATATTTGATATTATAGAATTAGTATTTAAGTAGCATAATTGAATTACCCCACATGCATGGAAAGTATTAGTTGCTAAAATAAAATTAATATTTAAGTATTGAGGCCCAATGAAGGCATTGATGAATATTATTGTATTCAGCTTGCTCAAAGGAAGTTTCCCCCTCAAAGGTGCCTGTAATCAACATAACATATTTGAATTATTCTAAGTTAATTTATGAAGTTATTTTTATTATCCCATTATTTTTTGTTCATAAAGTTATGCAGTAGGTTCATCACATATGGTTCTATAAACTATGTCAAGCTAGTAGACCTAGTTGGTATAAATTCAAAGCAACATTCAAGCATCACAACATAATTTTTTTTCAATATTAACCATATTCAATACCACCAAGTTTTATCTCTTTCCTTTATTTTTCATTTCATTATTTCTTTCAAAACTATTTTTCACAAGTTAGTAGTCTTTAAAATTACAACCGTACAACTAAATAGGGCGATTTGGTCAACTTAGTTTTATAGTTTGTCTTCTATCTAAGAGACATAATTGAATTGTTTGAATATATTCTTAAATACCTTTATTTTACATAATATTAGTGACCCAATCAATTTTATTCTATACTATTTTCATATAGTGTCTCCTGAATTGACTCTGTACTATTCTCAATCAAGGAATTAACAACTATTTGCTAGTAATTAATTCACATATTATTTTAAATTATTTGCATGCTTAGAGTAACTCACATATTATAAATAGGTGGGTTTTTGAAAATTACCATTCTTTTTACACTATTTTACTCTTATTTCACACATTATCAGATCACATAACATTTAATATGCATTTAAACACTTGTCTTTCCAAGGCCTACCTATTTGGATTTCATTACCAAGGGGGGAGCTGACTTGGTTTTCTAGCCATGTATAATACATGTTTAATGGTATATATTTGAAAAAAACCCAACACAATTATCATTACAATATTGTGAAGTGAGGGGGTAGGCCCCAATACCAAGCTAATACCATTGCCAATACAGATCCCTTTCAGCCTAAACTACCTAAAACTAACCTTAGATTGATTTTTAGTTCCTTCTTATAGCCAAATCTCTATCAAATTAATTATAAAATTTATTATAACTTAATAATACTTAGGAATGACAACTTATATATATTTAATTTCAAGTTGATGCTTACTATATGATCATTGTATTTTGTATTGTAAAACTTACACTAGCCAGCACTAGTGCAAGATTTGTGATATGTGCTCTAATGAAACCAACCACATTGTTATGATTACTTGTATATTTGATTTAATATGATTATAAATCATATTTCCTATTTTTATAAATGTTTTCTATGTTGACACAATCTCTCACTGATTGATTCACCTTTTTTTGCCTACAGTACACTGTCAACCTCTTCGACTTTGTATTTTTGTTATTCAATCAAAATTTTCTCTCTATAGTACTAAGTCAACCCAATTAACTTAGTACCTTTGGGATGACCTTTTTCCTTATTGGACAACTTTGTCTTCATCCATATCCTTGTTTTAAAGTATTACTAAGTTGACCTAGTCAACTTAGAACCTGTGGGCTGACCCTGTTATGTGTTTATCTGATTTTGTCTTCATTTTGTGTCCTTATATCTAAATATTACATAATTGATTCTATCAACTATGTACACCTTGGTTGATACTATTCTATGTGTGTTTATCTAGTCTTATTTCATAATGATGTCATTTCTTTAGCCTCTGCTTAGTAAAAAACATTGCATAATTAAGGATTTAGATTAGAACCTTACATATTTTATTAATTCAGATAAAAATATTCAATTTCTTTCTTCATCTTGTTCTAGTCCAAAACCAATCACTACATAATGTAATACAATTAAGTTCCTTCATCCTAGTCCTCCCGATACTACCAAAGGTGGGAATCCTTTTGTTACACCCATAACAAGAGCATGTAACATTAACACTTCACAAAGCAACATGGTTGAAATCAATCCAACCAATGATCTAGATGATTCATAATTATTTAGAAACATTGATGATAATACCATTTACACTCCTAAAAAGAATATTGGCTTTGCAAAGCTTTCTTATTCTTTTACCACACTTGACAATTAACACTAATGTTTAGAATCTTCCTACCTATACCAATGTTGTGAATCTTACACCTAATACCCCTCCTAATAACACTAATACCCCACCTTCAAATACTAATGCGTAAATTGACACAACTCAATTTTTTACACAAATAGTTAAACAAATGAACATGATGTAAACAAATAATCATTCCCAAATGATGTAAATGCAACAACATTTATTACACATAACTAGTTAACCATCTCAATCATGTGTCAACCAAATCATAATTTTGTCCCCCCCCCTCTTAGATATGCCAATGGGAATATCATCCCTCAACCTAATTTTCATAATAAAACTCTTCAACTTCCTGAAAATGAACATTTGGCTCCATTCATTTCATCCATAGATATTGGAAACATTTATCCAAATATCACATATGATGGGACTAAGGACCTTACTATCTTTCTTAAGTCTTTTGTTAATATTTATAAGGAATGGGTTCAAACTAACACCTATTCTACCACCAAGATCTTACCCAAAAAATTTGTTGGTGATGAACTTGAATGTTATAACCAACTTCCTAGATATTCCATCTCAGAACTAGAGGATTTAGTTAATTCTCTAGTGAAGTAATTTCAACATGATGACCTTCCTAGAGATTACCTTAGCCATTTCATCAATTTTAAGCAACTTCCTAATGAATTTGCTCACACTTTCATCAAATTATGGAAGTCTCTAGCTCACAAAGAGGACCATAACATGAATGATGATACTCTTTTCACCTAAAACTTTAGAAGAAGCCTTAGACTAAGCAAAAACACAAGACTTTCTTATGACTCAATTTGAAACACCTTAAACAAATACTAACAAACATTTCCAATCATTTTCTCATAACATTGATTCATCCAAGCCTCCACAACCTCAAAATGAAGCATCTAATTCAACTAATTTTAACCCAACCCACCCTACCTTGAGTTTAGAACAACTTAAGAATAAATTTTCACCCTATAAACCCATGAACTTTGATCCTTCCAAACCTCATCCAAAATGGTAGAATCTTGATAAGTTTTATTGGTGGCATGCTACTATAGGTCATTCTCATGAGTCTTATCATTATATTCATCAATTTATTCTTATTTCCTTGCTTGGTACACATTTCAATCTTGATACTCTAACAAAAAAATGCTATCAAGACTATCTTAAAGCCTCACAAATTCAATCTAAAGAATCATAATCACAACAACATCAACTACCGAATGAATAAAAAAAATTATCCCATACCCACACCTCATCTAATAATGTTTTTCAAACCATAGTTGATCCTTATTATTATACCAATAAGGAAAGGATATCTAACATGAAAAAATTTAAATGTATCATTGCATCTATTGAACCTTAACCTCTTAGGTCACTTGAATCAAAGGAGTACCTAGTTCAAATGCCTACTCCAAAGTATATCATACATGGTCCTCCTTTATCTACTTTACCTCTTCCTACCTCTCCTACACATCCTATGCCAAATTTAACATCCTTAAAATCTAAAAAAATAACACATTTACTTATCTCCAAGTGCACCTACCAACTTAATGCAAATCATTTTAATGATTCAATGCTATGCCACTCCATCTCACATGTTGGGGCATCTTGCGATTCCCATAAACATCCCTTCAGACCTTGGGGCATCTTGTGATGCCCATCCCTACATCCACTTACCCATTAGGTCATCTTAATATGCCCACTTTTATTCTATAATGCATAATAATAAACAAATTTAGCTTCAAGAAATATTCTGAGACACATAGACTTGTATTTCACATGCTCATATTTGATACAGATGTTAGCATAGATCTTACTTATTTTTTTTCTCATGTTTCTTTATTTTTGTGCATTTTTAACACATTTTATTATCATCATTTTCACCTTTGGGCTCTTTAGTTTTCTTACACATTACATTTGGCATTTATTTTCATTTTAGTTCTTATATATCTCTTTCATTTTTGTCTTTTATGTCATTCTTTGCCTTAATATCTTTTTGATTTATTTTCTCCCATTATTTAACATTAACCTCATTTGTGTTCACCTTGTGAGTTATAGTGTAAGACCATGGATAAGACCAGACTCTCCTCACAAACTACCACATTAAAACATCTTTCAATCACTTTTTTGGGATGACTATTACTTTCATTGGTGCTTTTGATAGATCTTTTATAGGTTAGTATGGCTTCTATACTAACATGCATATCATAAGCATATCCCCATCCTTTTCACAACATTATTTTACCTCCATGTGATCAGATATGAGCATATTTATAATTATATCACTTATTACATATATGAATCTCTCATGATCCCCATATTTCCTTTCATTTGAGGCTCACATCAATTAATTTTGAGATTGCACACTTGTGGGAAAGTCTAGGAGTATTTAGACACTTTGGTCTTTAGGTCATTTTATCCAGTGACCAAGTGTAATCTCTCTTGTGTTTTTCACCTCTTTCACTCAAGTTTTTTTCTCTAAATCTATAAGGATGAGGAGGAACATAAAAATCCAAAAGAGTTAAAATCCAAATCATAAAAGAAACAAAAGGTAAAAATAACATTGAAATTTAGATCACACCAAAATATGTGATCTATATTTGGAAAATCTCTTATCTTAGTCAAAGTTAAAACTCCATTTGGGTGTGGTAGGCCAATATATTAGGGTAGGAGGTCCCATTATATCATATACTATCTATCCACACCTACTTTCTCACACAAGTACCCAAAATTTGCAATAGAGCAATGGCTCTTTATGGGGTCCTACGGAATGGGAAACACATTGTGAGAAGGTATGTACATTTTACATTTCATACATATATCCTTCATGGGTTGATCTATGTACTTCACTTGTTATCCCAAGCTTTGTGTTCATTAGTCTAAATGTCCTACATCCTTGGTGTTGATAGTTATTAGCCTTTCTCACTTGCCTAGTGTGTCTCATTCTTGCTAAGGATGTTCACATCACCCATGTGGTACCTTATGCTCCTTATTTACATCATATTTCCTTGATATTATCCTTAATGGATATTTATTTTAGTTGATAACATCCTTGATCCCATCTACCGTATTATGCCTCTTAGTTTATAGTTTGTTAGTTACATTGTAATATCTTGGATAAGACCAAGCCTTCCTCATAAACACCCTTACATAATTTATTTACCACACCATCTCATTATCATACTAGTCATGTAATTAGGTGGTTGTGTTTTCTTATATTGTATCTCAAAACAAGCACTTAGTTTGACTTTTCATCCTTTAGAGCTTTTAATTTTAATTTGTTCATCATGTTCTTGTTTGATTTATCCATTTATGTTTTACATAATTCCCAACATGATTTAATATGTTTTACATTACTTTTTATCATTCATGTTTTACATACTTCCCAACATGATTTAGTATGTTCTATATTTCTTTTTGTCATTTATGTTTTACATGCTTTCCAATGTGATTTAGTGTCTTCTATAATCTTTTGTCCTTCATTTTTCATCATTTTATCATTTACTTACTTGATCTTTTAGTTTTAACCTTGCCTTAACAATCCTAATTTGCTAATTTTACTAACTCATTACTACTTAAGCCATCCTACATATACATATATTTCTTCTATTTTTAATCTTGTATCCCTAGGGTATATCAATTGCATGTAATTCACCCTCCATGATCAAGAATAGGATATTTGCATGCAATAATTTAGTAGAAAGGTAATTCAAGGTATGTATATGGTAATTTTAGTTACTTAAATTTCATTTTAGCATTAATTTTTGTATTTCATTTCTAGTTATCTTGGTTTCATTTGTTGTTATGTTCTTTCTCAAGGCACCAACCTTTGTTACACTCACATGACACATGATGAGCTTCAAGAGGAGTATATGTATACACAAAATATTTTTTTATTAACTTTACCACTTATTAACACTTTCTATCTTGTAGGAACATATCAAGTTTCAATCTCTCAGAGTGCATGCCTTAAAGGGTGCATCGAGAAAGGGTGGGTAAACCATTGGTGCTTCAGAAAATTATTGTGGATTTGTATCATTCCTATCATTTTTCCAACCACTTGATATCAACATAACCTTATCTTATGTAATTTTATAAGCCTTGCCTTGTCTCTTTCACCCTCTTCTAGTCATTTTCCACCTTTATTATCCCTTCCTAAGCCTAAACCCTTTTTGATAGTTTACAATACAGAGTCAACTAGGCTAACTTAGTATTCTAATTAATACTTGTTATTATCAATTAATAATACAAAGTCTATTGGGATCAATTGGTATTCTAATTGATACTTGTTATTATAAATTAACAATATAGAGTTGATTGGGCTGACTTAGTATTCTAATTGATACTTGTTATTATCAATTAATAATATAAAGTCAATTGGGCTGACTCTATTGGCTAAAATTTTGGAAAGGTGTAGGGTTAGATTAAAATATATATACACATACATTTATATCATTTATATATAATATAGGAGAATAAAAGTAACATATATTGCACATTTTTTTATCCACCATTCTACTTGCGGAGCAAGCTTAGGGTTTCATACTTTCTTTGGAGATATGGATCTTGTCTTGTGGAGAAATATTTTGAATGAATTGATAGGTTGTATAGCCTAGAGATGATTTATACTTATCATAATTACATATCAAAATAACCTCTTGTGAATCACCTAGGCCAAGGGAGAGATTAAGGCTTAGTGGGTTCATCTTCAAAGGTAAGGATTCTTAACTTTGTTCCTCCTTTGTAAGAGTAGATAGATATTCATTTGCACTTCTCTTCAATGCATTAGGATTATGTATACATTAACATGAGTATATATCTTCTATGTATGTTTAATTTTATTATTTATTACCCTCTTTTTGTGCCACCATATTTGGTGAGCACTAGATTAGACTTTGATTTACTTGTTATTAGTTTAGTGGATATGAAAACATAGAACCTGATTAAATTATTATGTAGTTTTACTCAACTAGAGGATTTGGAACCCTCCCTAGTGAATTTATTGTGGTAAGAGATCCTTTATATAGGTCTAAAATATCCATATTTGTCATGACCATAAATATCTAAAGTATCCCCAATCACAAGAATAAGTAGAATTTATCTTCTCTGAGTTAGGATTGATTTATAGATCTACCTTATTTCACATTGCATACACACCCCAACTATATCCATAAAAATAATAAAAATAATAAGACATTTAGCCCATTTCCACAACTAGGTATATATTATGGTGCACCCAAAATCATCCAAATATGAAGACACAAGTGGAGGATCAACATATCCTACCATTAATGGTGTTATGTCTACACCACCTGGCCCTGATATATCAAAAGTATGACAAGTTGATATCATAGTCCTAGTCCATGGATATGTCATCGAGGGCACACCATGATGTATTATAAATTTTCAAGTAACCTCATAAAAATGAAAGGAATCTAAAACTCCATGGGACCAACTATGAATCAAAACACTCACACAAATGTGATGCAACTCTACTACATCCTTAGGCTATCAACCATAACCATGATATGATATCTAAAATATATCAATAGGTGTGTTTATTTCAATTATAAGATGATAATCCATAATTTTGAGGCTTCAATGTCTCTCTATTATCTGTAGATGATATTTTTTGATTATGTAGTACCCTAGTCTTGTACACTTGGCAAAATTTTGACCCTAGTTATTCTTCTTAGTTCTACAAATGCCTTACTTGTGCAATCCTCACATCTACTATATCATGTGCCATTTATCCTATATATTAGTCTAACCAAACTTATATTGATGAAATATACATCCCATATTGTCCATAATGCTTAAAATGTACTTATCTTATACATCTGTAAGTTTTGATCCTATGTATGCTCTCCTTCTCCCTAGACATCAAAATTTGGGATAGAAAATAATGTCAACATTACTGTCCTAACTTGATGCAAGTGTCTTGTTCCTTAAATTCATCCAATTTACAAATTAAACATATACAAATGTTTAGCCTAAGTTCTTTAATGTGAATTATCTCTTGATAGGATTGGTATAAATATAATATCAACTCTCATTCATTTAACACCTAGTAACCAGACCAAAAGAGCACTCAAATTACCAAAAGTTTTCCTATTCTACCCTATTATGATGTCAATCAAAGGAAAAACCTAGATATAGGTATAAAGTACTAAAGGATTATTCATAAGGTCATATTTTCCAAGTTATAAGCTAGGTCACTATTATACTTGCCTTACACATTGCATAATTCACACACAAGCCAACACATAGGGGAAAACTACATGAGTCTGAGGCCCTCTCATAGATTATTATATATATAGGTAGATCCATTTTATAGTGATCTAATTAAAGGTTAGCTCAACAATATGTACCCACTAACCCATTTTTCCCCAAGGTCACATTGAATATGCAAAGCTAGGTTTTTACCATTTCACTAGGAACAATAGTCCATGACCCAAATCTAAATGCACTCGATCAAAGGTGAAGCCAAAACCAAAATCATATGAGTGATCAAATACTATTTTAGTGAATATTACATACAAGACACTAGCATTAAAACTAGACACTAGTATTGATGCAACTATCCTAAGCTGACACAAGTGTTCATAGAGCTAAAGGCACCAGATCTAAAATCTAATGACTGATCTAGAACTATCTTCTTCCTTACTTCCTTCATATACTAGATCCAACATTTTATTAACAGCATAAATAACTAATTACTTTATTTTATGTCATTTGTATATCTATCATAGTTTTTACTTTCCATTAATATCATATCATAGCTTTATAAATTTAGCATATGGTACATCTAAGATTAGCATGTTAATTGGCCTACAAAAGATATAATATTTACCCTTTTGACCTATAATTTGTATATCATTAACCATTTTACCCAAGTAGGATAGTATGTTATCCAAATTAGGGTTAAACATTTGGTGAACCCAACCCTTGTGAATGTATTTTTTTTATTTTTAGGGTTTTAAACTATTTAAGGTTTTAGATTGATGTACTTTTTCATTTTTTATTAATAATATTTTTCATACAACCTAGGTGTAGCCTTAGATTTGGGGTATGGGTCTATTGAACATATTGAACTTCCCCTCAACCCTACCAAGATGTCTCAAATTAATGAGGGATCTAATACCTTGGATCATGATGATACCTATGTTGACAATGAAAAACTCCTGATAGGGTTATCATAGAAGAATATTATAATAATGAAAATATGGAAACAAATGATAATGATCAAGTGAATTTAATTACAATATTTTGTGAGCATATTTAACAAAATATTGAATATATTTATAAAATATTAAAAACTATACTTGAAGCTAAAAAAGAAAAAACTTTAGTGGATGCATCCCTCCCATTAAACACATTACAACTTAATATATATAATGGGGGCATGGATTATGTGTTTCAACCTTTATTCCTTGAAATTAATATTGATACATCTATTATGAACTTACCTATTATTTCAACACAAATACCAATTTCAATGCCTATTACTACTAAAAACATGTTTCCATCCATTTTGGTAAATATTCAAATTGATAATCAAAATCCCACTAGGCCTTTTAGTTCAATCACTCCTTCAAGTTGTAAAGACCTTGCAGGATAAGTTTAAAAACATTGAATAAAAGGATTCAAAGTCTTCACATGCTATAGATTCTCAAGATGTGTTTCATAACCCTTTTGCACTTGAGATTTCTTTTCACTCTTTGCCAACTAGATTTGTTTCACCTAAGTTCACATTTTAAGATGAAAAGGGTGATACTGAACAACATCTTCAAACCTTCATGTGGAATGTCTTGATTATTCCTCAAATGATAAACTTTTGACCAAACTATTTCCAAGTATCCTCAAGAACTATGCTTTGATATGGTGTTATGACTTACCTCTCCAATTTGTGAAAGCATTCAAACCTCTTTTAGATTAGTTTTTAGAACACTTTTATAATAACATTACTAAAAAGGTTTCATATGCTCAAATTGAAAATCTTAGACAAAGAACCAACAAACCAATCAATGAATATGTCTATAGATTTAATACAATGCTACCCAAAATAACTAATCCTATGGGAGACAAAGATTTGAAAGATATATTTAAGCAAAGGTTGCTTGATCCTTTACATGATTCCATTATTTTCAAAAAGTTTCAATCTTTAGATGACTTATGCCATGTTATACGGGACCTTGAAATGAATCCTATGTCATTGAACAAGCTTATGTAGAAACACACAATTGCATCTACATCTAATACAAAGTTTACAATTAAACTAAGTTATAAGGTAAAACCTCCTAAGCCTAAAAATGAAACAATCACTATGGTTAACATATTTTTACAATAGCCTAATCAACTTGACCTATTTATTTCACCAAAGAGATAGTTTACAATTTTACTCGAGCCTCTACTTCATTACTCCCACAGTTGCTAAAGTGTCATCTTATATCTCTCCCTCCTCCTATAGATGTTGATGTAAATAGACCCCTACCCAGCACATATGATTCAAATTATTATTGTGATTATCACCAAGACCTTGGGAATTCTATGAATAGATGGTTTACTTTGAATCATAAGATCCAATACCTCATTGATGACCAACATATTACATTTGATGATCCTTCAAAGGAATCAAGTTTATAAGTTGGTGATCACCATAAACAAAAAATATTTAATAATTCTTTACAAGACCATTATAAAAAGGCACCAAAAGTTAAAATGGAATATATTACACATCCTCCTCCATCATATTATAGACACCCAGTATATGGGTTCATTGGTACTTACATGAGACATATAGATCCTAAGGTTCACAAACCTACCATTTCATTTGATGACAATAAAATTAAGGATGATGACTCTTATATTAATTCTCTATTCATTTGAGCATACCTTGATAAACACCCCATACATAATGTTATGATTAATAATGGTGAAACTGAAAATGTTTTCATCATGACATTACTAATGTATTTGGGTTATACTCATCATTATTTACACCCTCTACTAGTTTAGGCAAAGCATTTAATGGGGCCTCCTAAAAGGTTCTAGGTGAGATTAATCTACCTTTACATATTAGTCCCATATATGTGGTTACTAATTTCTCAATTATACCTTATACAAATGTCTTTGACATGTTGTTGGGATGATCTTGGATACATATTCTTCAAGCAATACCTTCTAAAGTATATGTGTGTGTTAAGTACATTCATACCAATTGGGTAATTACATTTTTTGGTATTCCATGTGAGCATCCTATTGAGTATGATAAATTCATACCCACAAAATTAATTATCAATCTTGTTAAGTATATTACACCATAAAAGGGTAAGCAAAAAGTAATCCCCTTTACTAGGCATATAGCACTTGAGAGACCTTTACATTAGAGATAGATAGTGGGTTTCACATAATCCTCATCTTCTATGCACCATATTAACATATCTATAGCACCTAAACATGTTCATACTATTATTATTCTAGAGAAACCATAGAGTACATAGAGACAAGTTTGAAGAACCCCTATTCCTTCTATTGGTACTTCAAGACACCAAATTCTTATTATACATACATTGAACATCATAGATACTACATTCACATATATTACACCTATACATGATCTTTGGTAGTACCATTGGTTTCTTTTTTTGGGTTTAAATTGGGGAGATACATGTGATAATCCTTTGTATGAGATCATATGATGATATTAACTCTTTAAAAAATACCAAAAAATCAAAAAACATTCAAAAAATCCAAAAACAATTTCAGAACCTACATGTTATATTGGCTCCTTGGCATCTATGTGTTAGTTCCATGTTGAGGACTAGCATATAATTTACTCCTACATACACATATATATACACATAAACATACACATACACATACACATACACATACACATACACATACACATACACATACACATACGCATACGCATATGCATACACATACACATACACATACACATACACATACACAAGCATACATAGATACATGATACACTTATGGGTGTTAGGCCTTCCCTTTACTCATGTCATCAAGATTTTGGGGGAATCCATCTTGCATCATCCATTTTCTATGATTTTGATACACACAAGTTATATGATTCAAAGATTACTCTACACTATTATGTTTGATCTTACATATGTACTTACACATTCTTATTATCCATGATTATACATTACACAGGATAATTGATATCTTATGTACTTGACATTTTTTTCTAATATATTCAATCCATGGGCCATTATGAAATGTTTATACTAGTTACTTATGATTTTCCTTTACAAACTTTCTTGAGTGTCTTTCCTTTCTATTGCCTTATTTTTTGAGAATTTGCATATGCTCCATTGTATACATCTCTTGTGCCTATGATTTATTTCTTGGACATTTGAATATTTGATTGTATTCTATGGAAATTTCAATGGCATTGCTTTCTTTTGTGAACATTTGAATAAACCATGTCCATTCGATTTCATGGAATTTGAACATGTCCCTTGTTTGTGGTCTCCTTGGACCATTGCCTTTTGACTTAATTTTGAGTGCTCTTATGTGTGTGATTATTTTCTTATTGAGCTTGTAATACTACTCTATAGTCATTACCATGATATTTATCATGCATCTTAGGCCTACATGTGATCATATTGGCTCTATGTGCTTTAATGTTACATCTACTTGGACATATTTCCTCCTATATGGTACATGCTTACATTCACAAATTTACAGTTATCATACCCTTTTGAGGTGAGGTTACTTATAGGTACTATTTTTTCCTCACCTCAAAGGGGACCATATTAGTGAGGGAATTCTTGGTAAGTATGTTCTCCACACTTTGAAAAGCTCTTAGATATCAGTGGGGGCATGTCATATGGACATGGCTTCCACACATTCATAGTTTCTAGATTATAGTGGGGGCATGCTTTGGAAGTATGTTCTCCACATTTTTTCACTATTTAGTACTTATACCAATTTATAAATTTAGTGGATGCATGTCATATGGATGTGGATTCCACACATTCATAGTTTTCATATTGAATTGGGGCATGCTTTAGAAGCATGTTCTCCACATTCATTTAGTATGGTTATTATAATTCATAGATTCAGTGGGGGTGTGCTTTAGAAGCATGTTCTCCACACCTACTCAATTTTCATCATCTCTAGTTTACATTGGGGCCATGTTTTAGAAACATTTCCATTAGTAATTTTATCAGTTTTAGATTTCTCCATATATAGTGGGGGCATGCTTTGGAACCATGTCCTCCACACATATACAATTTTCTAAGTTGGCCAAAGCACATAGTTATATGATTATGACATACATTTGTGGCAGAATTATATACATGGTAACATTATTACACATATTTTTATCATGAGACAAATATAAGATGCATATGCTAAGCAACATGTTCCTAATATTTCAAAATCCAAATCAAATTTAGATTCTAAAACTATTGCACATACTAATACCCAATAAAATTTTATAGACTTTAGCGAGCCAATCTACTACAATAGTTGATTCACCTTTTCACATAGTTATGGTGATTAAATCACTCAATCTTTCCAATGTTTTTAATTGAGACTTGATCATCCAAACTCACCATGTTACAAGTATCATTTGGTTGCATGGTTGAGCTAAACTCAACTACTAGGTGGAAACTCACTTTTATTCCAAAGTTGGGGGCATGTGCCTTCCAATCTCTTTCTATATATATCATTGGATATATAAACTTTAAATAATTATTTATATTTATCCTAATATCAAATTTAGATCCTTAAAATGATACATCTCTTAGAAAAATAACTTACTAATAGGCAAGGTGGTTACATCGACACATAAGTATACTCCTAAAATCTTGCTCTTTTAATTTTAATCTATTTCAAGTAATTTTGACCTAGATTATATGCACTAAATATAAACTATAACATGCTCTTTGTTTCAAGTCAATCACAAACAAACTACTCAAACTAATCTTAAGTAAATCATTCAAATTCAACTCAAGAAAAGATAAGGTGTGTATACACACCTAGGTACTTATTCCTTTCCTTTAAACTAAAAAATTCATTACTATATTAAAAGGGGGAAATATATATGATATTTTATGATTATTATGTATCACCTTAGTATTGTACACATGGAAAACTCATGACCCTATTTATTATTCTTAGTTATACACATGCCTTGATTCTAAAATCCTTGTATATACTCTATGTTGTGCCCCTTGGCCTATCTCTTAATTTGACTAACATTATATTGATGAAATAAACATCCCATCTTGATCATAATTCTTAAAATGTACTTATTTTATACCTCTACAAGTTTTTATCCTATGGTTGCTCTCCATCTCCTTAGACACTAACGTTTAGGATAAATAGTAGTGTCAACATTATTACCATATCTTGATGCAAGTGTTTAGTGCATATAATTTTTCATTGAAATGCATCATAATGGTTGGACCAAGTTATTTAATACAAGTTATCTCTTAATAGGATTGGTATAAATATAATATCAACCCTTATTCATTAATACCTAGAAATCAAACCAAAAGAACACTGAAGAAGTACTCAAGTTACCAAAAGATTTCTTATTCTACCCTATTCTAATATCAATAAAAGGAACATCCCATCTATGGTATAAAGTAATAAAGGAGTAGTTAAGGTAATATTTCTCAAGTTATAATCTAGGTCACTATTATACTTGCTTTAAACATTCATGTTCACACACAAGCCAAGACGTAGGGGAAAACTACATGAGTTTAAGGCCCTCTTCTATAGTATTGGATATGTATGTATTTAACTTTGATATTGGGTTCATTTTGGGTCAAATCAACACTATGTTCTTACTAACCCATTCTTCCCCAAGGTCACATTGAGGATGCAAAGTTAGGGTTTTACCATTTCACTAGCAGTGACAATCTATGATCTAAATCTTAATGCACTGGAGTGAAGGTAAACCCAAACCCAAAAGAATCCAAGGGTCACATATTATTTTAGTGCATATTACATATACAAAAATAGTGTTATACCCATAAATTAGCATCAATACAACTATCCTAGGTTGATGCTAGTGTCCAAAGAGCTATAGGTACTAGATCTAGAATCCAATGACTAATCTAAAACTATCTTCTTTCCTACTTCCCATTTGTACCATATCCAACATTGTATTAGCATTATAAATAACTAAGTACTTTATTTTATGTCATTTGTATATCTATCATAGTTATAATTTACATTAGTAGCCTATTTCAATTTTATAAATTTAGCATATGGTACATTTGAGTTTAGCACATTAATTGGCCTATTGTAGATCTAATATTAACCCTTGTGTGCTATCATATATATATATATATATATATATATATATATATATATTTAACCATTTTACCCAAGTAGGATAACCTCTTATCTAAATTAGGGTTAAAAAATATCTAACACTCTATAAAAATATAAGGGTAGATCTAACCCCCTCGATGTCTTACAATAGGCCAAATGATAATCATGTGTTCATAATCCTAGACATGTAACAAGATCATTACACTAAGCCCACTACCATGACCCTCTAATGTAAATATAAATAGTTAATTTTATAAATGGGACACTATGGTGTTCCCACATGAATATCTAGTGCCTCCCTTATTGATATCATGCACAAATTCATACATGTAATAGGAAATAACTAAAAACCCTCCATCCATGACAATGAAAGAGACAAGTAGGAAAGACAAAAAAATATTCTATCATAGAAAATTAGAGGTAATAGTATATATAATAAAAATATTAGTATCATGTGCCCTATATTCATATCCATAATCATGACCAATAATAAACCTATGTCATGAAGAACATATCCCTACCTAATAAAATCCCACACCATGATCTATTCACCAAAAAAGGCTAGCCTAAGAGTCTAACATACATCCTCCAATACCACAATCATCTCCCCTATCAAAAGTAAAAATGTATAGATATTAGGGTTCCACCTCTCAATATATGTGGTCATCAAGTGCATGTAATATAATATTTATCCCAAACAAGCTAGATGACCAAGGTTGGTGCTATCTAAAATTTTCCAATCGACATCTTCCAAATAAATCTTAAACATGGTCTCCATATGTTGACCATATCAAAACTCCCTAACATGAAAATCCGTCTATAGAAACACAAAATAAAAATCAATGTTAGTTAGTATCTAATATTAAATGTCCATTAAATATGAAAAAGATATCATTTTCAAAGGATAATACCTATCGTACATATTCAATACCATTAGACATTGACACCATGTATAGTCTATTATGTTATTCATTACTATAGAAATAAAAGATGATTATGTCACATGCCTGAAGGTAGTGAACCTGAGAGGTTAGAAACAAAATTACTCTAAAACCCACCTAAATGGCCTAAAATAACTATGAATTAAAATATGAAAAAACACAAAATAATATAAATCTAGAAATTTTGTCAAAAATTGATATTTTTAAAAATACCAAATCTATGAGTTGGTGCACCTATAGGTCAGTATATAGATGGTAAAAATAGTGAGGTAGGGTATCTCAATAGCTCATTATGATGATATCTAAGAGCTAAAAATATCAATCATCAAGGTAAAAATGAATTACAAGAATCTAAAAGTCAACCTATTTATACAATTGACTTTTATTAAACTATAAAATATACCTAACCTAGATTCTAAACTAAATATTTATAATCTTCTATGCATAATATCTTGAAAGTATGTCAAAATAAGTCCTCAATAGTTGTATTGGAACACACATAACACAATCTTTCACATGATAATATTTTTGAACCATTAATTATGAATCATAATATGAAAAAAACCATGAACACTATTATACCACTATAACATATCCCTAATTCTTTGAAACGATGGAAATTTTTTAAACTCTTGATATATACCATTACCTTTGGAAATTATTAAATTTTATTTAAGGAAAAAATTTATAAATAAATATTATCTCTCTATGCTTTACTAGCAATTGAGTCATGCAAATTACAAAATTAAGATACAAATTCATACAATGAATAATTTAGATAACCAACGTGAAAAAATTATAACAATTCAGTGACCATATCTAATCACATTTATCTTTTAATACCATATATTTGATGGTCACATCCCTTGCATAAAAATGGAGGTAAATTTTTGACTCATTTCATAATTTTAGAGTATTATATTTTTGCATTAATTTCAAATTATTAGATTTTAACATAGTTTAGATTATCATATTTCAAAATACTATACATAATTCAAATTATATGATTTTGGTGTGATTCATATAATCAGATTTGACATATAACACATAACTCATAATAGTTCAGATATCAAATAGTTTAAATACATTACATATATTGACATATTGACACAAATTATATTGGCATATGCTATGCATATTAATGAAATTTATATCCACACAAGCATATATTCATACACACAAGAAAAAGATTACATGTTTTCCAAACACATTTTCATCTAAGATACATATTATCAAATTTAGCATATAGAAACATAACATCCTATGGGTATAGATTCAGGGGTAATGATAATCATTCATGCATATATATAAAACTTATAGATTCAAGGGGCATATGTTCAGACTTTTGGGCCATGATGTTGGTTCATGCTCACACTTAAGATAATACAATTTATAATTAAATAGAAAATGGTTTTCATTTTGCTTCACACATATCAAATGTGTGGTCATGATGGGGGCATGGATATGGTGCACTCTTTTAATATCATGCATTCTATTCTACAGTTTTTGAAATTATACAATCAAAACTTATGCACATGATGGGGGAATGAACATTGTTTATTCCCTTGTGATCATGCATTTTTTTATATGGATTGAACTAGATTAAATCATTAAAATCATATATGTAATCCATCTGTAGTGGTATATTCATGTTTATTGATTAGGTAAGGTTCATTGATGCTTAACACACCACTCAACCCAATATAGAGTTTTTATTTTATTTTGGAATTATTTTTCAAACAATTCCTTGTAAGCTTGTCTACTTCCCTCTTCTTATCCATAGTGACTAGGTCAAAATTTAACCCTCAACATTTCAATTTGACACAACAAGATTATACTCTATGTGCATCATCATATGATGAACACATAGGAACATTGGAGCAATATCAAGACAAATAACAAGTCTATATTTATGATTACCCACATAAGTTTATATTTTGTTTTCCATTTTATCCATTTTTATAGTTACATTAAAAATGATAGACTAAAGGGGGTAAATGTAGATTCCCAAATTTTGTATAATCCTTGTTTCATTATACCTTTTATCAACTTTTCATGCATAGGTCTCAAACTATGAACTAAGTACTTAGTGGCATATTTCTCTTGATCTATTGATTGCCTTTATTAATTCTATTTGGCTATGTAACCCCATTAATATGTTAAAAATAGTTTTATCTAACACATTACAAAGATCCCTATCCTTCCATGTCATCCTCAAATTATGTTGATATTTGGATTAGTTTTGACATTTATAGTTTGTATCGACTATCATTACTAACCATAAATCACAAAATTAATCCAAGGCACCTTTAATTATTTTTGGGCATGTTTCATATTGTGACCATTATTTAGGCATGCTTTAGCTTCTTATTTTAGGTTTTTCATGCCATTAGGTTATTAATTCAAAATTGGAGTCTCATATATATACAAATCCACTAAAATGCATTTAGAGACAAGCATGTTTTCTTTCAAGAGCAAGATAAGAAAAATAATTTGTACTTACAAAATTTATAGATCTGATTTCAAAGTTTACAATTGTTAATTCATATCTACATGATTTTACCAATGGAAACATAGGAAAAAGAGCATTTAGGATTGCATACATAAATACAAAAGACACACATTACTAGGATAACTACATTCAAGTTTGAGCCCTTTTTGGAGTATTGTAAATGTAGTGAATCACTTGGTCTTTTAATGAGGATTGACCAAGTTCAATCAAATTCAATCCTTGCATCCAACACCCCCCCATTTAATGTCAGATCTATTATGCAAGACTAGGGTTTGATATATATTTTTTCTTGTGAAGAGGAAAAAGAGATAAATAAAAAATATATATAGTTCAATTACAATCACACCACTTCAAAAAGAAATAATCATCCACTATATACAGGGCAATTATGACCATATAATCATTTTCAACTATTTATATTGAATAGATATTGTAGAATCAACTAGAAACAAATAAGTGGAAATAAATATCATGCAAATCAATGACATAGTCTGAGGGTGCATGAACTATATTAAAAAGGTTTCTTATTGGCATGGAAATTAAGATAAGAGTTATCTTACTTATTTTTAAAATTGATTATTCTTATATTTAATACATTTTATTGTCATGTTTATTTATCTGAATTCTATTTCAAATTTAAATTCAAAAATAGATTAATGTTCTTCAATAATCCAAATTAGGGTAAAACAATAAAATAACTTCTAGGCACTTTTTTTTCAAATGAAAATTGAGGAATATTCATCAAAACCAATGTTATTACTCAAGAATCTATAAGGGGCATGTTCACCCTATTCTCCATTGTCTCTAAAAATATAATTTGGTTCACATACACACAAGTGTATTCATTCCTTTATGTTTAATTTCACTTGTATTCAATGTTGTTGTTTTTTATTTTACATCATAAGTTAAAAAAATTTATACATGTTTCATAATAGTTTTCCTTAGAACAAGGCACAACACATAGTATATACATGATGACACCAATTATGGTTATCCTTAGGCATCACTTTCTATCATTTTACTCTAGAAATTCCATTACTAGAAGAAATGGAGGGAAATGTAAATATCCATATTTTGTATCACACACTTGAAATGATTTTTTTTACAATGACTTATGCTTACATACATGAATCCTATTCACCATTCCTTATAGACATTCTATGATAAATGGGCCTGACCCTTATAAATTATCACTATTGTTACATAATATCTTCCTAGTATCTTCTCAAACATCCAAATATCATTCTTAGACTGTCTCCTAGCCTCGGTTCATTGTTCTTATTTTATAGACACATTTAAGCCTCTTAGATAGGTATGATACCATATACTTGTCCACTTAGGGTGGGCTTGTCCTTATGCCCATTAATGATTAGTTTCTAAAATTCAAATTTCTCATATAAGTCAAATAATAAATTTTACATGTTTATTTGGAGGAAATCACCCAAAAAGTAAACTATATAAACATATTAAATCTAATCATTTTCCTATATAGAATCTATCTAGTACCTATTTAGTGCATATTTAGTTATCACTAGAAAACACTATGCACAATTAGAGGAACCACCCAAGATATCATAATTCTAAGAATTAACATAAGAAAAATTCCTAAGTTAAGTCCTAATATAATTTTCAATTTCAAGTCACAATTTTTCAAGTGTTAAAATCCATAAACAATATTGCACAACATATTAGTATTACACAAGATTGCACACACTCAACTAGGTGGGAGAAATACATATAGTTTGACTTACTTCTTTAAATTATTGGATATCTATGCATCATTTATTCATAGTTAGGTTGTTAAATTTAGCTTAATCCTCCCTTGCACCCTTTGTCTTAGTGTTACAATTATCCTATAGTACATAGCTAGGATTTTGAGGCAAGGAGAAGGCAAACATGGATATTCACATGGATTTATAGACATCAAAATATACATGAATCCTTATATAAAATAGCTACAGTGGATGGAATATTAATATTAATGAAAATACATTGGATAAATCCATAGTACATCAAATAAAGTCACACTTCTCAAATGTCTAGGTAGAATGAACATGTTTAAGTGCGTAAAAAATCTCCATTTTGGATCTAATAATTCAAAGGTCCATTCCATATTAATACTGATTATTTTATCCTAAAATCAAATTCATAAACTTGAAACAAGCTAATTACATTTTTCCTTTAGTCTTTTCTAGAAATAAAATTTTACTATATTTATCTAGTTACACTCAAATTTGTTTAGTAGTTGTATATCTTAATAAATTTGATTTATCTCTCAATTTAATCTTGATTAGGGTTAAAATAAATAAAAATTGGGTAAAACACCATAAATATTTATAACTTACATGAATGATTTCCACTTATATAGTTGAGAGTGCAACAATATTTTGCTTCTTCTTCATCTGGCTGATTTTTCCACAAAATAAGTCAAACATATAAAAAATTGTAGATCTTCAAAAATAAATATCTCTAGTTGAATCCACATCAATAATTTTTTTATTTATACTACTCTATTAGGCCCAAGTATTACTGGTAGCATATTGTAAAATCTTAAATTTCATGTCAATATCTGAATATATTTTTTACATTGTCCAATGTTCCTTCCCTAGGTTTGTGATATACATACTTTAAATTCCAATTGCATGGGTGATGTTTTATCTTTTTAAAAACATAGAATAAATTAAGTTTCCAATATAGCTTGAATATATTTTTTACATTGTCCAATGTTCCTTCCCTAGGTTTGACATATACATACTTTAAATTCCCATTACATGGGTGATGTTTGATCTTCTATAAACCATGGAATAAATTAGGTTTCCAATATAAATTTCATAAGGAATATGATACATGTCCACAATATCCCCTTTAGACATTGCTACATAGATAAATTTAAACCAATGGGAATAGGAGTATTGATAGGATTGCAGTCTTGCATTTTAAACCTATTTAATATAATATCAATATATTTCCTTTTATTTGAGAAAATTTCATGTTTGTATGATCCATTTTAATTCCCATGCCCAAAATAAAGTTTTTAGCACCATAATATTTTATATCAAATTGAGATGAATGTTTTGATTTAGCATTTCAATCATTTGCATATTATTTCCAATTGATATCATATCATCAACATATAACACCACAATAAAAAATCAATCACTGACATATTTTAAATATAAACACTAAATATATTTTATTTTTTTAAATCTAATTCCTAGCTCATAAGTATCAAACTTTAGATACCACATACTTGGTGATTACTTTAAGCCATACAGTGACTTATTCAATTCTACAACCAATTTCCTCCTTTCCTTGAACATTAAAATTTTATGGTTGTCTCATAAACATTTTTTCTAATGAATATTTATGTATGAATATTATCTTGACATCCATATGTTATACTTCAAGATCAAAAGTAAAATCAAAAACCAAAATAAATTTAATATATGTTAACTTATCAAAGGGAGAAAAAAATCACCAAAATCAATTCCCTCAACTTGGGAATGTCTCTTTGCTACGAAGAAATATTTTTATTACTCCATTTTACTTTATACATTGAACTTCTTATTGAACACCCATTTTCAATATATGAGTTTCTACTAGTATAAATTTGACCAAACCTCATATCATATTTTTTTATATAAGGCCTTCATTTCTTCATCCATGACCTTCTTTCAAAATTTACTTTCCTTTGAATCAACTTCATCCCCAAAAATCCTAGGATATTCATTAGTAAAAACTAAAATAAATATAATAAATTTATAAGTAAAATTAAGAGGACTATACCTTTTTATTTGCCTTCTTTATCAAATAAATTTCCTCAATACTAGGGTTTGAGGTTATTCCTCATCTAGTTCATCTTCTTCCTTTTATTATATTTAGATATAAATTATTCATCATCCAACTCAAATTGTACCTTTATTTGTTCTTCCTTTGGTTTTTATTCAAGCTTTAAAATATATTAAACTATATGAATATTACATTTTTATTATAATAATTATTTATTTTTAGGTTACAAATACTATATCCTTTTATACCATTGTTATACCCAATAAATATACTCTTATATAGTTTATAATTTACCTTAGTTATTTTTTCCCATTAGAACATGTAAATAATCATCACAACAATACATTACAAGTTTATATAGAGAGAGTTACTTGCAAATATGTGACTCCTATGGGTTTTTAGCAAAAAGGGTTTATGTAGGTGTTTTATTTATTGGGTTATATGCATTTGTTATTAATTTTTCCAAAAATTTCTTTTCTAAACCTGCACCATTGAGCAAACACCTTTCTTTTTCCATCAATGTCATGTTCATTCTCTTAGATACTCCATTTTTTGTGGTATATATGGATTTATATTTTTCCTTGATATTCCACACTACTTACAGAACTGATCAAATTCATTTGAGAAAAAACTCCACCATTATTTGTTCTTAAACCTTTATATTATTCTCTATTTAGTTTTCTATAAGAGCCTTAAATTATTTGAATTTATTAAAAACCCTATATTTATTATATATAAAATATACCCATGTTTTCCTCAAGAAATAATATATAAAATAAAAATATTATATAGATTTTCTAAGTGATGGAAGAGGCATAGGTCCAAACACATCACTATGTATCGACTAAAAAATCCCAAATGTTGTTGTGCCACTAGTGGGAAACTTTACCCAATTCTATTTATGATATTAAAAAAATTAAAAAAATCAATATATAAGGGAAAATAAAAAATCATTTCATCCATATCTTTAGTATGCAAAACTCAATGTCTTTTATTTCCAATATGTCCCATCTTCTAAAGCTAAATAATTATCCTCTCTACAAGGTAAAGCATGGGTTTTGAATACTTCATTACTAACTTTAATCAAATTAGATTTATTATATCCATCATTCATAGTGCTTGTATCAATATTAAATTATGTTCTTGTGTGGACTTCTCTTTCCAATACCATTTTTATTTGAACCATCTTGTAGCTATATTTTTTATAAATTGCCTACACACCAACATTACTCATGTTGCTTATAAATATCATATTTATAGAAAACCATGGAATATTTAAAACCCATGGGAGGGATTTAACCATTATTTATTTAAAAATCATCTTAAACATTCCACATCATATGCTCTTATATGATGAGTTTTCTCCTAAGAATACATCACAACCATTATATTTTTAGTATTTGTAAAACCACTCCATGTGTGAGTCATATGAAAAGAGTCACCCATGAGTATCAAACATGCATCAATAAATGAGTACATAATTTAAGAGTCCATGTATAAATCTCAAAATTATTCACTACAAGTCTTTCTTTTTATGGAAGAGGCATCATCAGGTGCCTTAACTTTGTCTACATTTTTGAATCTGCATTTCTTCTCAATATATCTAGTGTTAGTACATCCATACATTTATTCCTAGATATTTTGTTTTGTATCTATATTTTAACTATGTGTACACTATCCTTTAGAGAAATAAAGAATAAATCTTAGATAAATTCCATTAAAATTATTATTTAGACCAAAAAATGTGCTAGTAAATGTAAAGTCATAACTAATAATGTGAGATACAATATCTTATTTGTAAGACATTGTATCCATGACATGGGAGCTATTACATCTACTTTCTATATCATTTAAGTTCATATATGAAGGAATTATTAATACATGTACCACATATGATGTGCCATTTATATTTTAAAATAATATTGAACCTAATGATAATATAGGCCTCACTTGTATAATAATCAATCACATATAGTACCACTCAAACACCATATTACAATGGAATAAGTGGAAAATTTTGAAAGCAGTGCATATATTAAATCTAAGGAAGATAATGAGGATAATTATTCCCAAGTTAATAGTATAGATGAGAATTTTTCAGGACTAACTTTTACACCAATAATCTTGGTAAAATATATAAATGATATGAATGTGTTTAATATTGGATCTCTATATATAACTTGTCAAGATTATGGAAGACCAACCCAAACACCATCAATTATTGAATTATAATCAATTAATGTCAAGAGTGAAAGTCCTATGGTAGATAATTATTATAATACAAATAAGCAAATAAAAATTTCTAGTATTATTCACATTGCCTTTGATAAATATGGAATTATACTCAAGTATGTGTAAAATATGGGGTATAATAGTCATTCCTTAGGGAAAAGTGAACATGGTATAATAGAGGATATTCTTCCAACTTATTATCCAGTTAAACAAGGAATTTGATTTAAAAAAATTATGAGTCAAAAGATAAATAAGAAGATGTAATTCAAGTAATATCTCTTTGAGGTGGATAATGGATATTTAGGAGCTTGGAATCATGAAAATATTATCAAAGGATCATAAAACTTCTTAATGATCAATTCAAGCAATCTACAGATGATCATTCTTAAGAGATAGAAAATATTATGAATATCATTGATCATTTGTTTAAAATATCTCATGGAAGTATAAATCCTAAATTAATTAATCATGCCACATTATATGAGATACCATCTCTTGATATATTTCCTAATGATGAATCCATAGAAGAATATTTGGAAACTAAAGTGGATTTTTTTGTGTATTATCATAAGAATATACTCCATTTTAATCTAAGTGAGCATGCTTATTTTGGAGAAGGAGAGGCATCACAAAGTGGTGAGGAGGTTACTTTTTATAGTTTGGATATTTTTCCTACAACAACTTATGTAGAAGATATATAAACTTTATTCAATGTGGATACAATTGATATCAACATTACATAACTAAGAATTTAAATTTGTATTATTTTGTGACCCCTTAAGTATAAAAGCATATTCATAATTATTAATAAAATATCAAGACATTTTCACATGGTATTGCATTGACATGTTGGTGTGTCTACTTTTATTTTGATACATAACTTTATCATAAATCCGGATGTGAAATATATAAAATGAATTTAGAAAGATTCATTCTAAACTAGATTTTCTAGTTAAGGAAGAAATCCAAATGTTTTTTTATATTAGTTTTATTAGGCCTACTAATTGTTCTAAGTCTATATATAATATTGAGCCAATTGATAAACAACCTAGGGCATTAGGATATATGTGGATTTTTTAGATATAAAAAAAGTCATGTCCCAAACACTACTTTCCATCACATAATATTGACATGATTTTTTATTTTATTGTTGGGAATGAGATGTTCTCCTTTATGGATGGACTTTTGGGTTACAATAAAATTAAAATTAATCATAGAGATCTACATAAGACTACGTTTACAACACCTTGGGGTATATTTTATTGTGTTGATGCATTTTGGGATTAAGAATGTAAGAAGTACTTATTTGAGGGATATAACACATATTTATTGGATATATGCATGAAATTGTAGAGTATTATGTAGATGATATATTTTGGAAGTTGAATAAAATAGAAAATCATGCGCATGAATTGAGTTTTTTTTCATGATGCTTTAGATGATACAAATTGTGATTAAATCCCAATAACTATGTTTTTGGCATGGATTTTGGTAAATTATTGGGTATAATTATCTATATATGAGGAATAAAAGTTGTTCTAATAAATTAAAAGAAATCATTGAGATGCCTCCTCCTATCAATATTAAGCCATTGAGAAGTTTACAAGGAAAATGTTAATCTATTTGAATATTTTTTATCCATTTTATTGATAAAAATCATTCTTTCGCTAAACTATTAAGATAAGATACGAAATTTGAATGACACAAGAAATGCCAAAAGTATATGCAATCAAATAATATTTAACAAATCATCTTGTCTTGATGTCACTTATTATAAACAGACTATTATTGCTCTATATTTATGTAACAAAATATTCTTTAGGGAACTCACATGAACAAAATGATTATGATAAAAAATAAAGATAAATTTATTACATTAATAGACATTTTTTGGAGTATGAAAATAATTACAATACAATGACAAAATTATGCTTGGTTTCCAAGTTTACAACTCATAAAATTCAACATTATATGCTAAGTAATGAAACACATGTGATTGATAAAGTTAGTCCTTGAAATACGTGATGTATAAGTTGTATATATTAGGAATTATAACCAAGTGGTCATGCAATTGATGGAATTTGATCTCAATTTAATATCACAATTTTTTTTGAAAGGTAAATTTATTATAAATCAGTTAGTTGAGGCCCCTTTTGTTGAGTATGATGTCAATATGGGAGCTTGGGTTATATTTTAGACTTATTTTATTTTGGATTTTTTAGGTGTGTTGGAAGGTTATTTAATTTATTTATGTCCTAAAGTTTTTTTTATCATTTTGTATTGATTTCCTAAAAAATATCTAGAATTTCTAGTTAACTCCAATTCACTATCTGAGTACTCAAATGAGTTCCTAAGATGTGGGTGCAATTTTAGTGTTATTTAAGTGAAATTAAAGTATATTTAAGTCAATTACTATTTTTTATGGAATTTAGGATACCATAGTTGGGTAGGTTGCATGATTTGGTGTCTTGTTGAGCAAGGCTTCTTGTATGTTAGCCTTATCTTGAATGTTAGTAAGGCTTATTTTCTTTAATATTTACTTTAGTATTATTTAAATTAAGATATTTGATGTTTTCATAGTCCATAAGAATGATTACCAAGATTTCCAAAATTTTCACCCATAAATATTGCTACTCTATTATTATTTTTTGATTGAAAAAATCTTTTATTAATTTAAAGAAAAAACTAATAGTAAAATACTATTCATACAAAAAAATGGGTGGAAAGTTAACACCCCAAATTCTAAACCAAGCCAAAAAAGTCTCAGGATAAACCGAAGTCCAAAATAACTAGCCACAACCTAGTTGATAACCATAGTTAAACTAACTCAAGTACACATCAATCAAAAAAATATAATGAAATAACACAAACATCAAGGAAAACACTAAGCATTAGTTACAAACATGGAAACTAGAGGAAGAGGTAGAGGTGTAGGGTCCTGAGGCTTCCCTCCCTAGCCATCCTAGGTTGGGGAATCTTCATACACAAGGAGGGGGTCCGAACCATAATCTTGATGGTTATTTTTAGTATCATTTTACATCTACAAATCTTAGTGAGAAGGATAAATGGATAAATCTACACATGAGAACTTATCCTCTAAAGGGGGACTCAACCCCCCACCATCATTGTCTCTACCGTTGTTAAATCCTCTAAGAGGATATGGCTAGTGAGAGTGAGGAGAGGAGCTCCTCCAACTTTGATACCTTTAGCAGTGAGAGTAGTGGCACCTCTCCTATGCCCATGACCCCTAGGATGAGAGTAGCGAGGTAGGGTATCAGGTGGTTCATGGTTGATTACATAAGGATAATTCCCTTAGTGGTCCTAGAAGACCTGTAGATGATGAATCTCAAGCTAGACCTTGTTTGTTTGACTCTAAATCTAGAGGGTAATATTAGCAATCACAAAAACTTTGTTAGTTATATAAAAACTTTTTTTCATAATCTCATTATAAAAACATTCCTAATTTCTAGATTTCTAAATCTAAAACAAAATATTAGTATGAAAATAATGCTAGAATATAATATATCTTATAGGTAACAAGGTGGAGTCCCCTATGAGAGCCATTTTCTAAGTGAACATTTTAGGCATGAATGGTTTGAAAAGGGTATGAATCTATCTTTAGGCTGACTAAGCATGTGGGCAAAACCAAAAGAGGTGTTTGATGATTTTTGGGTCATGATAGGCTGGGTAAGTGGGATTAAGAATCCCCATGTGCCTTAGCCAATTTCCTATGGGTAAACCCTAGTAAATAATACACCAAAGGAAGTGTGCCTTTTTGGATTCAATACGAGTCACCCAAATGTTATCAAATATCCTATCCCAAACCTGATGGAGGGATTAGAGAAACCATTAGTGATTAAGAGCCTCTATGTTAATATGTTGGAGAGCTAAGAAATTATAACCTAGTCAAGGAGAATATAGATTGAATGACATGGCATTAGGCTAAGACTAGCCCTTCCACCATGGTGTGAGAGAGGAAACTCCAATCTTGTGTAAGTATTAATCAGGTATGGGACTCTATAATTTAGAAATGGATTATAAATATTCATTATTGAGATAGAATTTGGCCTTTAGCATAGTCCAAGGAAGCTAGTCCCTAAAGACCTTACAAAATAGATCACCAATTGTGATAATGCCTTTCTTAAATAACTTAAATATTTTGATCCAAAGGACCATGTCAAAACGGATATTATGGAAGGTTGGTTGAGGAAACCACCATAATTATTGGGAGTTTAAATAAATACCACTTCTAAACCTCTCCCCCACCTAAATAAGGTGAGGTTTGGGATTTTTCTAGGCCTTCCATATACTTGGCATGACAAACATTCCCCCTATTTTGATAGACACTATAAATATAATCATGATGTGAAATCCTATGCCTTGCTAGGATTTTTTTATAGGAGATAAACCTTGATAAATGTAGTGCCATAATAAAATTTTATAGGATTCATCACCTTCCAAGTTTTTGATGATCTATTTAGCCCCAAAAATGGTTCCCTGAAGCTTTATGTCAATAAGCCCTAACCCACCGACTTCTTTAGGATGATAATAGATGGCCCAAGAGACTTGATCAAATCCTTAGTGTCCTTTAGAATTAGCTCATAAAAAATCTTGTATAAGCTTTTCAAGCTTCACATAAGAGGAATTTGAAGGGGCCCAATAAGGATAAATAGTAAAAATGAGTAGCAGTGAGCACCTTAGAAAAATATGGAAATTTATGGTCAAGGTCAAAGGCTTAGTCATCTAGAAAGAGATTTTTATCTCCACTATTTGAACCACATTGGACCAAAAATCTATAGGAGAGGCTCTAAAATAAAAAATATTTCTTAAAAATTTTAACTAAACCCCCAAAAGGATCCATTTCCATATATATCCCTCCATCTAAGGAGGTTTGGGTGACAAAAATTGGTAGTAACACTGGGTTTTATGCCATTAGATAAATGACCCAAAAGCAAGGCAAAATATATATAAACATTTAATAACATGCTTAATAGAGCCTTCATCTTCCTCTAGGGTGAGGAAGGAGTCATCATCAAAGTTCCCATTGATTAAATGGTGGTCTAAGTTAGGCAGAGAGATCCCTTTGACCAAATCCTTGGAATCATAACTAGATAAAAGATAGTTAATACCTTTAGCAGCTAACACATAAAGTGCATGGGCTAGGGGAAACCCTATCTAATAGATATGTGAAGATCAAAATGTTAAGACTTAGATCTGTTAATGGTGATGCACTCCCCAAAATCCTAAAAAGGCATAATAATAATATGAACAAACTTTGGGCCAAACCCTAGTGCATGTAACATACCTATAATAAAAGGCCACTCTATTCAGTCATAGCCTTTCTCAAATACAATATTGATTAACAAGGCCTTTTGGTTAGATATTTTATCCCATTTCATACCTTCCCATATGATGATAATATTATCTAGAATATATTTATGTTAAATGAACCCAATTTTCTCACTTTTCACAATTAAGGGAAGTAAGTACTTAATTTTGAGAACTAAAAATTTGGCTATAATTTTTTATGACACATTCAACAAAGTGATGGTCTCCAATTGGTAATTACCTCATTATCCCCTACCTTTGGGATGAACTTGATGTTACCTTGATTGATGAGGTGACCTAAGGAACTAGTTGGGACCATTTAAGAGTAAACTCTATGGAGATTAGGTCCAATAGTATCCCATAGGGTTTGATATAATTTATAGGGAAATCCATCAATACATGGGGCTTTAACCAAGGCCATATATATAATAACTTCCTTAATATCATTGAAACTCAAGGTATATCATAGGCAACTCTCTAAGCTTATGAGATCTTACAGGGGACCACATCAAGGCATTGAGAGAGGACAACCTCACAAGTAGGATATTGAGACTGCACCATAAAGACACCATGCTAGTGATGGACAAAGGCTTTGAGGATATCTAGGAGTTTGGTAAGCCTATTTGAAGTACTTCTAATAGCTTTGTTTTTTTAACAACTTGTCTTGACCAAATGAGAACAAAAAATTCCTTGCTCACTTTGTCTCCTACCTTCAACCAATTCATCCTACCTCAAAATTAGGATCCTCTATGATTATAAGCCTCCAAAACCTAGAGTTTGTGCCTTCATATGGTGGCTTGAGTCTACAAATATGATTTTAAGGTCACAAATTATAACTCCTTTGAAACCCTAAGGTATTCATAGTTTTTAGCATTTTGAATGCACTACCTAAAAATAGCTACTTGTTTTCCATATATTTGAAGGAAGGAAGTGGTGCCAGTTATAGTTTCAAACCACCACTAAATCTAACCAATGTTCATAGTGGGTTTGGGGGATAGGTTCCAAGTCCTAGTGATATGCTCCATAGTTTTCTCATTCTTGATATGAGAAGTGTTATGTTAGAACTAGGAACCCTTAGGTTTAACCTAAGGGGAGGTCTAATTTATAAAAAAATAGATGGGATGGTGGTAAAAAAAAAAGAGTCTATAATGACAGACACAAGTCTCCCATGAATAGGGGCGAAGAATAAAATATATTGCTTATTAAGGAGGGCATGGTCAAGGCATTTGAGGACTTGATATTATCCTTGATGTAAGTTGGACCAAGTGAACCACATGGAATTTGAATCACCCATTTTATGATGATTTAGATTAAATACCCCAAGTTTATTTTGCATATAGAACCAAGCTTCCCATTCTCCTACACACCATCTCATGGGGAGGTGAACTTCTTGGTATTCTATTGATTTGATAATGTTAAATTTTCCACACATAATATAATACACATCTATGAGGGAATCAACTAACCATCTTTAAATTAGGGTGAGTTCCAAAACATTATTGGACACATATAGATCGACAAGGCCAATGATGCAATTATCAATGTAAAAAAGAGTCTAGACTACCTGATGGGTGGGTTCAGAACCCTAATAAATGATATTTTGAGACAAGTTGGGTGCCAATAAGATAAAAACTCCCCCATGTCTAGACTCATGATAGGTGTCCTGATAGTGTGCCCCATACCAGATAATGTGAGATATAAATTAAAGTAAAAGACTAGAAATTTTGACTTCTTACATGCATAAAACTTTCTTGTGAGAAAAATGATGACATCTATTCCTGACCATATACTTACGAGTCAGATCAATGAGTCCTTAACCATGCCAAGAATAAAATATCATTAGGAAACATCTAAATTCACATCATTTCCCTTAGGGAAATTTGAGAGGGTTGTGAGTCGATTGAAATCTGAGATTAGAAGAATAATTTTCCCAGCTTGAAGGGTTTCCTTTTATTTAGCACATAATCCTCATATGTAGAGGGAGAAGGAATACATTAGTGACACATGATATCCTTGCAGTTGAAGGTTACAATCCGTAGATCTAAATCTAAATCATTCACCCATAAAAGTTGTGATAAAAGGGTCATAGGAATGGGAGATGGGGATGACACAAAATGAGTGTCTGCTTGTGATGAGTGGGAAATGGTATGTAGGAGTTTAAATTGAGAAGGTTTCAAGTATTTTTTGGAAGGGGATGAGGAAATTGGACCTCTTATGGGTTGGTATACAACTAGTTGAGGTCTAACATTGTCATGGGTAGTTGCATTTTTCCTATTAGAAACAATGTTCTACCCATCAGAAGATGAGGGTTTTTATCTTAGATCTATTTTTTTCTTGAGGGACTGTAGGAGTGGGGACCATTAGAGGATATTACCTAATCATGTGGTATAAATCCTAGCACATGAAATAAGTTTTTTTAAGGTTAATCTAAAGCACACACTGAGAGAACTAGTTGTTTCCCACTTGAATGTCAATGGATTCTTTAAGCTCTTTGGTGAGGTAAATTTAGAAACAAACCCTTATCTAAGGCTGAGATACATAGAACTTGGGTTTACCTTGGTATATAAAGTATCCCAAAGTCTTGATAAGTTGTTTGAAAAAGTTCCATAGAGGTAGAGGTAAGCCTAAAAATTCTACCCAAGTTAGGATTTTAAGCTTAGCTTTTTTAGAGACTTGAAAGTCTCTGTTCCAATGGGAAAAAATAAATAGTGTGTCATAAATAAACCATGGGACATGGTTAACAATAGATCTACAATGTTTGAGGTTTGTGAAATAAAACATGAAGAAACCCTTGGTGAGGTTTTGGAATCCTTCTACTTTCACCCCATGGCCTTTCCAATGGTTTTAAATCCATTATTTCAAAAGGCTATCTGGATGAACTCATCCCACAAATTAAGCAACTAGGGTAAAATTTTAAAAATAATGATAATATTTATGAAACTCTAGTAAATCCATAACCATATATAAAAGAGGAGAATTAGAGTTAGAATAAATACCTCATGGTAAACTTTTATGACAAACTTTTGAGATTGTTTCGATGCTATAGATTTTTTGGTTCCTATTAGTGATACCTACACCAAATGATGCAAGAGGGATGAAGGTGACCATTTAATATAGGGGAATGTGACTAACCACCCAAGGGGTAGAGGGGTAACCTAAATCAGTGTAGTAAATACATTGTTAATAGATCCCACCTAGATTGGATAGATTAGTGGTGTGATAAGAGGCAAGGGAAATCCTAAAATCCCATAGACCATAAGTGCTTTGTATTCTCCTATCTCCTCAGTCAATCCAAAGCCTCTTCACACTCAATTTTGATTAACAAACATCACTACTCATTATTAAAAATCTTTTAGATTATAATTTTAAAAATCTAATTATATATTGCTATTTTTCAAGTAAAATTATTTATTTATTATTAACTTTATCATTTTCTTGAAATAACTTATCATGCAAGTTATCTTGTAATAAGTTTGCTTTAAGACTTATTTATTAGTAAAGAATTATGCACAAGTGTAACATAATAACTCCTTTTAGAAATTTGTGTTGAATATTTTTATTCTATTTTTTTATAGGTATTCATAAAGGAATAACAACAAGCATATTTTTTTAGTTTTGAAACTATTTTGTACAATTTTTTATCAACAATTTCACTTACAACATAACTAGTTTTATAGCTAGTAATTATAAGATTATTTTCACCCTTACATACATTTAAAACCTTCACTTCGTATCATATCCATGTTCAAGTAAGGTTTAGAAGATTATTTTAGTCCATTTTTAAAAGAAACAATGTCTTCAGTGAATTCTAATTCTATGAATATTCATGTTTTCAAAGGTGATAAATTTGAGTATTTAAACATATTAGTTGATACATAAATTCAATTTAAAATTAATTACGAGTTGATTTATAATCCTAAATACATTCAAAAACTTCATTTGGTATCAGAACGGTTGAAAATGATTCTTGTGTGGAAAGGAGTTTGGGAGAATGTTATTTATGGGTATGCACCACCTAAAGACTGGAATACCTTGACATAAGATCATAAAAGAACAAAATAGATGAACAAAATAGATATGTACAAGTTTCTATATATATTTAGAGTGCCATAGACCTAAGAATTTATCCAATAATTTTAAGATGTAAGAATGCCCATGACGCATGGAATACCTTGAAAACTTCATATCAACGATCCATTACGATAAGAGACAGAAAAAACCAAAAAACTGAAAAGAATTTTAAGAATTTGAAAATGTTAGATTCTACAGGAGTAGGTGATTATTACATAAGGTTAAATTATTTAGTTCATATAATGATGGTTTATGGAGAAACTATCCAAGATAGTCCTATAGTAAGAAAGATTTTGAGATCTTTAAGTCAAATATGGCTACATATAGTGATCACTCTTGAAAAGTGTAAAGATGTGAACACTATAATTTTTGATGAGTTAGTGGGTTCTCTTTTGTCTCATGAAGACAAGATGAGACTAGATATAAGAGATCAAGAATATAAACTTGAAACCAAGTCAAAGTGTATACACCTAAATTCTCTCACTTCATTTATCATCACTAATATTACTATTAATCAACACTAATTTTGCCTATTTCATCTAATGCTATTTATCTCTTCCAATTATGTCCTAATATCACCCCTCATAGTCATTTATATAATATCCCCTTTCATTATTATTCATCCACTAACCTTACATTATCCCCACCAATTGTTAATTCTTCTAATTATGTCTTATTCATTAACTCATCCCATTTATCCATTATTTGGGAATTTAAAATTCTCATGACCAACCTACCCACCTACCCTAACCTATTCCTAGGCTCTCCTACATCCCTAGTCCCTAATCACCTATATTAATCATTAACTAATATTGCTTAACCCCTAATGGATTATAAAATTCTTTAGTTTTAGAATCATCTCTATCTTAGCCCTTCCTCTCTAGAAGCCTGCATTCTAGAGGCTTCCAAAGAATTTTTAATTCCTTGGATAATCCTCCACCATGGATCCTCATAACCCAACTTGAATATTGGCCATTGATATTCCCTTCATATCCTATTTAAACTAACATTCATCCATGACCAAACTAACTACAAGCTAACTAGAGAATCCATGTCCAATCTATCTTTCATCAACATAGTCTTTTGATCAAGTCTTCAATCCAACATAATATTGTCCATAATATAAGTCTATTATAATTAATCTAATCCATATCCATAATATCTAATATTTTATTGTTTGAATCTTGATTTGGATCATTTATCTTTTAGGATCTAATGATGGTATGAATGTTTGCTCAAAATTTTCATCTTAAATTTGGTGAACACAATGGGATAACTCATTCAAATTAACCATTTTACATGTTAGAAGTATTTTGATATCTTATAGGCCTGGTTGAATGAAGAGAAAGCTTTGGATTTTGACAAAACTTTCATGTCTAGATAAAAGGCAAATTTGCTCTAAAAATCATGATATTGTATCAGCAATATTGCCAAATAATCTAGAGTTTTAAACTAACCATAACTTCTAATAACTAACAGCTAGCTATTTTGGTAGGTTTTTAACCTATTGTAAAACTACATATCACAAAAGGCACATTTGTGGAAAAGCTATAGTTTTGAATTTTAAAGAGTGGTTTTGAAAGATATAATATTAAAATCCAACTAGTCAGTCCTACACACATCTTTTGATTTTTATAGGTTTATAATAACTCATCTATCTTGTAGAATTGGATTTATAATTTATTAGTCTTAACATTACTATTTATTTTATACTGATCAAAACTATCAATTTTTAGTCATATTATTGAAACATAGTTGCTTTTTTACCTTTGTAAAAGGCAATTTTGACCTTTATATTAATTCACTAATCTACACTACTAACCTTGGTTGTCTAACATCTCTTATATGTCTACTTGATTGTCATTTGCTTATAGTAAGGGGAGGTGTTACCCAAGTTGATGTAAAACATCCCTAAATACTTCTTTTTCTACCTAGCATAATACTACATATCTTGAAAGGCAATTTTGCTTAAAATAGTCAACTTTGTATAGTAATAGTTAGATTTGACTTAAATAATTTAGACTTTAACATAGTCTTACCTTTATCACTTTGACAACATTCCTCTAGAAAATAGTATTCATTATTGAAAGCATCAAGTCTTACATTATGATCATTTTGTAATAAATTATTAATTTGTTGTTAAAAAATATTTTTTGCAATATCATTTTTCATAATAAGGGATAATGATAAATATAGTCAATTTTGGTTATAAATAGTCGGTCTTGAGTAAAATAGGTTAAACAATATCTTTTGTCTAAATATTGTTTTATTTTATCATTTTGTATATATTGATCAATAATATGAAACTATTTTAACTTTTGTAAATATTTTAGCCACCTTGTGAATCTTTACCATTCTGCTACTAAGTTTATAATACCATTATAAAACCACATATTGCGACCTGCATTTTTTAATTTCAAATTGTGATATTGACTAAACATCTACATTTTTTACAAAACTATATGGTTATGATTAAGGTTAATAAATTATTCATAAAATTCCATATTATCTAGTTATGTTGTTGTTAAAGAGCTATAGTTTTGTAGTTTCCAAAATCTATTTTGAATAGTCTGACTGTGTATCTGCAGTTTTGTCTTCTGTAGTTATGATTTTGCATTCATTATTACATTCAATTTGTCCTTTTTGAGTGCATTTTTAAAATCATTTTCAGTGAATTTTGAGTCATTCCAAGGGTTCTGCAAGTCCCAAATTTACTTAAAAGAAGGGGAGGTGCTACCCAAATTGATATAAAACATCTTTAAATCCTTTTTTTGTTACCTGGTGCAATACTGCATTTTATCAAAAGCTAATTTTATTTAAAATGTTTATCTTTGCATAGTAATGGGTGCTTCCCCTTAAACCCATAAGGGGCACTACCCCTTAACTCCACAAGAGGTGTTGTCCCTTAACCCCACTAGGGGATAATGCCCTTAGACCCCCACATCATGGCCCCCCATCCAAAGAAGTTATAGTGCAAAATCATGATTTATTTTTATTGTTTTTATTAAGGTTTATTGGAGTAACATTATGTTTCTTACAGGGGTGAATATAATATAAATTTTGACTTGCTAACATCTTCTTTTCCAGGTCATATTTTTGTCTAATGTCTTGTCTTGTAGGTTGCCCCTCAAGATTGCCAAACTAATACTAATAATCACTTATTTTACAGGTCACTTATCAAATATATTTCGGAAGTTTTGAAAAATAATTTTGTATATATCTTTATATATAACACATATAAATTAATAAGTTAATAAATCTTTTTGACTGCTTATGTGTCACTTGAGGGATATAGTGGTGTATGTTCTCCTCACATCCTTGTGGTCATTCTTAAAAAATAAAAACCACCAATAAACCCTCCTAATTTTATTTTTATGGGAAACCTGATGTGGAAGTGATTCCCATACACTTTCCATAGTCCTAGGGGGATAGTGACCATGGATTTCACCACCACACACTAATCCACACTCCATGTTTTAGTGAAATATAAATATTAGGGGCAACTATCATTATACTAAGTGGTTGATCCCATGCAAGTCATAAGTGAAAGGGAATAGTTAATTATCTAAACCAAGAATTAGATAACACCCTACATAAGATTGGGCCCCAATGTTCTTAGTGTATATGAGGGATACCCTTAGAGAGCCTGTTAAACCTAGCATAAGACCATCGGCCATAATATGTGACTTACTACTAGATTTAGTATCATATCCCAAGTGACCATCATGTGTAAACATGGTTGAGAGGGTTTGGTAGATTCTATAATGGGTCACTAGCCTGCAACTTCATCCATAGATTTGTTAGATAGTGTAGTCATTAATTACACTCCCAATCAATTTACTAATCTTAGGGCTATAGTCTACTTGCTTGGGTGTGTGTCATGCTACACTAGTGTTATTTATGAGTTGAGTCAACTTTTTACCCAAACTTATACATAGCTCTTTAGGTGTCTTATATTGTCATATTGTACATCCTTATCTCCATCTTGTACATTCTTAAATCATCTTAATATTTTATATCATCCCATCTTGGGCATATCCCAACCTAGTTTTATCTAAGCATTCTCTTATCTTACACATCCTTATCTTATCAACCCCCTTTCATCTCTTCTAGTCTTACCCCATTTAGATAAACCCCATCTTACCTAGTCTTGCCTTTTTAACCCACAACACATCAAGTTGGATTTTAGGTCACACACTTTTCTAAACCATACCCACATCATTAATCTGGCCCCCAATCATCATTACATCACCACCCTTAATCCCATCATCCTTAATCCCTCCATCACATAATATTATATCTAACCTTGAGCAAATATGTCTATGACCTGAGATATTCCTTTTTTCATCCTTACATATTATCTTATTACTATAAGTCCACTATCATTTTTCTATCACTCATCGCTTGGTCAAATTTCATACTTGGTTGATACCCTGTTAACAACCTATCACTTTATCAGTTTCAATCTAGCATCCAATCATCATTAATCTAGTCATCTCAAATCTAGTCATCTTTCTTATTTATAACTAACACCCATCCAATCATCACCTTGCTAGTTTTAATCTAGGTACTAGTTAAATCACCATCCTTTTGATAGCTTAAAAACTAGGCATTATCGTTAGATCATTAGCGACTATCACACTATCAGTCTAAAATTTAATCCTAGTCTTATATCATAATCCATTTAGTCTATCTCTTCCTTATCACCTATCATACTAGCTCAATCATTTAGACTTACTTTCTATAAAGACCATTTTATCTCCCTTTCATCCATCATCTACTCAAATGTATTTGGACCCTATTCTCATAGAACAATACCTATTTGACAATAAGAATGAGATCCTTTTATGAGCCATAGAAATGGGTTCCCACCTACCTTTAGACCTTGATCCTATCAAGCTTAGGCCAATGTCTCATGTCTTTCCTCATCAAAAATCCCCACATGCTATCTTACCATGGTTAACCCCATCATCCATTCATCATAACCATTATCCCCATATCCCCCCATATATAAGTGATAAAATTACCCTATTTAATGAGTAAATCTTTGGCCAACAAGGACAAGTGCCTTTTAAAACTATTAGAGATAGGTGCTTAATTTCCCAAATATTTCAAACCCTTAAACCTAAGGTCACCTACCAAATAATTCCCTCATCAAACCTTATCCCCATCTAATTACATTCCACCATCAACTAATCCTAGTCCTAGTCATAACCTTCCTATTCTAATGACTATTTTATTTAATAACTATATTGTTGAAAATAAGGATGCATTCCTCTTTAGGCTCCTTGAGATGGCTGTCCAAATTCCCAAAGGTCTTAACCCCATTCAACTAACCTTATCCCTAGTTTATACCCATCCATAGTCAAATCCTCCATTTACCAATAATAGTCCATCATAAATCTCTAGTCCTACTAACAAAAGGAAGACAAGATTTTTAACCTCATCAGATCCTAATATTATGACATCATCATCACATTATTTTATATACAAATAAGATTTTTCAACTTTTATCAATTACTGATGCTTTACATCTTATAAAAACCCATCGAGACTCAATATCTTTGAGTACTTGCCTTAAAGGGTGCATTAAGAAAGGGGTGGGTAGACTTTTGGTGCTTCACAAGATTGTTGTCCCTTTTGACACTTGCCATATACACACTCATCTCCTAGACCCATTAACCTTAAGCTTATTCTTCTCATTCCTACCCATTCCAGTAATTTTTCTCTTTCCATCTTCATTATCTTGCCTTAATTCCCTTTTGGATAGTCAGTTATACTAGGTCGACTAGGGTTGACCCTATATGATTTAGGGGTATTTTTCATTTTTTGGGTTTGTTAGCCTTTCAAATGACCTAGCTCAAACCTAGTGAATTATCCCTAAAAACATATAGGGTTGATTAGGTTGACCCTATATAGTAGACATTTTTGAGAGGATTTAGGGAAATATCCACCTATAAATACAAGATCATTTCATCATTATTTCAATATGTAATAAATAATTATTATTCACTTGCACTTCTTCACAATCTTCTATTCCACCATTATAATTGAGGAGTCTTAGATTAGGGTTTTTAATTTGATAATATAGGCATGTGGATAAGTCTTAGATGTTTTGTCCTTTCTTAGTTATCCTTACAAACCACAACAACCTCTTGTAAAGCCCCTTTGGCCAAGGGAGAAATTGAGTCTCGATGGGTTCACATTCAAGGAAGTATATTCTAACTTTTTTCTCCTCTCTTTAGTAGATATAAGTAGCATAATTGTTGGCTCAAATAATATTACTCTTCATATTCCATGTATTAGGGTCTTACTCATACTTATCTTAATTGGGATTCTCCTATGCATGTTTTGATTGCTTTACTAACCTCTTTATTATTCCATAAGCTTTGGTGTGCACAAGATTAGATTTATTTTCTTGTTCATTAGAATAGAGTGAACATTAAACCTAAGACTCTTTTAGGTTTGTTTTGTGATTGTGTTAAATTGTAGGCTTTGGAACCCTTCCTAATATGGTGTATTATGACAAGTGATCCCTTAATCATGTCTAGTGGATCCCCATATTGGTCACATTCCTACTTAACAAATGTATTCCCAATAGAAAGTCTAGGTATGTTCTATATTCTTCAAGCCAAGATAGATTTATAGACATGATGTATTTCTAATTACATACATTTTGGTGAACCTGATGTGAAACTAACCCTTGCAATATTTATTTCACTTTCTTTCATTCTTTTTAGCATTATTTTTATCATAAATCTATCATACTAGATCAACTCTCTTAACCCAATTCTAATCTATCTACACAACTTTTCAGGAATAGGCTACTGGATCGACTTGGAAGACTTAATACGTGTTTTCAGACTTCCAACTCAGACTACTAGGTCAACCCAGTTGACCATGTATACTTTTAGGCATCCAAATTTAGCTACTAGGTTGATCCAATGGACCTTGTACATTCCAAGTACTCAACAATAAGATTCTGTAAAGTGTAATCAACCCAAGTGACCTACATAGTAGATTTTCAAGCATATTCCAAGGTTCTTGACTAGAAATATTCATTCTCAAAATCTATGATTCTCTAAGGTTCCTTTCAATCTCTTTGTCTCTTTCTTTTATATCTTTCCTTTCATGGTTTGTAGTCTTCAAAATTGCCCCTGCATAGTCATTTGGATCAAACCTATCAACCCAGTTCTATGTTTTATGTGATATCTAAATAACTAGGTCAACCCTAGCTAACCCTATTCATTTTCAAACCTTGATTCCATAATATAGGTTTGACTCTATCAACCTTGTTCTATACTTTGTGAATATGTGTATTTTTAGCATATATCTAGTCTTTTACTAACATGTCTTGCATACATTCACTATTTTCTTTGAATAGTTAGATGTGATGGTATTTGTAGTTATTACATGCTTTCCTTCCTTTCTTTACATAGCTAGATATGGCTAAATTTATTGGTTCTTATTTCTATCCTATACGTGCCTTAGGACATTTTCCAATGTCCTTTACTTATATTATTGTGTGTGCCTTAGGACATTTGCCAATGTCCTTTGATTGTACTCTTCTATGTGATTTATGGCTTTCATGCCAACCTTGCTTGTTTCAATTGTATGTGTATATGGCATTTGAATATGCCTTGTATTATTGATTTTTAGTATGAGTGACACTGTACCTTTTCTCAAGTTAGAATTAATCTCTATATTCTAGTAACTAGTTCACACCTTTATTTTCTTATTGCTTGCATGCTTAGAATAGTTCACATAGTCTAATTAGGGGGTTTTAATTAACCATTTAGTTTCACTATTTCTATTCTATGAACAAATGGAAAAATCACATAATATAAACAAACATTTTAACATTTGTCTACCCAAGGCCAACCTACTTGGATTTCATCACCAAGGGGGAAGCTAACTTGACACTCTAGTCAAGTATAAAACATGGTTAATTGTATATTTTATATAAACACCTGACATAGTTATCAATGAGGTGTGTGAAATAAGGGGGTCGACCTTAATATCAACCATAATCATTACCACTGTAATCCTTTTCAACCTAAACTAACTGAAACCATCCTTAGATTGTTATCTAGTTCCTTGCTTACATCTAACTTCCCATCACATTTAAAATCATATTCTTATTATTCTAATAAAATTATTAGGTTGAACAATTAGTTATCTCTTTAATTTTCATTTTTATTACTTTCTCTTTATTCAATTATGTGTAAAAACTTGAATTAGACTACATTAGTGCAAGATTTTGTATTGTGTGCTTCAATTGGATTGGCCAGTGTTGATCTAATTAATTATTCTAGTAAATACCAATCTTATTCAAAAATTTCTAGTTGATTAAGGTTCTGGTATTAATGTAACATCTTTATGGCTCATCCAAAAACTTAGTTGTAATAAGGATCATCTCAAGGAAAAACATCTTACCTGTCATGGTTTTAATAAGACAAATCAAAAGCCACTTAGTTTCATTTGGCTTCCATTAACCATTGGACATAATACTATTCAAGCCAAACTTATGGTCCTTAACTTATTCCTATCTTATAACATACTTCTTGGTCATCCATGAACTCATCGAATGATGGCCATTGCTTCTTCTGATATTCAATGTACTTAATTCTTACATAATATAAAATAGTATAAGCATGAAGTTGATCTCAACCCATGGACCATTCAACTTCCTAATCCTAAATCACAATATCATGTTCCTAGAATTCCTAAAATCAATATTCCACCTTTGCTCAAGTTCATCAACATGAATTTTGATTTACAAGTTACTCTTATAGATTCTAATGATGATGAGCCTAATGATTTGTAATATACTTGCAATACTACCAGATTACCTCCTTACATTTCACAAGGGCTTCCTCCTCTATTACCTAGGGACCATACTATTCTTCTTATTGATGAGATTATTGATATTCCCCCTCCATGCAATGCTTAAGAGCCTTATTTACCTAAATATTCTTTCACTTGTAATGATTTTTGAGTGGAAAAATTATTTCAAGATCCTCTCATCATGTCTCCTCTTACATTTAGTAATATTAGGATTTCATCCTCTAAAACTCCCTTGGATTCTCAAGCATTTATGATTTATCCAACATATGATGACAACTATATCATGGCTCAAGATCAATCTAAAGACTTGGATGTCTAGAATTATCAAAAATCCTTAGCCCAAATTCATGCTTTTAATTAGGACGTTATACCATTTCTATGGATCATACCTTAGATCTTGAGGGTCATGTGCCTCCTATCAATTCTCCTCTTATCAATACTCCTTAGGTGGTAGAATAAATTATGCCTTCTAAATATCTAGAAGTTTTTACACCTCCTTTACCACTTTTAGATCCAATAATTATATCTAATCCTTCTCCCATCATCTAATCCACTAACACACTAATCTACTCCTACTTCATATACTCCTACAATTAAACTAGATGTCAAGGCAAATGATGTTCGTCAGATACATTTTGAGTCTGATCACCATGGCAATCAAATTTTAGATCTTGAAGTAGATGTTGAGTATTATGGTCCTCTTCTTACCTTGCCTTGTGATGAAGCTATTCTTGAGTTAATTTATGCTTGAGAACCTCAAATTCCTCAGCAACATAATAAACATGGAAATTTCAAGACTAAAACTCCTTGCTTCAACAACTTCATTGCTATCATTGATCCTAAAACAAATCCAATCTCTACCTTACCTAATGCACCATACCACTTTCAAGATGGAAATTCCATGATTATTGAAGAAACCAATCATATTAAATATGGTACTCCATCTTGTCCTTGACCAATTATATTTTCTCTTGAACTCTCACCTACTAAACATGATAATTTTAGCTTATTATTTGATAAATATCATGAGGCTTTCACTTGGTCCTATGAGGACATGCATGGCATTGACCCTAAAATTGTGGTGTATAACATCATTACTTATCTTGATGCCATTCTTATGTGTCAAAAACAAAGAAAATTTCCACCCAAAGTTTCAACTTTCTATCATATGGAAATCATCAAATTACTTGATGCTAAATTTATCAAACTAGTGGATTATTCTGAATGGGTCTCCAAAAATTTTCCCATTCAAAAAAAGTCACTATGGTCATTTGAATTTTTATCGATTTAAATAATATTAATTTCACTTATCCTAAGGAAAACTTCCTTTTACCTTCAATAGATGCCATTGTTGATTCCATGTTTGGTTACAAAATGTTATCTCTTATGGATGGTTTTTTGGGATATAATTAGATTCATATCACTCCTGAGGACCAACATAAGACAACTTTTACCACATAATGGGGCACCTATTGCTATGTAAAAATTCCCTTTGGCCTTAAAAATGTTGAATCCACTTACCAACTAGCGATGACTTACATCTTTCATGATCTCATTCATAAAAATAATTGAAACCTATGTGGATGATCTTATTGCTAAATATAAACATCGTAAGAATCATCTTTATGATCTCACCATCATTTATGACCATCTTCTTAAAAACAAAGTTAGGCTTAATCCTTACAAATGTGTCTTTGGCATCACATCTATAAAATTACTAAGATTCTTAGTCTCTCTTCATGGCATTGATGTTGATCCTACCAAAATTAGTGTTATCATTAACATCCCTATTCCTCATTCTATTCTTGACATTCACACTTAGTTAGGCAAACTTGGGGAAATTAGGTGATTCATCCTTGAAATGGTATATTGAGTTTACTCCATCAATTCCCTTCTCAAGAAAGGTACTATTTGAGAATGAATGGATCCATGTCAAAAAGCCTTTGATAATATGAAAGAGTCATTACTTCATGCACCTACACTTTATCCTCCTTCCAACAATAAATCTATGATTCTATATACTTCTTCCACACCTATTTTAGTTGGGGCAATGCTTTCCCAACAAGATGATATGGGAAGAGAGTATGTTATCTACTAAATTAGTCGAGGCCTCATAAATTATGAAACACATTATATCAAAATTGAGCATGATTACCTTGCCATCTATTTCACTTTTAAAAAGCTTCAACACTACATGCTTTACCAAACTACTTATGTCATTGTTCATTTTGACCCTCTTCATCATTTCTTCTCTAAATCCTTTCTTCCTAGAGATTGAATTAGTAAATGGATGTTCCTCCTTATGGAATTTGATCTACGCATCATCACTCAAAAAGCTATCAAAGGGAAATTCATATCTGATAAACTTATCATAGCTCCTATTCTAGCCACTTCTTTTATTTAAGATGATATTTTAGATGATAATATCCTTTACATTGAAGGTCTTAATCAAGCTATCTCTCTCAAAGATTACTTTCATAGATTTATCACTAATATTAAAGCCAATCAATTAGATGAATTTTCCACTCCCTCTGGTAATAATAAACCAAAATTAGTTATCGAGGAGCTCCATGAAATTAATTTTGACATACATGAGGATACTTAGACCCTTCACTATGCTGGTGCTAAATGTCTTCAAGAAACTGGGGCAGGTTGCATTCTCATGAATCCTCTTGGCAAGATCATTCATTTAGCTTTTCTCTTCACCTTTGATGTCACCAATAATATTCCAAATACAAAGCTCTTATCTTAGGCATGAGAGATACTCTTGATTTAGACATTCAATACCTTCATGCTTTAGGTGATTCTCAACTTATTTACCATCAAGTTAGTGGTGATTATCAATGTAAAAGTGAGAACCTTATTACCTATCATCAAATTACAACCACTCTTGCTAAGGATTTAATCTCTTTTACTATTGAGCCTATTCCTAGAGATAAAATTTCCATTGTTGATTCTCTTGCCTCTTCAGCATCTCTCTTTCATCCCCACTAAGTCCTTTCTGATCCTACTTTTCTTATACAAAAAAAGAAAATTTCCATCTTCTCCTCAACCATCAGATTCATTTATCTATCATATTAAGGTTGTTAACCTTTGACAAAGCCCATGGTACCAAGACATCTTTCAATTCTTGGAACATCAAACTTATCCTCCTAATTGAGATTCTCATGAAAATATGTGCATTCATAAACAAGATTTCAAGTATGTATTTCAACATAACATCATTTATTATAGAAATGTTGAAGGTACCTTACTCCGTTGTGTTATGCAGGATGAGGTCCCTCCTCTTATTGACCAAGCACATGGGGTAATTTATGATATTCACTATAGTGGACATTCTACAACATGTAAATGCCTACGTATGGGTTAATTTTGGCCTAATATTGAAAAATATGCAATTGAATATGCCAAAAAGTGTAATCTTGTTAGCTTCAAAATGATATAATTCATTTTCCTCTATTCAAACTTTAAACTATTAATTCTCCTTGTCCATTTTCCATATTGGGATTTGATCTCATTGGTAAAATTCCTCACTCCCAAGATGGGCATGTCTTTATCATTACCAATACTAAATATTTTACCAAATGGGTAGAAGCCATACCTTTTGTTAACATCACTAGTCCTACCATTTCTAAATTTAATCTTAATAAAATCATTTTCCATTTTGGTGTTCCACATACCATCATTTATACAATGTTGGTAATTTCAAAAACAAACATGTTAAACAACTTTGTAACAAATTTAAGATTAATGACAAATTTTCCATGCCTTATCATCCACAATGTAATGGCTGAGTTGAGGCCACTAATAAAATTCTCAATAAAATCCTTCAAAATATATTTTTTTAAACCCACATAGATTATCATCTTGATCTTTACCCTATACTTTGGGCCTATCAGAATAGTATACATAATGCCATTGGGGCAACTCCATTAATGCTAGTCTATGGTTTTGAGTCGGTCCTTCCCTTAAAAGTTGAGATTACCTCTCTTCATATATATCTTCATGGTATTATTCCTGATCAATAATTACATGAATCTTGTCTTCATTCCCTTGATATACTTGATGAACATCGTCTTTTTGCCTTACAACACAACCGCCAATACAAGGCTCATATTTCTCAATAACATAACAAACATGTTTAATTTCACACATTTAATGTTGGTGATCTTGTCCTTAAACTAGAATACACTCATGACAGAAGATAAATATGCCCAAAAATGGTGGGGCCTATATTTAGTCAAAGATATTCTTGGTCCAAGGATCTACCACCTTCAAACCAATGAAGTCCATGTTTTCAAAGAACCCACCAATGCGTAATTCCTTAAAAATTATTTTGCCTAAACATTTCCCTCTTTTCATGTTTTCTATCTACATCTATCTAACACTTTTTATAGGTTACTTAAGCATGGGTATCTCCCTCTACAACAAGTTTCCTCTTTTTCACAAACCTTTAGACCTCCCTTTTGGTATTTTAGTTTCTTGATGTACCATAGTCTTCTTTATCTTCTTGAATTTTCTCTTGTTTTTCCCACCCCTTAGGTTTTTATTTTGTGAGTTTCTTTGTAAGACCACAGATAGGACATAACATTCTTCACAAAACTACCATCTTTTACTTATTTTTCTCACACTTTTTTCTTGCCAAATTTTTAGGGCACCCCTTGGGTTTTAATTTTGTGAGTTGATTTGTAAGATTGTAGATAAGACCTAGTGTCCCTCACAAAAATACCATCTCTTTGCTTTATCTTTTCCTTATTTTATGAAGTTGTAGTGTAAGACTATGGATAGGACCCAACCCTCCTCATAAAATTAATATCTTTTAATCTTTTTACATCCTTGTTCTCTAACTTTAGATTTTTCTTCTTTTTTTAGATGGAACTTGTGTAAACAATCTATGTTAGCATGTTTTCCTCCATTTCTCTCATTCTTATGATAAGGAATCACACTTTCATATCATTGTATCCTTTTTTTCCCTTCATCATATTTTTTTTTAATTTGAAGTAATTCAAAATTTTCCATATGTCACTCCTCTTGATTTTTCCTTTTTTGCCACTCCACATTGTATAAAACAAGGTTATAGTTAAGATAACAATTTTATTTCACTTAGATTTACAAGACTCTTAACCCTATGTTCTTTGAAGTTATCTCTCTTATAAACCTTATCCCAAGAATTCAAATGAAAGACATATTTAGTACCCATGTTTGGTCATTCCAAATTCATATGGAGGAGGAATCTTAAAAATCCATCAATAAAATTAAAATCCAAATCATTTGAATCAAAATAAAATGATATTCAAAAGCCAACATATAAATCTCAAAAGTCAAATTCATACCAAAAGACTTGATTTCAAGCACATTTCCTATCTTTAATCGAAGCTCAAACTCCACAGTTGGCCTCACATAGAGCCAAGGTCCCTTGGGGTGTGGTAGGTTAGTATATTGGAATAGGAGAATTCAAAAAACTCTATGGTGATACCTACTTTCTCATGCAAGTACCCAATCTTCATAGTAGACCGATGAATCTATAATGGGTCCTAAGGAATGGTGAACATGTTGTGGGAAGGTAGGTTCATTTTTATTTTCATGTATATATCCTTAATGGGATAATATTTATACTCCATTTGTTTACCTAAGACTTGTGAGCTAGAAAATGTTTTTCATAGTCTTTAAGGTCAAAATTCCTCTTATTTTGACAAACCTAATTTAAGTGTTTTGACTTAGATAAAGAGTTCCTCTACCTTATTTTTTCCTTCATTCTCCCCTCCACCCATTTCATTTCCCCCCCTTGATAGGTAAATTATGATTCCCAATTTTTTTCCCTTCTTCTTTAATTCCTTCTTCTTCATCTCTTAAAAACATGTTAACACTACTTTATTTTAGTTTTATATATCCTTAGAGAGAAATAACATGTTTAAATAACTTTGCATTCTTATTTCTTCTATAACATGATTTACATTTCTAGACTTGTCTTTCCTTTTACCATTTGTCACTTATTCTACTTTCTTGTTGTTATAGACACCTAAGTTCATACCCTTTTTCCATTGTTGAGTGAGCTTGGCTTGTCACTTCTTGCTCAACAATGTTGTTTTCCCTTTTATGCACCTTTTTCCATTATTGAGTGAGATAAGGATTGTTATTGCTCACTCATCAATGTTTTTTTATCATTTTATTTCTTCTTTTACCATTGATATTTTTTTATTACCATCCTATTTGACATGTATTCTTGGTTTGACTTGGTGAGTTTGCCTTTCTTACTTAAGGTTTACTTGTTTGAGTTTTTTAGTCTTTAGTAGCCTTGGCGTTTTGGTTACCTAATTTACTCTTATTTTTGACTTGGTCATTTGGTCTAACATAGCACTTGTCACCCAGATTGCCAAATTTACAAAGTAATTCCCATCCTCATATCACCAACTATCTTGGCTTTTCTTGCATTTGTTTGTTTTTGATCTTTAGTTTTATAATTTTGAGTTTGTTGAAAGCAGTCTCTGTGACCTACACAATCAAACTAACAACATAGAAAACAACCATTTAGTGATAAAGGTAAGTTAAATTATGCATTAAATTTAATATATAGTTATTTACTTTTTAGTCATTTACTTTTAGTTATTTTTATTTGAAATACTATAATTTATTTTAGCATCAACATTGTGTGTTACTATGTTCTTTCTCAAAGCATCATCCCCTATTGTACCTTAATGACATGTGATGAGATTCGAGTGGGGCCTATGTATACATATAATATTTTTAACTTTCATCAATTATTGATGCTTTACATATTTTAGTAACACATCAAGACTCAATCTCTCTAAGTGCGTGCCTTAAGGGGTGTACTAGGAAAAGGGTAGGTAGGCCTTTGGTGCTTCATAATATTGGTGTCTATTTTACCACTTGCCATCTACACACTCATATCCTAAAACCATTAACCCTAAGCTTATTCTTCTCAGTCTTACCCATTCTAGTCATTTTCCTCTTTTCATCCTTTTTTCTTGAATTAATACCCTTTTGGATAGTTAGTTGTACTAGGTTAACTAGGGTTGACCCTATACAGTTTAGGGGTATTTTTCACTTTTTGGTTTGTTATCCTTTTACCAAGGAGAAATGCAGGCTGATGGAAATAGCTCTACATGGATTAAAAACTAACTCAATAGTGTTTACTTAGTTTTTAGAACCAAAATGCCAAAAATAAATACTAAAAACTAAGTTGACTAGGTCAACTTAGTTGGTAAAATATGATTGAAGAATAATATTATTTTGAATAGATCAATCTAGTTACATGTGTTCAGTGAAGACTTGCATAAATGGAATAGAGTTGCTTCGATATGACTATGTGCTAAACTTGTGCACATAAATTTAGAACTATACTAACTAGTTTAATATAATACTGTAAATATAGAAAATATGATCAAATGATAAAATTAATAGTGTGAAAGAAAACCTACAAGGGTTAGGTTCATGTTGGGTTCACTAGAATGTATGCAATGGGAAATGTAGTAGATCTATAAATTAATCCTATCTCAAAGAACATAAATCCTAATTACACTTTTGATTGGGTATATATTAGATAATCAGGATCATGACCAAGATGGATCTACTAGACCTATCTAAGGTATCTCTTACCATAATAAATTCACTAGGGAGGGTTCTAAAGCCTCTAGTCAAGTAAAACTATGTAATAACCCTAACTAGGTCTTATGTTTTCATATTCACTAAGCTAATAACAAGTAAAACAAAGTCTATTCTAGTGCTCACCAAATTTTGTGGCACAAACTAGGGGTAATAAACAATAAATGTAAACATGTATAGAAGACATATACTCATGTCAATGTATACAGAATCCTAATTCATGAAAGAGAAGTACAAATGCATATCTATCTACTCTTACAAAGGAGGAATAAAGTTAGGAATACTTACCTTTGAAGATGAACCCACCGAACCTCAATCTCTCCCTTGACCAAGGTGCTTTGTAATAAGTTTATGTGGTATGTAAGGATGACAAGGAAAAATCAGCTTTAAGATACATAACCTATCAATGCATCTAAAATACTTCTCTAAAAGATAATATTTGTATCTCTAAAAAAAATATGAAACCCTAAGCTTCCTCTTCAAGTAGAATCATAGATAAGTAGATGTCTAATATATATTACTTCTTATTATTTTCTCTTCTATATAAATGACAGAAATGGATGTGTATATATAGTTGAATCTATCCCTAAACATTTTTGAAAGTTTATCTGATAGAGTTGACCCAATCGACTATGTATTATTAATTGATAATAACAAGTATCAATTAGAATACTAAATTAGCCTAGTCAATTATGTATTATTAATTGATAATAACAAGTATCAATTAGAATACTAAGTTGGCCTAGTCAACTCTGTAGTGTTAATTAATAATAACAAGTATCTATTAGAATACTAAGTCACCCTAATCGAATATATATTGTAAACTATCAAAAAGGTTTTTAGGCTTAGGAAGGTCTAATTAAGGTGGAAAATGACTAGAGGAGGGTGAAAGAGAGGAGACCAAGCTTAGGTAATTACATAGAATAAGGTTGTGTTGATATCAAGTGGTTGGAAAAATGATAGGAATGATATAAAACCAATACAATTTTACAAAACACCAATGGTCTGCCCACCCCTTTCCTAATGCACCCTTTAAGGCATGTACTCAAAGAGATTGAAACTCGATAGGTTATTGCAAGATATAAAGCGTTAGTAAGTGGTAAAGTTAATAAAAATATTGTTTATATACAGGGTGCCTTTAATTTAGGTAGGAGAAGATGATAGATCATGAGGAGGAGATGCAAAATTGGGTTAGGCTACACCTTAAGTAGTTCCTAATGATGCAATAGCTTCCATTATATCCAATACTATAGTTACCCATGAGTATACATTTTTATTTGTGATTATTTTGAGTATGTAACATTCTTGTATATATAAATTGTTGATATCTTATACTTCTCTTGTGTAGGTGATGAGCATAGGTTGATGATGGTTGATGCATTTTTTATACCTTAAAACATGATATATCTTTTGATATATTTGGTAGTCGACTACTTGGTAAGTTATAAAATATAGAAGGCATTCAAGCACCTATTTTTATCATGTCTCTATTGATGTCTCCTCATATACTATAGTTGAGGATGATCAAGATGATATTCAATATGATTTGAATAGATGACCAGTAGTTGTATTAGACACTGATCTATCTAAAGATTTGTTAGATTGCTATAATGTGTTACGACATAACATGCATAGACCATGGTAGAGTTTAGTGTTTTACAAGATCATTTGAGATGACATAGATCTTTATCATGTAAGAATATATGATATAGTAGATCCTCTACCTGTTTTAGGTGGATAAAATAATAATGAGTATTCATAAGCATTTGGAAATTTTGCTCCAATGTTTAATTAATTATATAATATAATTTTGATCTGTATATACATATACATACATACAAACATATGTGTGTGTGTACATATATATGTCTATGTGTGTGTGTGTATGTGTGTGTGTGTGTGTGTGTGTGTGTGTGTGTGTGTGTGTGTGTGTGTGTGTGTGTGTGTGTGTGTGTGTGTGTGTGTGTGTGTGTGTGTGTGTGTGTGTGTGTGTGTGTATGTATGTATGTATGTATGTATGTATATGTGTGTGTGTGGTGAGTTTTATTATTTGTGTCTTACGGATATTGATTATCACATATGGTTTTAATATATTCATTTTGATTATGGATTATTTGATTATCTCATGTTTATTTTATATGATTTTTTGTTATTTTTTACTAGATGTATTTTATGTTATGGTATTATATGTTATGTTGACACTCAATACTGATTACCACATCCATTGGGTAATAATAAATTACTATAATATTTTGTAAATTGTTGTTGATCCTTTTGTTGGAAAAATTGAATAACTCTCTTTTTCTACTATTGTTGTGATATACTATCAAAATGCAATTTCTTTTAATATATAATATCTCTATTTACCTTTGTTATCCATATTTTTTAATATGTAGATGTAACTGTACCTATATTATATTGTATTTTGTCATTTACAAATTTACCTTTTATAGTTTCCATTCAAGTAGATTTCGACTGACCAATGATTCCATGATGGGAATGTCCTAGGATAAATTGGTAATAGTAAAATGTGCACGAAAAGAAGATATTATCCTAGAAACATTATTTATAATATTCCAAATATCCATTGGTTCCTTGTGAGGAATGCCATGGTAAATATTGGTCTTCACCAAATGGGTAGTAGAAGTAAATGAAGAAAGGTATCTCGTTGATCTAGTGTCAACTATTCAAAATGTAATAACCCCTCTATCTAAAATTTGTGTATTATTTTGTTTTAATGCATAAAAATCATTATCCCAATGTCCATTAATTCCATGATAAATATTAAATGGTTTTCCATTGATTTTCTCAAGATGGTGAGGAGGATGATAGCAATTAGGAGGCAAAAATACTATCTTCTTGGCTAGTAGTGTTTGTAAAATATCATGTGGTCAATCTATGAAATGGTCAGATATGATTAGTTTTCATTTATTATAAAGAGTTTATTTGATTTGGGTACCACTTTATTAATCACTTCCTTTCCATTGTTGAGAACCTTCACTTAAAATTCTTCATTTTTAAACTATGCCTTATGGGGCAGAATGTTTACCTTAACATCCTTGTATGGATCTTCTTTTTTTAGGATAATGTATTAATGTGCCTTTATTATATTATAATTATGTATCAATTTTTATTCTATATCAATATTATTAAAACAAAGAGCTTTAAATGCATTAAAATTGTCATTAAATTGGCTCCACTTTAAGAGGATAAATGAGGGACCTACTAAATATGTACTATATTTCCAAATATATTGGTTGATATCTAAATTATTGCATACCATATTTGAATCTTAAAATGTAATAAAAAAATGTATTTGATTTCCCTTGGTGAAGATTAAATAAACCTTGATATGTAAATCTTGGTCCCTTATTATGAATGTATCATATTAAAAATGTTTCTTCTAACTCCAGATATATATGTAAAGACTTACTAGGCAAGGAATGAAACAAATTCAAACATTTTTTTAGTTAAAATTTTCAATATTTTTTTGGTAAAATCTAACTATTATCATATTTTTTATAGAATCTCTAAATTATCCAAGATGTAAATAAGGATCATTGCTTCCATCAAACATAAATAATGTCAGCACGTGGAAGTTGTAGGGTAATGGGGAATTTAAATTTTTATGTGCAATTGTGTTTCCATATATATCATTAGAATCAACCCAAGAATGATAAGCTTTGTTCTCTAAAATTAGATGATGTATTTTGTGTTGAAAAACACCCAAAACATGCATTAAGGAAATGACTTATTTGGAGGGCATGTTAAATTTTTTGAGAGGTTCATTCAGTGGTTGAATCATGTTATTATTAGTTTTCATCAGTACACTATTACAGTTAGGTGAAGGTGGTGTAGGCAAAAAATAATGTATATTAGGCATAGGTTTTGAAGAACCATCACACTTATGTACAATTTATTATTATATAAATGTACATTAGGAAGATGTGTCATTATATATCATTATATAATCATCACATTATCTTTCAATAACAAACTCTCTTGAAGAGATATTTGGATATTATTTTTCAAAATAAAATAAATAATTCATGCGTGAGTTTGTATTATTTAGTATTTTTGATGATGGACAACTAATTTCACTTTCTACACATTTTATTTCAATTTCTAGAGAGAAATTAGGAATTTCACATTCATCACATTCTTTTATCATTTATAAAAAGAGAATAGGAATTTCACATTCATCACATTATTTTTCCAATTATAGAGAAAAAGTAGGAATTTCACATTTATCACATTCTTTTGCCATTTCTTGATAAAATTAAGAATTTCACATTCATCACATTCTTTTGCAATTTCTAGATAAAATTAAGAATTTTATATTCATCACATTCTTTTTCCATTTCAAGAGAGAGTAGGAATTTCACATTCTTTTAGCATTTTAAGAGAGTAGGAATTTATTAGTAGAGGGAGTACAGGCCCCATGTTTGTTGGTAAAGGGACTAGAGGGGAGCCATCTATATAGATGGGAATCCCATATATATATATATATATGGGAGGCTCATATACCATCCCATCCATATAAAGGGGAGGGGAGGCATTGGGAGAGAGCCACCAACTAGATAGATTATATTAGGGTTGGCCCATAGCTGATAGCCACCCTCAACCCCATATAAATTAGGGTATCCATCTAATGTAATATACAGGGACCCCCTGTATATTATATCATATAGGGACCCACTCTATATGGAATCTTATAGATATTATAAAATGATTATTTTACATTTTATAGAGATTGATGAGATGAAGTGATATCATAAATTTTGAAGATAATTGAGGTGTAGTAGGGATGGAATATTCACTTCTTAGTTCATAAGTTATGGTAGAATCATGAATATGTTCATTTTTATCTTGATTATTTGGTTTTATTGTATAATTTGAGGAAGAAGATAGAGGAAATATTAGAGGGAGGTTCTTCTATTACTTCATTAATGGGTTTATTTTCTTGTTCACCAAAATCATCACTATTACACCACACCTATTATTTGTCATCATTATATTTATATCTAGAATTACCATCATAATCCAATCCTTCAATTTTGTATTATTCATTCATATAATTTTAATTACTAATTAAACGTGTTTGGTTATTGGTCCATTCATTATAATAAACATAAGGAATGAAGTTTTGATCAAATATAAAGTCCATAAAATGATAGTCAATAGGTATTTCTGATTGATTGTCCATTTTTGATTTAATAGACTTTAGATAAGGTATTAAAAAATAAGGAAACAATAATTAGAGAAAATAAATAAACATGAAATCAAAAATCAGATCTAAAACCCTATGCAAGATAAAATCCTAGAGGAGGACCTAGAGTTTTTGAAATGTTCAATAGATATGGGTTCACCAATATGTTTTACCCTAATTTAGATTAATGGATAAGATTAATATAATTAAGATAAAACTTTTAAATATAATTTATATCAATAGATATGAAAACCAAATGTACTAAATATAGAAATTATTAATTTGATAAAGAGGTAAGAGAAATCTTAGCTTGTTTTCCACACAAATATAAAGATTTATTACTATGATTCATGCACATTGGAAGGATGTCACTGATATTTATGCTCTCACTTGTTTGGTTTTGTTCTATTCCAATATATCTATTTGATAATTATTGTATGGTCAGAACTAACCCTATATATAGTGGATGATTTTTTTGGAGCGGTATGACTGCACCTAAAATGAGTGTTTCTTTATTTATCTCTTTTTGCCTCTTTGTAGGAGAAATTATATATCAAACCTTAATCCCAGATAATAGATCTAAGCTCAAATGGTAGGGGAGGGGAATTGAGTGAAAGGTTTGAGTTAGACTGACCTTGGTCAATACCTATTGAAAGACCAAACACTACATTACAGCACCAATACTTTAAAGAGGGATAAAAATCAAATGTAGTTCTCTCAAAGGCTCAAAATTAAATGTAGTTCTCCTATTAATGTGGGTGGATAATTGTGTATGTAATCCTAGATGCAGTTTTACATATTTTTTAATTGGTACAAGCATACATATATGAATTGAAACTTGTGAACTTGGAAATCAACTCTAAAAAATTTGTAGGAGCAAATGAGTATTCTTGTCTAGATATTGAATGAGAGTGTGCTTACCCCAAAATGAATTTTAGTATATATATATATATATATATATATATATATATATATATATATATATATATATATATATATATATATATATATATATATATATGAGACTCTAAATATAAATTAATAATATAGTGTCATAAAATCTAACATAAGAAGCTAAAACATGCCCAAATAATGGTCACAACATGAAGTGTTCCCAATAGGAATTAAAAATAGGCCTGGGTTAGTTCCATTATTTATAGTCAATAGCAATAATCAATATTGATTGTAACTTTTAGAACTGACCCAAAGGTTAATATAATTTAAAGATGAGAGGGAAGACCATAAATACTTGTAATATGCTTGTTAAAATTGGTAATGATGTGTTACAGGGATCACACATACAAATAGAATCAATAAAGACATTCAAAAGATCAAGACAAATGCAACACTAAGTACTTATTTAATAGCTTGAGACCTATACATGAAAATATGCTAAAAGGTATCCTAAAATAATTTTCGTATCAAACTTTAGTATCTAAATTTATGAATATATTCATCCCCATAAAACTCCAATAAATTTAAGTAAATGTAATCCATTAAAGGTTCAAACAGATCTAATAAATGTCTGAGTAATGCCTAAGAGTTTACATAATTTTTTTGAATCAACCACTTTATATGGATTATATGATTCTTTATGAGTAACACTTGAGTAATACCTAATTATAATTTATTTATTAAATAAATGTGTAATATTGAATAGGTAATGACATGAGTTTCTATTCATATGATAATTTGAGTAACTTGAGTCATATAATTTATGCCAATATATCATCTATGAGATTGTGAATGTATGCCATGCATATGCTCCAATGTAATATAAATTATGTATACTTTAAAATGCATGGGTACATAAAAAACTAGATATATAATATAATATACATGATAAATCATACACAAATCATGTAAATAAGCAATACATGTCATACATAGTCCTAAATTTTTATTTTTTGAATATTTTTTATTTTTTTTATAGTTATCAACATTTTGGTTTAAGTAATGCTAGCCAATGATTCCATAAATGGGATGCTCACATGTAGGCCATGTGTCAAACATTCCTAATGTTACCCATAGTGTTTGAATCATAACATGTGTATTAGATTCAAAATCTAAAAAATAATCTCATATTATGTCATATCTACCATGGTCATCATCAAATATATGATCCTATATATGCTACATAGCTGTATGAACCATAGTAATGCATGGAATCTAATGCATAGTAATATAATGTGCCTATGTTTTCTAAAGAACCCATGGATAAATTTGTAATAATAGTCTAAAACATGATTGTTTTACCCTAATTTATATTCATCACTTAATCTAATTAGATATAAAATTTATATACTCATATTTCACAATGTATTATAATAGAAATAATCTAAATGTAAGGGATTGAAAATGATTTGGCACAACTTACTAAAAACAAAGGATAAGATACTAAGTTGTTTTCTATATTTTGCATGATTAAGATAGGTTGTAGGCATCAAGTCAAGCAAAAAGAAGGATTTTGAGTAAACACCCAGATGGTATCATCACCCTCAAATTGGTAACATCTGACACTATGTTTTGAGATATATGGCTATGTCCCCTTTTATTTTTTATCTCAATTATGGTATGGGTAAGTGTGTATGTTTATCATTTATCTCTTTATACAATCCCAAGGTATAATTATGTGCACCATCTCTAAAAATCTATCTCCTTGAATTCAAACCCTAGGTCTACTTGTGAATGGATAAAACCTATAAAAACTTAGGAAGTGTAATGGGTTGAGTTCATTCCAATAACCCATGTTAATGATTTATTGTTACCTATGTATTCAATACTCTAAAAATTGAAGTCAAGCCACATGTAGTTCTTCCCTTTAGTGTGAATTTTCAATTGTGATCCATTGATATATGAATGCACTTAGTGATATATATATATATATATATATATATATATATATATATATATATACAATTGAAAATGTTCACTTTTAACTTGGCTTGGTGTGCTTTAAACTTGGTTGATGACTTCCCCTAGTGTTTTATTTTCAAATTAGGAAGAATGGGAAATTTTTTCTAAATGTACCATAGTGTATATATGTATGTCATATAAGTTCTAGATGAATGTAAATTAATAAATAAGATTAGGTATGATTTATATTTATATGTGAATCTTTCGTTAAATTTTAACACCACTAACATGCTCAACATATGGGCCAACCAATAGGAATATTTTGATTTTGAAATATGACCATTACTAGGTGAAAGATGAAACCGTCAGACTTGGATCAGACTAATGGTATCATCTGAGTTTGATAGTTTTGTCTAGGAGAACATTGATCTCAAGATCTCAAGATGCTTGAGTATAATATTTTACTAGTTTGGTATAGACTTGGGAAATTTATATAGGTGAATGACAATAAATTAGAAGGATTGAACCCATATATAGCATGTTGATGTGAGATAATAGTGAATAAGAGTCATAATTGTACACACAAGTCATGTAGGGAGATGGTAAGTCAAAATTAACATTTCCAAGTGTCTAATACTATAATTTAGTATCTACAAATTCCCACATTTTATTATAGTATTTAAATATAATAAAATAATAGATTAAAATGATAAAGATATACTTGAGTGTGTATAATAAACTATCTTTGGGAGATGTATCTAAATGTGTAGCTTCCTCCAAGAAAAGCATGTAATGAATATATATTAGTCAATATCCATGAAGTGAAATCAAAAATTTGAACTATAATTGATATTATAAACTTAAGAGTAGAGGAGTATAAATGTGTGTGGGTGAAATTGTGTTACCCCATAAATTGTTGAAGGTGATGCTTCCTTGTTTGAAGAATTGGAAAATAGTCCCTCTTGCTAAACCATTTAGATAATTGGGGATGATAAAATATATAGATTTTGTAACTATGCAAGCATTTAAGTTGGGAAGAAAAATGCCCCAACCTTCATGATTATATGGAGTAGTGTCATTGAGCATAATTGAACATCAACCAAACTAACTAAAGTAAATAATCTAGCTATGATCTTGTATCCAAAGATTGTAATGCAAGAGACACATAAAATTCTCACTGTGATAAATTTGAAAAAAAATTAGCATCACTGAACCTCAACCACATTACATCAAAAAAAAGAATCATGTACTATAGATGGAATTATAGATTTAAGGTTGATCACTTGTCATTTCCATCAAAGAGGTTTACAAATAAACAACTATAATAGTGCTCACTATAAATGTGTAGATGTTCATGAAAAAGTATCATGCCTCACTAAATTGGTTCCAACTGATATTTATAATAGTATGTATGTGCATGGACTAGTATCATACCTCATTGAATTGTTACCAACTGATATAGAATGATATGCATCTATATGCCAAATCTGAGAACATGTATCTAAAATGTATGTGTATGTGAAACCTATATTTTGTATTCTTATAAACTATGTAAACATAGATAGACTATGTACTCAAGTGTATCTAGATTTATAAAAATCCAGATACAGTTAAGTGCATATGCATGGAATATACCCCTAAAATATATATTAATATATAATTATTTGTCCCATATTTGTATTAAACTGATATATGAATCATTATAAAATATCTGAATAATGTATTAGTCTCAAGATATGATGTTTATGCTAATGGAGGCTTGTGTTTCTATGACAAGCACACTAATATGCCCCCTTTTGAAATGAGGTATGTAGCCTGCAAATTAGTCATATCAAAAGAAGATTTAATTGTATCATGTATAACTATATATTCATGTACAATCATGTCAACATGGAATAATATGTAATTATATTAATGCATATGTCATCAAGGCATATATGTAACATATATAATGAAAAACATATGTGTTATGTCAAGATAGATTTAGAAATTAAGTACACAATATTAACCATCATCGATATAAGAAATAAATAAGACTAAGAAGTAATGAGGTGCATGATATTAATCATGGAACCACAAAAAAAGAGGAAGTGCATGATATGTATCATGGCACCCAAAAAATCAACAATCTTATCAAGCTTAATAAATGCAACATGCTCAGTGTATAATATTAAATTAATCCACTCATAAGCAATTAGTGTCACACATAAGGAAAATGTTCACCAAAAAGGGGCATAAAGATGTCACAAAATCAAGGAAAAGTTCCACGAATAAGGGACACAAATATGTTATAACAAACAAGGCTAAGGGGACTTACACAAGGGAAATTAAGATGTCACATAACCAAGGCCATGGGACACAAATGAGGGACATAAATATGTTGTAACAAACAAGGCCAAGGGACCACACACAAGGGACATTGAGATATTGCAAAACAAATTCCAAGATGCCACACAAAATAAGAAATTAATGTTGCACACACAAGGATAAGGGATATATATAAACAATATTAGCCTATATGAAATATTAGCAATATTAATGGATCATATAACAAGATAAAATTAGTATACACTATCCATATATAGCAATATTGCATCATATTAAAGTAGTATATACATGTAGCACTATGTAATATATGAGTAACTATAAATACATGTGTAAGAAATATACATAGATAAACATGGTAAAAGGGTGGATGATGCCCCTTTGTAACTAACAAATATGAATGAATGTGGGCCCTTTATCTTGTTCCCAAGATTAAGGGTGGATCATCCTCTCTAAGAAATCACATGGATCTCAAAGGTGGACCCTTCATCTTATTTTTGAGATGAAAGGTGGAGAATAATCCCACTTTATTGCTAATTCTTAGCATAATTGGTGTGCTCCCAATGGTATATTCCTAAGATCTCAAGATTTTGTCTTTGAATGAAGATTCCCACTTAGAGGGATAATAAGAATTACATAATTAAGAGGAAACTATAATTCTATTTATAATATAAATAAAATTAGAACAATACTTAATTTAATTAATCAAATATCAATTTAATTAATATAATGTGGACAATTTAATTAGAAGAATATTTAGAGAAGAGGGAATTAATGGCATTCATTGATCAAATAAGGGGGGAATTAGTGAATTGACAAGAATAAAGTAATTAAACAGATGGATAGTTGAACAAATAATTATAATTGAATAAATAAATTGACCAGAGAATGACAATTGAACATATATAATACATCAAATTGGATCACCTAAATATGCCTTAAGGTGAATTCAAACACATATATTAGATGAACAGATGATTTTAGATAATATTATGTAAAATTATGGGAAGTCATTCCATTTTCCAACTTGACAAAAAGGTGATAAAATGGAGTGTCTACAGTATATAGATGTATCACTGTGTAAGATACAATTAACTATAAATACATGTGTAAGAAATATTTATATTTAAACATGGAAAAAGGTCATAGAAAGATATAACCTTTGGAAGAAGATGCCCCCAACATTATCATGGTTGTTGGGTATAGGAAATTCAAACATCTATGTGTTCGTGTATGATCTTTATGTTTGTATCTCACTCATATATTATGAAGTACATGTGTATGAAAAATAATATGTCATCTACCAAAAATGTGATAAATAAATATGTAAATATTGTAATATAATAACCATGTCATGCTTAGGTGATAATTTTTTAATTTTTTGGAATATTTGATTTTATTTCTATTTTTATTTTTTTTTAATTATATTTTGAAAATGTAATGGGGTGCTAATTAATTATCCCATAAATGGGGTAATCATTTTGGGGTTGGGGGTGGGGGTGGGAGGGTAGGGAGGTATGTATATCATATGGAATAAAGTTTAACTATCATGAGTGAAAATTACCATATGTCAATGTATCAAAATCTAATAAAGAATTAGATGTTGTAATGTAATTATTGTCATCATTCATAGGATCACGTGTATGATGATTAAATTTAAGAAGCCTAATAATGTATTCCATCCATAGTATAGTAGGATAATTCAGCAATGTTGTGTTCACTATAAAACATGATGAACTATTTGTGATACTAGGTTAGTGTGTGCTAAAGTAGATAAAGGCCTCTATGAATATGGAATGGATATTTAATGTGATGGGTGTTGTAAAACTAGTTGCCTAGGAGAGTAAAATACTCTCATTTAAATTAGATATACATAAACATCCTGAATAGGTACAACAATTTTTGTACATAATGATTCTAAATAAGTTTAACATCTATCTATACACAATAGTCCCAAATAGGTGTAACAACCAACTTGGTGGTTGTGTGGGTGGATGAGGAGATGCCTCTGCCTATTATTATATTGAAATGTGTATAATGGTATGGAAATAAATCACAACACATATATGCATGAAATAACCCATGAAACCATTATAATCAATCATATGTTGTGTAAAAACATCATTTCACCATCTACTCAAGAATAATAATGCATTGAAATTATATGTAGTTATTTGACTTGTCTCTTTCATAATAACTTTAAATGGATCTTTTTCCTTTCTTTCTCTATGATATGTTTTTTATTAGTTTTAATCCCTAATTTTTAAGAGTTTTATTTTCTTTTGGAACCCATACTTGCATATATGATAATGTAATTAAATTTTTATTTGTACTTGCTTTATAATTTTAATATGTAAGTAAACCTTCTTGAAAAGTTAAGGAGATAGTCATATGACTTATATCAAAAAAGCTATCATTTTTTGAAACCATGACTATTCCAACACGACATTACCTTGTGGAATAGTCTTGTGTACATATAATAATATATCCATTATCTTTGGTCCTAGAGAAATCAAAATGTTAACATGCTACATGGCATTCTCATTGCTTACTATATCCCAATGTTTGAGAGATATAATTGTGCATGTATTACATTTTTTTTTCATATAAAATAATTCCTTCTCTATTTTTGCCTCTAATAAGTGATTGACTGATCATTATCTCATTAATAGGAACATCTTAGGAAATATTGAACCCTTTAGAATATGAACTAGAAGGAGATATTCTCCTAGTAACTTCTTCCTTAAAAATTAAATGGACTATTGGTTCATTCATATCAATGTCATGGGACATCTCAGTCTTGGTTGGATGAGAAATAAAATAAGATGGAAAAGGGAGGTTGTTAACCTAATGTTAGATTTTTTTAAATTTAACAACTCCTATCTCCATAATTTTTTGTTAAAATGCAAAAACATGGTTATCGTGTTTTCCATTAATATGATGGTATAGTTGCAAAATTATTCACCCCTCCCCCCCCCCCCCACCCAACTTTTTCAAGGTGATAAGGTGGGTGATAGTAACTATGAATTGAATTAATTAGTTTCTAAGTAAGAAATGTATGTAAAATAGAACTTGGTCAATCTATGAAACTATTGAACTAAGTGGTTGATTCATATTTACAATAGATGCCTTCATTGTAGTTATTCTTTTATCAACCATGTCCTTTGGATTTGATATTTTGTTTAGGACCTTAAATGAAATATTAAGAAGTAACACACTTGTTTCAACTTTTTTTAATTAAGGGTAAAGGTGAGTTTTGGAAAGGGCCCAAACATTTTACATAAATATGTGACCATGAAAACAAAAAGAACATAGAAAGGACAAGGCTATACAAAATTTTTAACAATGGATGACTATTAACGAACAAGATAAAACATAAAGCCTTCAAAAAAGGCACAAAAATTTGGAAAATTTGACTATCCTTTTTGTTTATTGTGTTTAATTTTCCTATTGGGACATAGTTCCTCATCTTCTAGAAATGTAAGATTTGAAAAATCAATTTTTCATTTCAAACTTCTTAGATAGTATCTTTGAGTTTTAGAGATTTTTGGTTTTTCATCAACTAAACATTCATTATTTCCAAGTTTTTTGTAGTTCTAATAGTTATTTCTAGGGAGAATTTAGACTCATAATTACTTTATTTGGTGGGATCCTTAGACCCTTCATAGAAACATGGACCTTATGTTGATCCAAATGAAAACCCACCTAAAGTTTTTCCTACATTTGCAATGGTTCATCCTCAAGAACACTAAGAGTGTTATCACTATTTATTTATTTCATATTTATACTTATGTAATCATGACCATATGGGAATTTCATCTTTAAATGACCTATTTTCTAAAAACCATAGCATCAAATGTTAATATTGTCATAATCAATTGGTTGAATCCACTTACACTCACTTAGTTTGAGGGTTACATTATGCGGGCCTAGGATGGTCACACTCATCAGGACTACTATTATAAGTTTACTCATATTTATTATATGTTTCATATTTTCTTCTATTTTTCCATCCTTGTATAGGTATTATACAATGGCATCCCCTATTTTTATGAAAATTATTTCTCCCAAGAATTGTATATGAAGAGCATAGACATTAAACAAAATAGGGATGTAGTATATGTTTTATTTATGGGGATTGAAACCTTTTAACCATGGTTTAATGAATACACCCCTTTCCCCCATGAATTTGGAATATTTAAAATTAAAAACAAAGTTCCTAATTTTTGAATCTGAAAAACATGTCAAATCTTTGGTTCAACCTTTTTGGTCATCAGAGTTTTTTTTTATTTCCTTTTTGTGTATCTTATGATTAATTTTTATTTTTCTAACTTTCTTTTTAGTAACTTATATATATTTTTTTTCCATAATTTATTATTCTTCATAATCAATATACTTTTCAAGTGCCTTAGTCTTGAAACAAATAAATTAACATGTTTCACATATATGATAGAGTAATCT